>OY856411.1:940457056-940829556 GCA_963693085.1 Alisma plantago-aquatica
TTATTCAACTCGGAAACCTTGAAAATGAGGGATTATGAAGAAAGGGTGAGAAAAGAGGGAATTTCGACATCATCTTGGATCAAATCAGAGCATAGACAGAATCTTGACATGAGAGAGAAGATTCACCATAAAAGTCTATGCAAAGAATCCAAACTTACTTGAGTTCACCATTCCTGGAACCACAAAACCCTAATTCAGCAATTCCTCTTCTTTCTCCACTCAAACCCTAACTCTCCCTCTCTCTCTAGATTTTCATTTCTCTGGAGTGAATGACGAAGAATGAGAGATACTTGTGTGTGTGGTTTCTCATATAGACCATTTGAGCTGCTTGGGTCAATTGCATATTGACCCCACACTCAACTTTTATTATATTGGCTGAATATTCAGTTATACAAAAGTTACTGTAATTCGTTTATTTCAGAGATCAAACCTTCTCCAAAAATTATGCTAATTTAGAACGTTGTTTATAATTGATCTATAAAGCTTCAGTTAAAATTTGAGATCATTTGGAGTTACCAATTAATAATTAAAAATCTAACAGTGCACTGCTATCCAGAAATCTGCAGGAATGTCATTTGAAGCAAAAATGCCTCAGAACGGCCGTGCTAACTGCCACGGCCGTGCAAGATGGACCCAGCACGGCCGTGCTGCCTACCACAGCCGTGGTGCATTGATTTCAGTAGATTTGAGTAGAAAAGTTGGTTAATAGTTTAATTCTTTCAAAACGACCGTGTGGCCTTGCATGCCCGTGCCACCAAAGACCTAGCACGGTCGTGCTACCCACCATGGCCGTGCTACCCAAGCATCCAACTATCATTTCTATTTTTCTATGCCGAACTCTATCATTCCTTCCCAAATGAGCTCATTCGTTGAAAACCCTTATTTCAACCGACTAGAGTTTATACACCTCAAACCCTAATTATACAAAGAGATAACATGCTTGGGGTTCTCATTAGGTTTAACATATTATAATTGAGATATCATCATTAATTAGATTTAAGCAATGATCAATCCAATCAAATATGCAATCATCTAGGTAAACCCTAGTTTACCAATTAAGCTCAGATGGGGTCGTAACAACTCTCCCCCCCTTAGAATGTTTCGTCCTCGAAACATAAACCTGCAAGAAAGATACATTCAAGATTATTCTAAGCTTCTAAAGCCTTCCATGTCATTATATTCTTGTATTTCATACCTGAATGTAGTTTTCAACATTAGATCTTTTAATTCTTTACCAAATCACAACATATTTCAAATAGTTCTCAATGATATCAAGCAAATTCTTTATGCCACAGTCAAACACAGAATGCAAAGATAAACCACCACGCTTTCGCTGCGCAATTCTGATACTCTGATACAACTATCTCAACTTATGTGACTCAGAAAGTTCTATTGTTCTGTATCACCTTTAAGTGACAAAAATGAGTTCGCCATGCTGTTTTAAACTTTAATAAAGTGCTATTCAAATAGCAAAACAATCTTGAATTAAAAGACTAGATTCAACAATTAATTGCACAATACTACTCTTGGCATCCCCATTGGGTCATGGATGCATGAGGTGGAGCATTACCACCTCATTCCATACTATCATGTTTCAATCCTGGGACCTGTGGGTTATGGGCCCACACACAAATCAAAGTGTAACCATCGTATTACATCATTTTAGGGTTTCAACAATAGTAATAAGGAAATCCACAATTGTATCAGTCATTCAAGCATTAATCATACTCAATTACCATCACTCAGTTATATTAGAGCTAGGTATAACAAGATACACCTCATTAGGGTTACTTGTCCAGACAATCTGATTATCATTCCTTTCTATTAATATGAGTGAATAAGTATGACTACCTTGTTCAGGGTATCTCTCCATGTGTTCTGACATCATCCAAACCGTATCACCATATCACAAATACACAATACTA
This sequence comes from Alisma plantago-aquatica, assembly GCA_963693085.1. NCBI lineage: Eukaryota > Viridiplantae > Streptophyta > Magnoliopsida > Alismatales > Alismataceae > Alisma > Alisma plantago-aquatica. The sequence continues at coordinate 940,458,982 of OY856411.1, forward strand.
GGATGCATATCTGGTATGAATTACTACAACTATCATACGCCTTTAATTTAACATATAGATTGCACAAATACATTGAAATCATATGTAGAACCAACTTTCATACCTTAATATGCCTTCAACAAATCATACATGTAGAAACAAATTCACATATTACACAAAGCTAGTGTTTTCCCATATCTCTCTGCTCATTCATTACTTCTTTACTTTTTGCTACCTATCCTTTTCATATGATTATATACAGTAACATCATTAACATTGAAGCATTTAAGATAGGAATAGATTATTCATCATTCTTACTATCACACAAGAATTTATTTCTTATCGCACTTCATCATGTTGTATGTCACTATTACATTTACTAGATGACCCTACCAAGATAGTTATGCATCATATATGATTCATTTTCTTATCATTTCATTCCCACCTTGCTCTCATTAAGGAATATATGAAAGAGAAGATAATTTTAAGACTTGAAATACTTGTATTCAAACATTCCCTTTATACATTCTCGTATGTAGATTTACTTAGTTATCAACAGAGATATTTGATTAATTAGCACTTGCTTGAATCTCATAACCTCTTTATTTTATAACTTCTCCATCATATTTCAAACCCTTTCTTACGTTTCATAGTCCTCTTACCATATACTACTCTTTAACCCGTCATCTTTAATTCTAAATTTTTCTCTTATGACCATGTTGCTTATTCATATGTATGGTCATGTATACCATGTTGCACATATTTCCTCTTTTATCTTTATACTATTGTGAAGTTAACGTTCTAAATTAATAGTCCTTCTATTAATTTTTTTTCCTCATGTTGAATACATTACATATTCTTCATTTTTTTAAATCAAGTGGATCATGCATGGGTCAAACATAGTTTCTCTTTCAATCAAGTTTTTCTCTCCTGAATACAGTCTACCTTTGTATGACTTATTCATTCGTTAAACTACACCTATGTTCTTTGCTTAGAAACTAGTTTGTTGTTCTAGTCTTAAGAATTACATGTTCATACGATTCTCTTTACTTTTATTCTTTTGAAGACTCTTTACTTTTATGGACATATTGAATGCTCAACCCTATTCTCTACTTATCCTTTGCTTTAGAGTTCATAAAAGCATTATACACTATTATATGATTCATTCTTCATGATTAATTCTTGCTATCTTGAACCATACATACATTTTACATATCTTTTCTATATTTCATATGTATAGTTCATATAATATTAATCAATAAACTGATTATGAACTTCATATCATGTTCTATTATTCCCAATTAAGGGTTTCACATTTGAGACCCCAAAGTTGAACCTCAGATATCAATTTCAACAAATTCTTAGTTGTTTTGATCTTGCCCATATGTTTCAACATCTTACTGTATGTACATTCTTACTCTGATGTGGGTCTAATTATTCAAATTCTATTCTTATTATACTATTGATAGGATTCATTAGATCCTAGTAACGCATCCTTCCAACCAGACCAGGCCAAACCTGAAGTCCTGAAGCCAAGAACTACAAAGGATTACTCAACTCCTATTCATCTCAGAAATGTGGAAGAAAACTTATCCACTAACAAAAGCTCATTCAAAGGTCAATTCTAGTCTACTTGTTACAAAGAATGAAATCAATAAATGCTACAACTGCATAGTGTACAACAGATATTAAAGACCCATATTTCAAAGTATTGAATATTTCAATTCAAACATATAAGAGCATTTCTATACATTTCCAACAAAAACAACATTATGAAATGTAAGTTCTATCTCCTTTTACATTTATGCCCTTAATTCTTGTTTCTTTTCTCGTTTTCTAACCCTAACATTTCTAGGGTTCCTCTCTAGCCCATTCTTCCACTGTATACCTGGCCAGGGTATACGTGAGAGAATAGACAGAGTAGCTTGTACTGGTTGATCCAAGTACTCATATATCGGGCCAGGATATCCAAATACTCAAATCCCCAAAGCTAACATCAAAACATCTCCTATCTTCCACACTTATGACTCTAACTTACTAACTTAATGGTCCTTGACAACTCACCCTGAGCTCTAACACCAAGCTGTTACACCCCGATCTCACAATTTCCTCAAATCATGAGATTAGGGCATAAGATAGGATTTATATGTAACACAAAGAACACCCTTAACTTTTTTTTTCTTATCTTTAAAACTCTTATTTTCCCGCATTGAACCACATAACATCTTAACAAAGGAATCTGAACATTTCTTTTATTAATCAGACTTCAATAGAAAAGATACATGTATAAACATTCATGATGTCTCTCACACCTTATGCACATAAAACTTGCTAATTAGCATACATATCAAAAGAAGAACAATGTTACACATCGTAATTACAACTCTTTCTCTTATCTCTTACTGAGGACCTAGAGTGACAAGGACCGACTGACTCAACTAATCTTGTATTTAACTCTTGTGACAGTTCTACACTGATGCTCTGACCATCTTCAAGTCCACGCGGTTAACCCTAAAAATGTTTGAGTAGAGGGGTGAGCCTACTCGCTCAGTGAATGAGTACTTCATGGAAACATACTAATGCACTAATGTGATTACAGATATAATTTGAATAAATGATATGAAATTTAACAACAATAAATACTACACTGAGCAGTTCTAAAACAATATAATTGAAATAACAAAGAATGTAAATATTGCATCCAAAGAATAGTTACTAGAAGACTATGCTCTAGTCTTCCTTAACTCTTTCATTTATAAAGGACTCTATGAACCTATATGATCATATTTTTGATTATGCCCTGATCTATGCAGTGTATTCTGCATAGAGACTCGTAGTGCACTACGACCACACCGTACAAGACTTAGCGACACACCCGGGAAATGCTAAGTCTGACGCCAGCCCTGTTCTGCTACAGGACCACAGGCTCATCGGCCTCACTGCACTACATCGAGTGCTCTGAACTCCTCCTCTAACCTGAGTACACAGGCTCAGGAGGTCTGGGTTACCACCGTGACATCGCACGCGTTGTTGTTGAATAACCCCTATTTACTCCAGTGCCACCGTGACATCGCACGCGTTGTTTTTGAACACTGTCTTTCCATCCTCGTGCCACCGTGACATCGCACGCGTTGATGTTGGACACGAGTTTCACCCCTAAGAAGCAGACCTGTCAAAGGGGTTCTACGGTGTCCAGGACACCTAAGTCTAACATTAACATTATAGATACATTCTAATCAGAAATCATAACTCATTTAACATTTCTCACAAGGCTCACACGGCCTGCCATATCATATCATAAGAAACATCATAACTCATGTATTCAACATATATCATGTCTCAGTAACATTCCCTTCTAGGGCATATCATATCTCATCACCTGCAATTTACGAGATATGTATTGGAAATAAGAAGCCCTGCATTATGTAGATATCAACTCAGAGAGAACAAGCATATAAAGTTAAATGCACTAGAAACATACAATTCAGCAATTAAGCATCACCACATCTCATATTGAGACCTTTCATATCACCATAACATGATTCATTGAACACCCTATCCTTAGGGTTTCATTTGCTTTATTCACCTTTTCATTTGCCTCATTCACTTGTCACATGACTCTCATAAGAATTTCATAGGATATAAGCATTCACTAAATAAAGATTGTTTCCAACAAATCATATGCAATCAATATAGACATGAAACCATGGAAATTTAACTAAATTTAGAGTTTCCATACCATTCACTGAGATATCATGTATCAAGAATAAAATTCAATAAGATAACCCATGAGGTACATCCTAACCACTTATAGGATTACCAGTCCTCTTTATTTAACTTGACTCTTAAGTATTCATTTAGGGTTTGCTTCAACACGGTCGTGGTATCACCCCACGGCCGTGGCACATTCACCTCACCACAGTCGTGGCTCTTCCCCCACGGTCGTGGTGTATAGAGATCAGGGTTTCAAAAGCATTCAGTACGGCCGTGCTACTTAGCACGCCCGTGGCATAGACCCTTCACCACGGTCGTGGTCACCCACCACGGCCGTGCCACAGCTCGATTGAGCTTCAACTTAGTGAAATCAAAGTCATGGACTTAGTGACGAATCCCAAAGGGTTTAGATATTGAAATATGATAGCCTTAAGCTTGATTAAGAGCATTTAGACCTAGGTTTGGTTTAAGTCTAGATATCTCTTCAATTGGATTAAAACTCTAGTGAGATCTCAATTAGGTTAAACCCTAATTACATCATACGGTATAAATCTGAAAAGCATTCTTACTAGGATGTGTTGTACACGTTTCTGATATGAATTTACCATCTAAGAGTCATTCAAACAGAGAAAGAAATCCATATCATATCAATTTGCAACAACTTAAATCAAACGGACATTTCAGGTTTTAGAATCACATACTAAGCAATTAGGGATTTGGATGCTATAATCAAATTTCGTGCATTACACTGTTTGAAGGAAGAACCCACTCACCCCAAGGTGTGAAAACACCTCAAAACTGCAGCTCAACTCAGGGGATCTCGAACTCATATCCAATCCCTAGCAAATCTCCCAATTCTTCTTCCATTCAACTCGGAAACCTTGAAAATGAGGGATTATGAAGAAAGGGTGAGAAAAGAGGGAATTTCGACATCATCTTGGATCAAATCAGAGCATGGACGGAATATTGACATGAGAGAGAAGATTCACCATAAAAGTCTATGCAAAGAATCCAAACTTACTTGATTTCACCATTCCTGGAACCGCAAAACCCTAATTCAGCAATTCCTCCTCTTTCTCCACTCAAACCCTAACTCTCCCTCTCTCTCTAGATTTTCGTTTCTCTGGAGTGAATGACGAAGAATGAGAGCTGCTTGTGTGTGTGGTTGCTCATATAGACCATTTGAGCTGCTTGGGTCAATTGCATATTGACCCCACACTCAACTTTTATTATATTGGCTGAATATTCAGTTATACAAAAGTTACTATAATTCGTTTATTTCAGAGATCAAACCTTCTCCAAAAATTATGGTAATTTAGAAAGTTGTTTATAATTGATCTATAAAGCTTCAATTAAAATTTGAGATCATTTGGAGTTTCCAATTAATAATTAAAAATCGAACAGTGAACTGCTATCCAGAAATCTGCAGGAATGTCATTTGAAGCAAAAATACCTCAGAACGGCCGTGCTAACTGCCACGGCCGTGCAAGATGGACCCAGCACGGCCGTGATGCCTACCACGGCCGTGGTGCATTGATTTCAGCAGATTTGAGTAGAAAAGTTGGTTAATAGTTTAATTCTTTCAAAACGACTGTGTGGTCGTGCATGCCCGTGCCACCAAAGACCTAGCACGGCCGTGCTACCCACCATGGCCGTGCTACCCAAGCATCCAACTATCATTTCTATTTTTCTATGCCTAACTCTATCATTCCTTCCCAAATGAGCTCATTCGTTGAAAACCCTTATTTCAACCGACTAGAGTTTATACACCTCAAACCCTAATTATACAAAGAGATAACATGCTTGGGGTTCTCATTAGGTTTAACATATTATAATTGAGATATCATCATTAATTAGATTTAAGCAATGATCAATCCAATCAAATATGCAATCATCCAGGTAAACCCTAGTTTACCAATTAAGCTCAGATGGGGTCGTAACAGTCCAACATCGGGCGGACTCCTACCCAAGGTAGGAGATGACCCACAACCGTCAGATCGTGCATCTGACGGTCAGAAATTGCCAGGGAAATTTAAAAGGGCACGTGACAGTGACTTAGGCGAGAAATTGGAAAATAAATTGAATTTAAGCAAAGTGAAATCCAATTATGCATGCCTTTTCTCTTTCCTCCTTTAGGGGTTCTAGAAATATCCAAATTAAACCAAAATTTACACATAAGTTAAGTTAAACATGTAGATTGCGAATATCCAATTAGATTTCAGTTTTGACAACTTTAGATACATTATTTATTTTATTCTTTGTTTTTCTTTCTAAATGCATTAATGACTCATGGATTAACCAAATTGGATGAAACTTCATCCACAAGTTAACTTAAGTGTGTTGAATAAAATTTTGCCTTTATTTCCAACTTTTGGTATCATGAATTATATTTATTTATTAATTACATCTTTTAGGCATTTTCTCTCTCCTATAATTACCTATTAATCAAATGTTATCCAAATTAGTTGTAAATTTGCCCAAAGGCTTATTTTTATGTTTAGATTACGAATTTGGAGTTATTTTTCTGATTTGAGAACATTAAGTATTTTATTTCACTTTATTGGCCTATTTCCTATTTTATTTTGATAATGTCATTAATATTTATATTGATGTTCCACTTTAAATGATACTTGGCCCTTAAGTTACTTTTTGGTCAAGAAAACGAATTTGAGTGTCAAATTATCCTGATGTGTTTCCAATTATAGTTTTGGTGCATTATCTTTCTAATTATCTTCTTTACCCATTAATTCCCATATTACCTTTAATTATTGCATTTATCTTCTCCTTTAAATAAAATTCGGATTTTCTCTTATTTCTCTTATATTAGGAAGTGCTAGAAAGTTCTAAGAAGAAATATTTTATTATTTCTATTACTTAGTGACAATTTATACTTCAACCCCATTAATTAAAACCAAACTGGTGTATATGTGCATATAACCTTATATTCAGAATATATGAGAAGTAATTATCCAACTAAGTTCTTTAATTTCTTATTATCATCTAAATGAGTTATTATTAAGCACAAAGTATTTTGTATTCCATTATATACCTAATCACATGTATTTGGTTATCCTTGTTTGGCTACGCAAAAAGAGTGAAACTACTAGGGTAGGGTTCTAATTCTAGTATGTTACAATATTAAAGCATTCCAGAAGATTAAATTAAAGTTTAAGTATCTCATTACATAAAGTATTAAGCTAGATCAAGTGCCTTACAACCATAAACCCCTAAGAAAGATTTTGTCCCCAAAATCCCACGAAAGAAGAGATGGATACTTCCCCATGCATCACGTCCCCAAACTTACACATAACATCCTCTATGGTATAGTGATGTCATTAAACTTTAACCAACATGATGTCTTTTATCCAAGTTTGACACAGGATTTGTCACATATGACAAACCCTCAACATAGAAACTTTGTTCGTTTCTTCTACAACTTAGATGATAATTTTTATTTGTAAGTTACCTTCTCAACTTGTAATATTACAAAATAAGGTTCACAAATCTATGACTTTAACATATCTATTCGAGGGCAAAGGTAATACTAAAAGTGTAAGGGCATAAATCATTGAATTTGCATTATTAGAACCAAAACATTATACTATCAACTTCATTATAAACCATTATATGTTATGGCATTTATTCACAACTATTGGATTGGGTTCAATCAATTCAAAAATATTGGTTAATATGTAGGTTTAACTCTTGGATCATATAACCAAAGGAACTATTAGTTAAGGGATTAACTAAAGAAACATAGGATACTTAGTTACATTATGGTGTGGTAACTAGAACCATCATCTATTATGAAGTATCATGTCTTCATGTTGATGGGACTAACACGACCATCATTGAACACTTTTGGATATTGAGCTTTAAATGACCATTGATTCATGTAATCTTTTAGGTAACGCTAAAGAATACAATTCTGCCTACTTAATAAATTATAATAAGAAAGATTTCCTACTAGGGTCATATCTTTTCACAGGACATCTAGGTTCATATCTAGGGTCATATCTTTTAACATGACATCTAGGGTTCAACATGTTCAAAGGAACCACCCACTAGGAAACTCAACTCATATACTTAAAAGTGTTCTAGATAGGGACTCATCATCGTGTATTTCATTGTGCATATTTTTCAATATTTCACATGTTTTGGAGGTTAGGTACTCTGACCTTCTCCCGTGGTGGGTTGACTCATTTCAAGAGGTCATCCTTTTTGTAAGTCCCATACTAGAGGTCCTTCTTTATAAAGATATGGAGGACTAATTCGGTCCTGAACCATATAACACATATCATATCTCATCATATACAAGACTAGCACAAGCAAGAATGTCAACCCACTAGCTATGTTTAGCACATCAACCAAGTCATATACATCAAACATGGTTCTAGATTATCTAGGGTGCACTATCAACTCATCTCATGTCATCAAAACATACTTGAATCATCTCGAACATCTCATAATATCACATCAACATCACCATTGTCTTCATCATCAACATCATCATTATCATCATCGTCATCATTATCATCAAGAACAACAACAACATAGGTTATCTAGGCTACTTAATAGCCTAACCTTTCTATAGAGGCTACAACTATCATCTAAACTCTCTCATCTAGTCTTGATGTTACATCTCTTTCTCTTAGGTTTCATTAACACTCACTTCCTTTCTGTGTGTGGTAACATTTTTCATATGTACATATACTAATACTTGAAATAGGCTTTTATCCAACATTAAAATAGGCGTGGAAAACCACCATGCTCCATTAAATCAAAACCAAAACCAAAACAAGTTACCACACTCATTAGACAGTCTAGTACCGTGACACCTAGAGAACTAGAAAGAACATGGTGCACACCTGTGTAGCTACCCTAAGAATATGCCCAGAACATATGTCTAGGGTTGCAATAAGAACTCCCTTTTCCCTCCCTCCTGAACCTACAACCCATACTACAGGATAGAAGGAGGAGAAGAGAAAGGTTCTATGGATTACACAAGCCTACACCTTGTTCTAGAACATCTAGGTTCTAACCTAGAGGCTAACTCAACATAGTCCACAAAGGACAAATCATTAAGTTTCTGGGTTTGAGATATAAGGTTGTGTTTAATTTGTGTTTCATGTGGGAAATGTTCGGTGTAGTTATTGTTCACGCTCTGATACCATATGTCACAGAACTATTTGTTACCCAAATCCTAACTCCAAATGACTACACAATCAATGGAAATGGGACCTAGGCATCCGTCCCTAGCATGGTATTAACAATGCATGAATGTGGAAGCATAAAGCTTAGCATACATGAAATATAACAAGATAAAAGCACCAATCATGATCTCAACATTCAACAAGTATTATTAAGCAACATTATTTATTACTAATTTTCGATTACATATTCAGGAGTACAATTTTACAAGTCTAATAATGTATACTGGGGATCTTACAATAAGAACATCAGACATATCTCTCCAAGCCCATCAACTTCTATCCATCTCTGAACCTATAAAATATGTGAAACAAGGCATAATTTGAAAAGATTTTCATAAGTAAATGAGCAAGAATGAACACTTTAAGTATTTAGCAAAATGAGAACCCATGTTTTATATCATCTTACTACAATTAGACCATCTTATAATGAATTCATAAGGCCTTTGACCAACTCCCCTTTGGAAGGGTTCGTAAGGATGCTCAAGATTAGTGAACCCTTTTATACGTGAGGGACCTCAATGCTATTGCCAAGAGCTAACCATGTTTCAACATTGTATAATAGAGTTTCTATATTATGTGTGCAAGTTATAAAACAACAATACGAGACAAGCATCGAGTACATACTAGAATACTACATGGAAGTATTTGAGCAAGTAAGCAAGCATACATAAGTATCACATTTCAAGCAAGAAAGCCATAGTCATATAATTATTAAATACCATACCTAATTCTGAGATTCTAAACTTACTTATCCTTGACCATCTTTCCACAAGCAACACCTAATTAACAACAAGATTACGTACATGCATTAGATTCTCATCATTAACCCTAATTATCTTCATTTTGGGTTTTGGCCAAGTTAGATTCCAAGTTGAATATTAGTGCATTTGATGATCTCTTATTGATTTAGGGTCACTCCCAAGGGTGTGATTTAAGTTTCATTTTTCTCAAGGTTACATATGGACATTACAAGAGTCACTCATGTACCTAACTAGGTCATAAGGCTTGTAATAGAGAAGACATGATCACAAACCATCATGACAAGATTTTGGTCAAGACATGAGTTTAGATCAGTAAGATATGGGATAAGAATCACATTCAAATTAGGGTGGATGCCCCTATGGTCTAGGCATCAAACAACCAACATGAGGTACCAACATTCAAACATACATGAAATCATCAACATGTTCCATATGCCATTGACACGATTTTATCGTGCGTCGAACACAAGTGCACGCGTCAATGTAGTATAAGCCCTTGTGAGGCCCAAGTCGAACTCAGGGACACTGAACTATCGGTATACTACTACTAACTGTTTGCGATCAACTAAACCAATTAAAAGAGTTTGAGAGTTGTTGTAAAAATAAAAGAAAATAAAATAAAACAAAGAAACCGATTAAATGTTTAGTTTAATCAATTCAGGTGGAGATCTTTAGGATTGCGGTTTCACCGTGAGTTTTCATTGTATGAATTTCTACATAATAATTCACGTTCATCTCTCAATCCGGGTAGTGGCATGTAGTCAGAATTGCCCACTGTCATGGTGTAATTCACTACCTATGTCGAGGTCGGTTCCACCGTCGTAGTAACCTATACCCTAAACTAGGTGCATTAGAATCGACCTCTGGGTTTCCACCATTAATCTTACATCACCTTGTTCAAGGGATTTGTTAATTAATGTGAATTTCGTCTCTTTTCAACCATTAGTTCTTCTTTCAAAGTAATTAAAGGTATTATATTATCATTATGGTGATCAAGCATAACAATATAATTGAGAAAATGAAATCATATCACGAATTTAAGAGATAAATGATGAATTACTATAATAAAAATGTCATACAATGTTTCCCCGGGCTACTCCCGGTCCTAAAGATAAAGGGGATTAGCCCCACATGTTCATCTCAGAGCAAAACATGGTTGAGAAAAGGGGAAACATGGAGAAAAATGTGAATAAGTAATGAAACCCCTGAACGGAGAAGATCCAAGCGTTCCTCGGCGTAGAATGCGCGATCTATAGCCTTTCGGCGGTGGAAAACGTCTTTTTCAGCTTCCGAAATGGCTGGGGTGTGCTTCTGGGCTCCGTTCTTCTCTACCCACCTTCTAGGGACGTGTGCAGTGGCTAATGACGTGATCACTGGCTCTTGGCCGCCGTCATTAGGTATAATCACCGAGTTAGGTTGTAAAAATATTATAGTTGTCAGATTTAGATCAATCTGAAACAAACTTGCATCTGACGGTGTCGATACCATCAACGTGAATCGATGGTATCGACCCTGCGTGATATCAGCAAGTTTTCTTTTCTTTTCTTCATTGCACCTGATGCTGACTCGATACCATCGACAAGGGTCGATGGTATCGACACCCTTAGGCATCGGTTTTGTCCTTTTTCATCGCTGAATCTTCTAGGGTCGATAGTATCGACTTAATGGTCGATAGTATCGACTATCTGCTCGCCAGCAACCTGAAGGTACGTCGCTACCATCGACTTCCCTTTCGATGGTATCGACTCTGTGCTGCTCCTTGCAGATGGCAACCTGTGGCTATGTCGATAGTATCGACAGCTGTCGATGGTATCGACAGCTGCAGATATGTGTTTTTCCTGAAATTGCAACACAAAACCACATAAGACAAAATAAAACATATTATTGTAATCATTTATGCTCAAAACAATAGAATAAGGGAGTTTTGACACTGAGAAGGATCATAGACTAAAGTAAATGAATTATTCAATATTAACCACAAAAATGACCAATAAATGCATAAAACACAAGTAAAACAAGTCTATAAATGCGACTCAAAATCATCGCATTAGCCATCAACGTTCAACATGTGGATAAGGTGGGACATCCATATCTAAGTTATCATAAAGGGTGGAGTGTTCCTTTATTTGAGAGAGGAGGGTCAAATGAAAAGGTTTCACATAAGCATTAACTCACAAGAACAACAAACATGCCATATATGGGCATGTAGGTCAATATGGGGGCACATACATCAATATATTGTGAATAGGGTTGGCCTTGACCAATTGGTTCACAAATATCATGAGGTTACTGTTAAAAGATCTAATATATACATTAATGCATCAAATAGATCCAAGACCCCATATGATTTGGGTATAACCATTCATTTCCATACATAGGTCACATTCATGCTATGAGTTTCATATGAAATAAACATGGCACAAAGAAATTGGGGAAAATTCATTTGGGACATGGAAATCATGAGTCAATGATTTCTAAGGCATATAAGTATCTTAATTTCATTAGGAAGCAACATTAGTCATCATAAGGGAAAAGTACATCATTATAGTCCAATATATCTAGTTACATATGTACAAAAGGAGTCATTCATGAGCAACAGGGGTAATTAGGACTCTCATGTAGTTCAAAGGTGTACAAAAGTTACTAATTAGATGAGCAAGAGGGTAAAAGTGCACTAAAAGTTCAATCTTCGTCATTATTATTCATTAGATGTAGTCAAACATAGTTAAAACACATATTTTTAGTCAAATAAAGAAGAGGAAAAGATTTTTAGGGTCTGAAAACATGCCCAACTTGTAGATCTTTTTGAGAGGATCAATTTGATATATAGGTTCATTATATTTGGCCAAAGGAGTAGAGAGTTATGCATTTTTAAAAATTAGGCCCAAGAACTATAGAGAAACAAGGGGGCACTACCTTGGTATCATGTGGGCAATCGTAGTCGTTCCTTTTGCATCTCAAGGATGGGGAACACCCTATTGGGCCAAGAGAGGGAGTGTCTAGGCCGGCAACATTGTGCATTGCCACAGGCCGACGCCGGCCTTGACTCGGTCAACAATCAGGGCTCCAGGAGGGGAGTCCGTGCTGAGCATTGTCAGATGCACATCCAGTGCTAGTGGTGTCATCCCACAAATAGGGTCGCATGATCCATAGAAGATCGGCTCCTTGCTCCTCATCGCAGCGGCGATGAAGAAGCATCTCACTGGAGAATGAGCAGGGGCGTCAAGAAGGTTGTTTCAGCACCTAGAAAGTAGCCGCCCAACATCGCCTCCTCATCACGAGGTGTTTCTCAATCATAGATAGAGCTTGGCTCAACCAGGGTAGAAATGCCCAAAATTCTCGTAGGCGGCGCCGCCATGGCCAAGGGAGGAAGAAGAAGTAATGGAGTGGGTGTTGGAGAGCATGAGAAAGAGGGAAATGGGGGAAATGAAATAGGGAGGCAAGGCAAAGCAAAATAAAGTAAGAAAGAACAAGATCGGGCCTTATATCAGTCAATTCAGGGTTGCTCGGTTGGGGTTGGTAATGGTGCAGTGCCAATGGTGTTGGTGCACTGTACGGGTGAAGGGGACGATCTAGGGACCGGTGGATCTCCTGACCCAACAATCCAATGAACAAAATGCAAGGCATTTTAGGGTTTGGGCGAAGGGACGCGGCGTTTGGGCCGTGCGCTCTCCCAAGGCCTTGTTAGGCCGGCCCAAAGTAGAAATCTAGGATCCAAAATCGAATTAAATCAAAGAAAAATAAGAGGATCTTTGCAGCTTCATAACTTAAGCTAGGAAGGTCCAATTGAGGTAATTTTTGTGTCATTGTATTCAGAATTGATAGATCTACCAATTGGCATATAATAGAGAGAAAGAATATCACACTGAATATGTTCAAAATTGCTTGCAAGGGTGTGATATGTTAAAGCATGTCATGGTTGTTCAATATTTCAAATTATTGTCATACCTTGCAAAATTGGTGATCTAGGAAAACAAATTGGAGTAACCTAATACTCAAGATATGAAATTATTATCAAAATAAGTAGTTCAATTCTCAAATAGAGTGAGAAGTTGCATAAAGGTAAAGAGATAAAGTCAGTTTATCACTACAAGCTTCCAATTTATTCTATTTAATTCAGTTATGAGATAATGATGTAACATTGTAGATGTCTTGAGAATCATATTACTCAGTGGTGTATGTATTCATGTTACTACTCTTGTGTATGAGATCATACAGATGTTAAGAGTACATATACATATTCTCGTTATGTCCCCGATCGATTGTTATTGTGGAAATTTGATAGACAACAAAATAACATAAGATCAAGTGTGAGTTGGTTGATGACTAAATCGCATTAGTTATGATACGGCAATATCAAAACAAGTACAATGTACATGTTAGAGAATAGTGTATCGGACATGCCCACTGTAAGACTGATACATGGAAGCCATCATCATGGAAGTCATAGTCAGCTCTTACAGTGATGGTCATGATTGTGGTTCTTAGACCTAAAATCACTGCACTCATCACATGTCATTGGGTACACTTTGAGATCATCAAATGTAGTATTAAAATATGGATTGTTATAACAGTGATGATTGGGTGACTTTGACACCTGGGGATTGACTATGAGTGATAGATATGGGATTTGTACCTCCTACTAGAGTGTGATGTCATGTGCCTCTTGATTAACAAGACTATGAAATGCATGGCCATGCGCATGTGAGTCAATATGTGATATTAAGGTTACATATATCTCAGACTATCTACTCTTGATTCAAGAAACAAGATTAAATAAAAATGAGGGTGACTGCTCCATGCCTCTTGTTCAATCTAGACAATAGTGAAAAAGGAACTATACAAACACTGTAACACGATACACAGATTGTAGGAAGAAGTTGTTCCCCAACTTTCCATTTACCTGGATAGCATTGATGTGCGAATAGACACCACTCATTGATTGTGATGTCATAAGCTATTATGGACATTCACTGCCAACGTAATATGGTACCTATAGGGTCACACACATAGGTCTCGATCTAGAAGAGGAGTTTAGATCTCAAATTATAATTGAATTAAGTATGAAAGTATTTAGGTATTTTATTCAGGAAACAAATAGGCTGACATCACTACCAAATGTCCATCTCAAGTGTTGAGACAGTCATCTGGAAGTGCCAAACGACCGTCTCAATTGTTGACACGGGCATTTGGGGAGTCAGGCCTATCGTGAGTTTGAATTGGTTAAGGAAGTGAAATGACAAATGAACTGGCTCGACTGGGGTCACCAGATGACCATCTAAGTGAACTGAGATGGCCGTCTTGCATTGGTGAGATGGTCCAGTTTGGCCCAAGGAAGGTTCTAGTTATTTCCTACATCATTTTAGTTGCACATTACTTCTTGTGCAAGAACATTAATATGGCATATTAATTGGAAATGAATTGCCAAATTTGTATACAACTGGGAAATAGCCAAACGGTCGTGTGAGCTATGCCAAATGACTGTCTGGTTTTCCAGATGACTATTTGGGCTGTTGCAAGTTGTGAGATTTCCAGAATTGTTGCAAAAATTTGAGATCTTTTGGTCCTTTCCACTCTCGCATCAAGTGGGAACCTAGACCCAAACCCCGCCTATAAATAGAGGGGTATTGGGGGCTTCCCAGAGTACACCACAAAAAATTGAGAAAGAGTTTCACTGACAAGTGTTGTCCTCTCTGGTTGTGGTAACCACGAGATCCCATGAAAGTCCTACCCGACTAGGGAGGGATAGATAAGGGAGAGAGAAACTAAGATCATTGTTATGGGAGAGCAAGTTGGTGACTAGTACACCAACGGGAGGGTTGACTCCTTCCTGATTGTTCTAGCAGGATGACATGAGTTCTAGACGGTTTGTGTTGACTACCATAGAGGTGAGAGGTCATTGTCTGCCACTAGGGGGACAACATCAACCAGTAGTCTATGATAAGAGGAGCTCTTAAAGATAACGAGGTTCGTAACTACAGTCTGAGGTGTAGACTAAGAAATGCAGCAGTCAGACAAGTCCTTGTGCAACTAGGATTCTGAGTTACACATCAACGACGACGTGGATTGTCGTTGGACTTGCTCCAGGACTAGGTATATCCTCGAAACCATCCTTCCTGCATTATAATTATTGATGCTATCTACAGATTATGTGAAATATGTTAGATAAAACTTGTTATTTCCATTGCCTGCTCTATTGCCATATTTCCCAACAGCGGTATTAGAACCAACGTCAATTTACTATATTTTGGGATAATCAATATAATCAAATTTTAGTTTTTTTGTTCTATTATTTCATGTGATGAGAATAATATCTTATCAAATTCAACCCCTATTACTTGTGTGTGGTTGTATGATTGGTTGATCCTCTTAGCTCAATCTACATACCAAGCCTCTATCATATCTTCCCAATGTAAAGTTAATTCTTACCTACCCTTGCTCCCATCAAATGTAACTCGAGGTTTCCATTTAATTATGTATAAGCAAGATATTTTACTTTTTGTTATGACAAAGATGAAGATGTCCCAAAGACGAGCTGGCCGCCTAAAGGACCTTAAAGGGCATGATGGACAAGCTAGACCGATCGCCTGGTAGACCTGACCAATCCGCAGGAGGTGCCAACTGATGGTGGACAAAAGGGCCAAACAATTGATCAAACGATCAAACAACCATCCAAGAGGTGAACCAATTGGTTCAAAGGATTGAATCAATCATCTTGGATTGGCAAGAACATATCGTCATTAATAAAAGGTTTCAGCATGTGATGTAGACCTAGATGACCTTAACTCCTTGTGTCACCATTGATTTACATTAGGCTAGCCATAACCATCACTTTTGTTTATTACATGTTTTCATTGTGGGATATAGCATGTATATAATATGTTGTAATTGGATAAAGTATATTTATTATACAAACTCCCTCCATTAAAATATTAAGTCTTAGATTCTTTCCAAAAATGACACACATGAAAAGCTTGATCGACTAAGTGTAGGTGATGCCAAAGTGTGGTACATCGTCTATCTCGTGGAAGTGAGATGGTAATTATGTAGGTGTCTCCAAAGCGGGGTACATTGTTATCATGTCAATTTTTGGGCCAGGCTTAACTGGTGCTTCTTAGAACGTCTAAGCCCAGAAGCATGTAAATGATTATGGCAAGGAGTTGCATATATCATCTATCTAAGAGTTGCATATGATGCAATTGGCATGATGGCCTACCTAAATAGTCAAGTTATGGGCGATCAGCCAAAGCTGACTCAGGACTTGATGATTATGGATTTTAGCCCACTAGAATATTGTACGATGCAATATTTCAAATTGATATTGAGGGCTATCAATTCAAATAAAATAGTGGCAACAATAATAATTAAATATATAATAAATATTGTCAAAATTTCAAATCAAATCAAATCAAAAATGGTTTTTGATAAATGCAAATTTTCTCTTATAGAATCAAATGATGAAAAAATCTGATTTGCGGTTGTGCCTGAAGAAGGACAAACTTGAAGGGAGAAATTTCCATGACTGGTTTTGTACTTTGAGAAGGGTTTGAAATGAAGAGTGCAAGCTCTACATCCTTAACAAACCAATGCCAGATATACCTCCTCATGATGCACCTAGGGCACAAGTGGATGCTTACTGGAAGCAAGCCAGTGATGCCTTAGAGATAAAGTACCTTATGCTTAGCACCATGAATAATGAGTTATATGGGTAATGTGAGGACATGAGTGTTCTTGATATGGTTACCCAACTTAAGAAGGTAACACTTGGTCTTGACAAGCAAGAAATGGACGCTACCTTAAAGGTTCTTCTTGAGTCAAAGCTGACAGAGGGAACCTCAGTAGAGGAACATGTGCTCAATATGATTGGACATGTGTATCATCTTGAAAAATTGGCATTCACCTTGAGCCAAGAGTTGTCCACTGATATGATTCTAAGGATGATGCCTGAATCATATAGCCACTTTATTGCATGTTATCATGTGAGTAATACGGTTGGAAAGATGTCAGACTTGATTGCCATGTTGATTCATACTGAAGCAAAATGGAAGAAGGACAAGCCCATGATAATGATTAGTAGTGTTGAGTCCAAGGATCAAAGAAAGACCGAGAAGAGTTTTATGGTCAAGCCTAAGTCCAATTCTTCAAAACTCAATATAAGGAGAAAAAAAAGTACAAGAGGAACTCATCCTTTGTACTTGAAGGCTTTCAGGAGCAGAAGATGGGGATGGTGATCTCCACTTTAGGTATGTACATTATTGATATAAATATATCTACTTCATCATCATGGGTACTAGATATCAGATGTGGATCTCATATATGTTCTCATATGTAGGATCTAAAAAGAAGCAGGCCTTTGGGAAAAGGTGAGGTGGAACTGTGAGTTGCTAATGGAACAGGAGTCGCAGCCAGTGTAGTTGGAACCTATAGTATATCTCTACCCACGGGGCTTGTAATAGAGTTAAAGAAATGCTATTATGTACCTACTATAAATAGAAACATCAATTCTGTATCTTGTTTGGAGAACAATGCATTTGAATTCCATATTAAAGGTGGTTAATGTTTTATTTCAAAATATGGGATCTTTGATGGTAGTGCCCCAATGTATTATGGTCTTTACATGTTAGATCCAAAGACAAATGTATATAACGTTAATACCAAAATACTAAAACTCAACACGTCAAACAAAACATACCTTTGGCATTGTCATCTAGGGCACACAAATGAGAATCACATATCTAGACTCCATAAATATGGTTATTGGACTCTTTTAATTTTGAATCAATAGAGACGTGTGAATCTTGTTTGTTGAGCAAGATGGCAAAGACCCCTTTCACTGGTAATAGTAAGAGGACATTGTTTGATTGAGTTTTGCAAATTATGTGCTTATATGGACTTTTATGTAATTTTCCATATGTAGGGTTTTATCTATAATTTTCACGTATGATATGCCTCATATTTGATGTTAACATAATTGATATAGTTGAACCTTTGAGCACCTAGATGCACCATCAGATGAGTGGTGTATTCCAACTTAGGGTTGAGAACTAGGGTTTCTCACCTAAGTACCCCAACTCGATGATTATCCCTAGGAAGTTTGGGATTATATGGTTGCACAATGGGAGTGTGGCATCCAATGGTCTTCTTGTGTTGCATGAGATATGATGGTTTCCTCTTAAGGCATAACCATTGATGGTTTCTCACATGGTGTTCATGAAACGATAGTGAGTCACGGTTACACAAGTGGTTATGAATGGGCATGATCTGATGGCTCATCTGATTCTAGAACTCAATGGTGCTCTTAGGTTTGAAAATATATGGTCCTCCTATCATTATAAACTAATGGAAGATCTATTTTTCATGGATGGGCGGTTTCAACCTTCTGAAACATGGCAAGCATGCCTTTAACCCTCATACCACCTTTAGCTTTCATCATAGCCTTATATACTCCTCTCCTCTCTCCTAAATGAGCTCTTTGCACCCCTTCATCACCTTCTTGTTTTTTGAGAGGTCCCGACACTCTTGCTTGGTGGAAGAAGAAGATCTCTTGAGGATGAAGCTTGGTCAAGCTTGGTTGAATGTTGCTCTAGGGTTTGGATCTACCCTCTGTAGGATCGTTTGAAGCTTCTTAACCTAGTTACTTGCCCTAAACAAGTAAGATCACCTTGTTTATATTTGTTTTTCTTGATGCCCTCCTTCTCTCTTCTTCTTTGGGATAATACATAGTGTTCTTGGTGCAAGTTCGAGCATGTGGTTGAAAAGCATCTTCTTTCCTCTCTTTTACCCTAGATCCATCTTGATCTTGAAGAAAGGAGCCATCTTATAATGTTTGGAGTGCTAAATCTATGATTTCTCTTATATTTTTAAAGCTACCTTGATGTTTGAACGTTCATCACCCTCATTGAGGTGAATTATATAAATTCCATAGCATTTATTTCATGCTTTTAACCTGGTATAGGTAGATCTTTCCCTAAAAACGTAGTAAAATGTTGAAAGATGATCCTTTGGGTAAGGTTGAGCATATGCAGTAGATTTTGTGTAGATAAACTATCTATAGATATTATGCACGTTTCTTCTTTTGAATCAAGATATCTAAACCTTGCAAGTTCATGAACTGATGGTTCCCTTGTGTGTAAAAACAATGGCTTCTCCATGAATGTAAAGAACTAATTTTTGAACTAGAACTAGGATCAATGGTTTGACTCCCCATGCCAAATGATGGTTTATACATAGTTGTTGATTTGATGGTCTTCCTTGTGCATTAAACATGATGCTTTCTATATTAAGTGAAATGATGGTTTTATTTAGCTTGAGAATCAATGGATACACCTCATTCAAGAATCAATGGTCATATTTGATACTTATGTTGAAGCTTTCATCAAGTAGATGAAATGATGGTCTCCCTAATGCTTGACAAATGATGGTGTACCTAGAACACAAATAGATGGCCTCTTTATCACTTGAAACAATGGTTGTTACTTAGTATTGAAGAACTAATTTCACCTAGTATTGAAAACTGATGGTCTGCCTCTTGATCACAACTGATGGTTTTCCTCTTGATCACAGCTGATGGCTTGCCTCTTGATTACAACTGATGGTTTTCCTAATTCTCACAACCTATGGTTTAACTAGTGTTCACAACTTATGGTTCTTGTAGTCCATGAATTGATTAATGAATTAAACTCAAGAAATGATGGCTTCACTAGGTACATGATTTGATGGTTATGCCTATATGGAAACTGATGGTTTTGGTTAGATCTCTAGATTCGATGGTTATGCCTTGTGTCGTACATGAGTTAATACTTATGATTAGTATGTGAACCGATGTTCTTGATAGTGACAATGTTTTGATGCTTTTGTGCTTGACTAATTGCATCCATGATTTGATGAGGATGCTAGGTATAAGAGCTTATATTTTGCCTAAGTGTGTGTATGAACGGATGGTTACTTAGTGCATGTGTTGGTGTGTTGTCCAACACATAAGTCGATGGTTTTTCTATCCTTGCAAGAATGGGCTGTTGACCTAGAGGTTATAAATTACCTATATTTTGATAATGACTTTCCCATTCCATTCATATGTATCTAACATGTGCATTTAAGATTGTTTGCAGGCATTAGGTACATGAAAAGGATCATATTTACAAGCCCTAGAATGGGCCAAGTTCAAGTCAAAATGGCTACAAGTGTGCAATTTAGGATTTCTATGTAAATGACCTTAGAACATCCATGTAATCACTTGTAATGATGAATTGGCTTGTAACTTAGAAGAGAAAAATGTTTGGGACAAAATTCACCAAGTGCAAATCACTTTTATTGCAAATTAGAAAATCAATTACAGGCACTTGGTCGGTCGAGTTTCCCTAGCCTGAAACTTGACCGATCAACCTTGGTCGGTTTTCTGAAGATTGCATCGGTCGCGTTGTGCACCCACAGAACTCGACCGATCGGGTAGCAGGCCATTTCCAGTTGAAATGGTCAGTCGAGTTTCCTCACGACAAACTAAACCGATCATTTGAATATCGGTTTGCCTGTTACTTGATCGGTCGAGTTACACCCATTAGAACTCGACCGATTGCACTGTACGGAGTTTGCAGAAAAAGTAATATGACCGTTGGTGAATTGTTTTGGGAAAAAATAGAGCCGTTTTCTTGAACAAAAAATGACTACTTTTGCATCCAAGTGTCCCACAACTTAAAGGGCAACCCTCAACTATAAACAGAACCCCTTGGAGTCATTCCAAGCTGCTCTTCCATTGCAAACTTGGTTCTAGCTTAGTTGAGAGTGTTCTAAGCCCTTGAGCCCCTTTCTCTCTCTACCTTCAAGAAAAATTCGTGAGTTAAGAGTGAGTTAGGTCCCTGTGTATGAGAGCTATCCTTTGTATTATGTAAAGCTCTCCTTTCTCTCTTCCTACCTCCAAATCCCATTGAAGATTGATTGAAGCTACTTCTCTAAGTGAAAGAGGAGTTGCTGATGTTCTTCTCCGAGTGAAGGGGAAGATGTGTTGCTGATCTTCAAGAGTGAAGATAGCTCGTTTCTCTAGGTCCCTTGGTGAAGGGAAAATGTGGAGAAGCTCTCCAAGTGAAGGAGAGGTGCAAGTCAAAGCTTAAGTGAGATATGTAAATCCTGCAAGGCTGAAGACAAAGGTAAGATTGGATAAGTCCTTTGAAGAAGGTTGAACAATCTTGCTTTGTGGGTAAGTCCTTGGATAGGTAGAAGATATTAGCTTGATAAATTAAGTCCTTGGTTGTGTGGTTTATGTATCTTGTAATCTTATAGTGATATATAAGAGAACCAAGTTGCAAATCCTAGAGTCTAACCAACTCTAGGTAGTGGACTGACATCGTTCCTATGTTTAGGACGTGGAACCACTCTAAACCACCTGTCCAAGTGCATGCTATTCATTATCTCTTATCCTTGCTATGTATGCTAGAATAGGACATCAAATTGTTGATTACTTTAGTTTTTGCACTACGATTAAATTGGTGGTCTAATTGATTTTGTGAAGTGTGTGTAGCTCTATTCACCCCCCCTCTACAGCCCTTTGATCCAACAAGTGGTATCAGAGCAGATCTTCTCCAAGCTACTTCAACAAGTAGGAGAAGATGGGTGATTCGGATCTTGGGTCACTCAACCTTGAAGGAAGCTTCTCAATGAGACCCCCAGTCTTCGACGGCATAAACTTCCTATATTGGAAGAGGAGAATGCAATTCTACCTCCAAGGGGTGAGCTACGAAATGTGGAAGATTGTCCACCTCAAGTATGAAGATCCAAAAGGGAACATCACCACATGGACGGAAGTTGAGATGAAGTGTGCTCAACTCAACGCCAAAACTGTGAACATCATCTATGCCGCCCTTACTCCATCCGAGTTCAACTGGATCTCTTCTTGGGACACGGCGCATGAGATATGGCACAAGTTGTGTGTCACCTATGAAGGGACCGAGCAAGTCAAGGAGGCCAAAGTCTACATGCTTGGTGGTCTTCTTGAGAACTTCAAGATGGGGAAAAATGAAAGAGTGGCGGATATGTACACAAGGCTAAACGTCATCTTGAACAACCTTGCAGCCCTTGGGAGTGTCATGGATAGAGGTACAATAAATGCCAAAATCTTGAGATCTCTTCCAAAGAGATGGGAGCCAAAGGTCACTTCAATTGAAGAAGTTTACAAGCTAAGCGAGTTGTCAACCGAGGAGCTGGTTGGTAACCTCCAAGCCCATGAACCTAGGCTCGACAAGCAAGAAGTAGAGGAGAAAAGAGAAGAGAAAGAATCAAAGAAGATAAAGGACACGACCTTAAAAGC
Source organism: Alisma plantago-aquatica (assembly GCA_963693085.1). Taxonomy (NCBI): domain Eukaryota; kingdom Viridiplantae; phylum Streptophyta; class Magnoliopsida; order Alismatales; family Alismataceae; genus Alisma; species Alisma plantago-aquatica. The sequence goes on from OY856411.1 coordinate 940,481,946, forward strand.
TCAAATTGAAGAAATGGTCCGACAACAACAACTTGCCATGAAGTCTCCCTACCCTTCCTCAAGTGAAGATGAAGGTGTCAATGATCATGAAGCTAACTACTCAAAAGGGAAACACTTCAAGAGCAAGCCCTCCTCCTCAACTCCTAGGTGCTACGAGTGTGGTCAAAAAGGCCACTACAAGAGTGACTGCCCAAAGGCCAAGAAGAGCCATCATGAGAGCAGCCATAAGAAGGATGACAAGTACAAAAGAGAAGCAAAGTACAAAAGGAAAGACAAGAAGGAGAGAAGATCCAAAGATGCAGCTCACGCGGCGTGGGAGGAGTCTTCTTCAAGCTCCTATAGCTCCGAAGATGGAGAATGCCATCTTGCCCTCATGGCCTCAACTAGTGAAGATGTAATTGAGGTAAGTGAGGTAAGCAAGGTTAGTGATGTTAATTTACTTGAGCTATCTAAGGAAACTCTCATTGATATGCTAAATGAATGCCAATCATCTTTTGCTAAATGTAAATCTAATAGGAAAAGATTAGGCAAAATAGTTGATGATCTTTATGCAAAAATTGACATTCTTGATGAAAATGAAAATTTGCATCTTGATAGCATAGAATCCTTGCAAGGGCAATTTCTTGACCTTGAACTTCAATACAATGGAGTAGAGGTTGAGAATGGTACATATCTTAAAAATATTGAAAATCTTAAGATAGAAAACCAAAAATGCCTAGATGAGCTTGATACTCTTAAACTGAAAATGTAGAACTCAAGCTTATTGATGATGCTAGGAGAGAAGAAATATATGCTTATCAAAGAGAAATAGTTATTCTTAAATCTGAAAATGCAAAATTGCTTGCTCAAATTAATGATCTATCTTCTAGACCTGTTTTGCCTAGAAATGAAGTTGCTAGCTTAACTCTAGAAAAAGATTCTCTTCTTACTAAAGCCCTCTGTCTTGAGGCCAACCTTTTGCATACTAGAGAAGATCTTGCTAGTCTATCTACTACTGTTGTAAATCTTAGTGATGATAATGATAAATTAAGATCTACTTTGCAAAGGTTTCTTTCGGGAAAGAAATCCCTAAATGATGTTCTAGAGCACACTACCAAACAAGTTGGTACTAGTGGTTTAGGATATAATGGGACTGCTCCCAAAGGTAAGAAGAAGAAGGGTAAGAAAAAGAGTGTGGAACCTCCAATTTTCAATGGAGAGACTTCCGGTTCTAAAAACCCTATGGTTTGTATTCATTGCAAATGTGATGACCATTATTCTACCTATTGTCCTTACAAGCCCAAGGGGACCAACCCAAAGATGAAATGGGTCCCCAAGCTAACCCCGGACCCCAAAGTTTGAGTTGGGTTCCGACATCCTCTTTTCTTGCAGGTTAAAAAGAAATGGATTGTTGATAGTGGCTGCTCTAAGCATATGACTGGAGAAATCAGCCATTTCAACAAATTTGAGAAAAAGAAAGGAGGATCGGTAACCTTCGGGGACAACAAGAAGGGTAAGGTTATAGGTGAGGGTGATGTAGGCAATGAATTATGTATTAAAAATGTATTTCTTGTTGATGGCCTACATCACAATTTAATTAGTGTTAGCCAATTATGTGATAATGGTTATCTTGTATTAATTACTTCTTTAGAATGCTTGCTTCTAGATTCCCTCTCCTACAATGTTATATATAAGGGAACTAGAAATGGAAATCTTTATGTTATTGTTCTCAATGCTCTTAAGCCCATGCTAAATAGATGCTTAGTTGTGGATAAAAATGATCTTTCTCTTTGGCATCGTCGTTTGGGTCATGTGAATTTGCATCAAATGAAGAAATTGAACAAAAAGGACTTGGTTCGACGACTTCCTAAATTGGATTTTGATAAGGATGAGGAATGCCAACCTTGTACACAAGGGAAACAAACCAAATCCTCCTTCAAATCCAAAGGAGTCATGAGTACCAAGAGAGTTCTTGAACTTCTTCATATTGATCTATTCGGACCAATGAGAACTCAAACGCTTCGTGGCTCCAAGTATTGTCTTGTTATTGTTGATGATTTCTCTAGATATACTTGGACTTTCTTTCTCATTTCTAAAAGCGATACTCTTGATGTTTTCTCAAGCTTTTATAAACGGGTTGAAAACGAAGCTTCTTGCCATATTGTTTCTATCCATAGTGATCATGGGGGAGAGTTTGAAAATGATCTTTTTGAGCGTTTTTGTGAAAAATCGGGTTATTCGCACAATTTCTCTTCTCCTCGCACACCTCAACAAAATGGGGTTGTTGAGAGGAAGAATAGGTCGCTACAAGAGATGGCTAGGACCATGCTTCTTGAGTATGACACTCCTAAGAAGTTTTGGGCTAAAGCTGTTAGCACGTCATGTTTTATGCAAAATTGAGTTTTCACACATCCGTCTTTCAAGAAAACCCCCTATGAACTATGGCGTGGTAGGAAGCCGTCTATTGATTTCTTTCATATTTTTGGATGTCCTTGTTTTGTTTTAAACACAAAGGATTCTCTCGACAAGTTTGATCCGAAATCCTATAAGGCTTTCTTCCTAGTCTATAGCACTACTAGCAGGGCATATAGAGTATTTAACATTGAATTGTCTAAAATTGAAGAATCTATCAATGTTAAGTTTATTGAAACTAACCCTGTTGTTGGCAAGCATATTGGTGATGATGATGTTGCAGATGAAATAATTCCTATATTAAAAGACCTCAACATCAAAGACAAAGGCAAGCAGGTGATTGAAGAAGAAAAAGAAGAAGAAAAGAAGGATCCCACTCCCCGCTTTGCAAAGAATCACCCCAAGGAGTTGATCATTGGCAACCCGTTTGAGAGAGTGAGGACACGAGCTGCTCACAACAAAGAACAAGAAGATAGTGCCTTCATCTCCCAACTAGAGCCAAATAACATCAAAGAAACCCTTGGTGATGATGAGTGGATCCTTGCCATGCAAGAAGAGCTAGAGCAATTCGAGAAGAATCGTGTGTGGACCCTAGTGCCAAGACCAAGTGATAGAAAAATCATTGGCACCAAATGGGTCTACCACAACAAGATAGATGAGCATGGAAAAGTGATAAGAAACAAAGCAAGGTTAGTGGCACAAGGTTACAACCAATAGGAAGGTATTGATTTTGATGAAACCTATGCTCCTGTTGCTAGATTAGAATCTATTCGTATGCTACTTGCCTTTGCTAGTTATAAAAATTTCTTGTTATATCAAATGGATGTTAAAAGTGTGTTTTTGAATGGTACAATCGAGGAGGAAGTATTTGTTGCTCAACCTCCGGGCTTTGAAAATGACAAATTACCCAATCATCTTTATTTGTTGCAAAAAGCTCTCTATGGACTCAAACAAGCACCTCGAGCTTGGTATGAGAAATTAAAGAAATTTTTGTTAGATAATGGGTATGTCATGGGAAAAGTTGATTCTATCTTGTTTCTAAAACACACTTCTAACCATTTTCTTATAATTCAAATATATGTTGATGATATCATTTTTGGCGGGACTAATCTTGATCTTTGCAAGGAGTTTAGTTTTCTTATGCAGAGTGAATTTGAAATGAGTATGATGGGTGAGTTGACCTTCTTCCTCGGCTTTCAAATCAAGCAAACAAAGGAAGGAAACTTCATCAACCAAGGCAAATACACAACTAAACTACTCAAGCGCTTTGGGATGGAGAATATGAAGTCGATGGATACACCTATGTCAAACACCGCCAAACTTGACAAAGATGAAGAAGGTGAAAAGGTAGATGAGAAGCTCTATAGAGGTATGATTGGATGTTTACTTTATTTAACTGCCTCTAGACCGGATATTATATTTAGTGTTGGCTTATGCGCTCGCTTTCAATCTTGCCCTAAGAAGTCGCATCTCACTGCTGTTAAGAGAATTTTGAGGTACTTAGCCAAAACCCAAAATTTTGGTCTATGTTATCCTAAATCAAGGGATTTTACTCTTAGATCATATAGTGATGCGGATTATGCAGGGTGTTTGATTGATAGAAAGTGCATAAGTGGCACTTGCTTCCTCCTAGGACCATGCTTAGTGTCTTGGTTCTCTAAGAAACAAAGAACAGTGGCATTATCAACTATCGAAGCTGAATACATTGCAGTCGGGAGTTGTTGTGCACAGGTCCTATGGATGAAGCAAATGCTCCAAGACTTTAACATATTTTTTGATGCTTCTCCTATCTTTTGTGACAATACTAGTGCAATTAATCTATCTTATAATCCTATATTGCATAGTAGAGCCAAGCATATAGAGGTTCGCCATCATTTTCTTCGTGACCACATTGCCAAGAAAGATATATATATAACACATGTGGACACGGAAAATCAGTTGGCGGACATTTTTACAAAACCTCTAGCTAGAGATCAATTCAATTTTATTCGATCTAAATTGTTCATTGTTGATTTAAATGATATTGCTATGTGATCTAGCTAGTTGTCTCTTCCCTATATGCTTGTTCATGTAAATCTTCACCTTATGTTGCTCATATACATGCTTGTTTGTGCTTAAACTGCCTATCAACATGCTTATTTTTTGCTTTTTTTGGGTTTTATCGAATTTTGCATTTTATCGCTAAATAGTGCCCAATGATGAGCAAAATGTGCCTAGGTATGTTAATTATGCATAATAGAATGGAAAAATAAATTTAATCGGCATGTATATGGCTAGAATCTAAGATTTAGACTGCTAGGTCAGGTTGACCTTCGGTCGAGTTTCCACACTGGAAAACTCGACCGATCAGGAACCGAGAGTAGGTCTTCAGTGGACCGATCGGTCAAGTTTGTCACCCTTAGAACTCGACCGATCCACAGGCTGAGCCAACTTAAAAGTTAGGATCAGCCGACTATTTTCCCTTGCAACTAGAAAATAGCTGACCGATTCCTCATCTCCTAGCCCCGTGCTCTCAACCCAAGCCCTAAGCCCCACCGTTCCTAACCCTAACGCGACCTAGCAACCTATTCTTGACCTTCCCGGGTGCTCATGGTGTGTTTTCTTCGGCATTTAAGGTTTGATCTTGCTTGTGTGCATGTTTTTCTTCTTGTTTTCGTTTCCATGGCTTCCCATAGATGAAAACGTGCTTCTCCTAGCAATGCTCCAGCCTCCTCCTCTGTTAATCGCTTGATTCCATTTGATAACACCTCATTTGTGTCCATTGAGATGGTAAATAGGTATAAGGATCTTCTTCCACGATCTCCTTTTCCTTTTCGCCCCTTAGTTGATGCGAACCGTTTTCAAGAGTATATCACCTCTGTTTCGAGGCTTCTTGCCCAACACCACTTGTCTGCCCTAGCAATCGAACGTGACTGCTTCAATAATTAGTTATCAAGCACAAAAGTTGTTCATGAGTTCTACGCCAATCTGCGTTGGAACTACGATTCGCTTGTTCCCCCGCCGAATACCGAAATAGTCCTAACATCGATGATCGTCGGTCATCGTTTTCAACTCTTCGAGGAAACTTTCAACTACTATTTTCCGGAGACGAAGAAAACAACACTTGGCATAAGGACTATGGCGAGTATTTCGATCTTCTTGACCCGGAAGGTTTCTATAAACATCATGAATTGACGCTACCGGACATTCATCGGTTTTTAAAGAAACCCGACGCGGCCTACAAGAAGCGGTCAACCCTGCCCTCATCCTCTCTTGACCTTCAGAGGCGCATCTTGGCCCTTGTGATTAATCGTAATATCCACCCCAAGTGTAATCAAACGGACATTGTGGAAAACACAGTGATCCTGATGTATTGTTTGTTAAACAATATAGGTGTCAAATGGGCTCGTTACATCTTACATCATATGACCTGTTTTGACACCGGCAAGAACACCAAGGGCACCCACCCTCCCTACCCAGCCTTGATCTGTGGTCTTTTCCAGTTCGCCACTGATAAATCACTCTTTTTTGACTTCCATTACCCGATTGCTAGAAAGGGAGTGTGCATTAGTGAAACCACTCTTCTGAAGGCTGTACCTATCCCTACCCCTATCCCTGGTGCTTCTGGCTCCACCTCAGCCTCAGCCTCTGCTTTTGGTGTACCTCCCTCCTCCACCCATGCTCCACCTCTACAGCCACATCCCCGCCCTAGCCGTGTGTCCTTCCGTGCATCCAATGAAACCCTTCTGGGATATATGATGCATGAACAGGCGTACAACCGTCAGGTTCAGGATCACCTGCACCAGGATTTGTATTCGTTGTGCTTCACCCTACCCCGTCTACCAGCCATACCCAAGTAGTGCCTATGCTTCTTATGCATACGAGCATTACTTCCCTACTCCACCACCGTTTGTTGCCGAGCCTTCCGCTGCCGCTCCACCTCCGTATGCTGTTGGTAGTTCTGCTCCTACATACCTATCGTTGCCTGGTGGCCCCCTGGCCGCTCTGCTCGCTTCCTTGGGGGACTCTGCTCCGTCATTCCCGTAGGCCAAGGAGCTCCTTGCTCTTGGTATGTCATGGGCCGAGCAGAATGCCCGTTGGCCCGGTCGCTCTTTTGGTCCTGACGGCGAGGAGATGCCCGACCAGGATGAGGATGCCGACGAGGATGCTGATGCTGATGATGGTGACGCTGAGGATGCTTCTGACGAGGATGGTGATGATGGTGCTGGTTCTGCTGCTGGAACAGCTGCTCCGCCTTCAGATGGCGATGAGGACTACAACCCTGGCGACGACGAGGATACAATTGATATAGATACCCTAGATGTCTAGGAGGTTATCTTAGCTTATAGTCTAGCATGTCTATTATATATATCTTTCTAGACTCTTTTGTATAAGCAACATCCTGACACTTTATTCTGAGCTGTACTATTTTCTTATTTTCTGTTTTCTCGCATTATGGTTGTAGTTGCTGCTTATGAGAACATCTTTATGAGTTGGAATATCATTGCTATGCACTTTGGCAACTTAATTTGTGTTATCTTATGCTTGGTGCTTTTTGAGCTATATTTTTATTCTGACTTGGATTGTATGTTCTCTGTGGTTGTATGATATATGATTTTACAATGTTGTTTATTACCTTGCATATATGTGTGGTTGAGTCTTGGAGAAGACCTAGTTTTTGCTCTTCTACCCCCCTACCTTTTTGATAATGTCAAAAGGGGGAGAAATATCTCATGGTTTGAGACTCAATCATATTGTTTCTTGTTGTTATACTATTTCTTTCTTGCCTAAGTGATCCTTTTCTTGTTAATTTGTTGTTGATCATGTGACATGCAAAGGATTACATATTACACAAATATTGGTATTGCCATGTATAGAAAACCTAACATGCAGGTGAGAGGAAGCATAATTTGAGGGGGAGAAAATTCAAATTGTTCTTATCATGAATCCCCCTAATTCACAAGGCAAAGGTATAACTTTCTTATCCTTTTCAATATGTTTGAGGAATGGTTTGTCATTGTCAAAAAGGGGGAGAATGTTGACCTAGAGGTTATACATTACCTATATTTTGATAATGACTTAACCATTCCATTCATATGTATCTAACATGTGTGTTTAAGATTGTTTGCATGCATTAGGTACATGAAAAGGATCATATTTAGAAGCCCTAGAATGGGCCAAGTTCAAGTCAAAATGGCTACAAGTGTGCAATTTAGGATTTCTATGTAAACAACCTTAGAACATCCATGTAATCACTTGTAATGATGAATTGGCTTGTAACTTAGAAGAGAAAAATGTTTGGGACAAAATTCACCAAGTGCAAATCACTTTTATTGCAAATTAGAAAATCAATTACAGGCACTTGGTCGGTCGAGTTTCCCTAGCCTGAAACTCGACCGATCAACCTTGGTCGATTTTCTGAAGATTGCATCGATCGAGTTGTGCACCCACATAACTCGACCGATCGGGTAGCAGGCCATTTCCAGTTGAAATGGTCGGTCGAGTTTCCTCAGGACAAACTCAACCGATCATTTGAATATCGGTTTTCCTGTTACTTTATCGGTCGAGTTACACCCATTAGAACTCGACCGATTGCACTGTACGGAGTTTGCAGAAAAAGTAATATGACCGTTGGTGAATTGTTTTGGGCAAAAATAGAGTCGTTTTCTTGAACAAAAAATGACTACTTTTGCATCCAAGTGTCCCACAACTTAAAGGGCAACCCTCAATTATAAATAGAACCCCTTGGAGTTCATTCCAAGCTGCTCTTCCATTGCAAACTTGGTTCTAGCTTAGTTGAGAGTGTTCCAAGCCCTTGAGCCCCTTTCTCTCTCTACCTTCAAGACAAATTCGTGAGTTAAGAGTGAGTTAGGTCCCTGTGTATGAGAGCTATCCTTTGTATTATGTAAAGCTCTCCTTTCTCTCTTCCTACCTCCAAATCCCATTGAAGATTGATTGAAGATACTTCTCCAAGTGAAAGAGGAGTTGCTGCTGTTCTTCTCCGAGTGAAGGGGAAGATGTGCTGCTGATATTCAAGAGTGAAGATAGCTCGTTGCTCCAGGTCCCTTGGTGAAGGGAAAACGTGGAGAAGCTCTCCAAGTGAAGGAGAGGTTCAAGGCAAAGCTCAAGTGAGATAGGTAAATCCTGCAAGGCTGAAGACAAAGGTAAGATTGGGTAAGTCCTTTGAAGAAGGCTGAAGAATCTTGCTTTGTGGGTAAGTCCTTGGATAGGTAGAAGATCTTAGCTTGATAAATTAAGTCCTTGGTTGTGTGGTTTATTTATCTTGTAATCTTATAGTGATATATAAGAGAACCAAGTTGCAAATCCTAGAGTCTAACCAACTCTAGGTAGTGGACTGACATCTTTCCTAAGTTAGGATGTGGAACCACTCTAAACCACCTGTCCAAGTGCATGCTATTCATTATCTCTTATCCTTGCTATGTATGCTAGAATAGGACATCAAATTGTTGATTGCTTTAGTTTTTGCACTACGATTAAATTGGCGGTCTAATTGATTTTGTGAAGTGTGTGTAGCTCTATTCACCCCCCTCTAGAGCCCTTTGATCCAACATGGGCTCCTTTTTGATGGATTTAAATGAATATATGGTTATCTTTTGGTATAGTAATTTTGAAGAATTGATGGTTTTGTTTTGATTGAGTTTATCAGTGATCTAATGTTCATTTTATGGTTTTGATTTGTCTAAATACATCAATAATCCAGTGGAGATTCTAATTATAAAACTTTATATTTTCATTATGTATAAGAATGATTTGATGGTATTGTTATATGTATAAAAGGAATTGATGAGTTAACTATTAAAACAAATGAAATAATGGTTGTACTAATGTCTACCTAAGTGTGTCAATGAAATGATGGTTTATCCATGTATTTCCTAATGCGATAAAGAACCCATAGTTTATTTATGGATGTTGAATTGTTGTGAATATCCAATTTGCATTGTTGAATCATACCTATAATGATTGAATGGTGATAGTTTAATACCCTTATCTCCCTTTAATGTTGAAAAGAGGAATAGACACATTTCATGTTGCTAAAAGTAAATTTGATATGTTATCCTTGGAAATGTCATAACTATTCCTTATGATTGATAGACCCTAATGTTGTATCTAAAGGTAATAAGTGTGTTGAGGATATGTTAAGCCCTCTGTGAGGCATGTAAGGATAAAAATGTAATTGAGGAAGTAATGTTGTTTTGTCCTGAATGGATTTTGGGCATGTTTTGATCCCTGATGGAAATACACTCTCTTCATGGATGGATATGATTTAATACCCTATGATGTTGTGATAAGGAACATGTGCCATACATTTTATATCTTCTAGAGTTGTTAAATACCAAGGTTTTGCAGAAATGAATTAGGGTTTGTTTGTGACTTGATTGATGCAGACTGAACTCACCCAATTGGCAATAATTAATCAAGTGAAACCCTAATCATGTACTGCCCTATGCCATAGAACTATTCCAGTGTCATAACTTGCTGGAAAGGGAAACAAGTATTCTAGAAGGGAAACTCAAAGTCATATATTGTTGAGTATGTGCGGGTGTAGGGGGTATATCATTGTCATCATGATCCCAAGATTATGGAGAACAGTCAAGGTCAGGTCTTGGATGAATATGAATCTGTATATGTGATGTGATTGAGGACAACTATATTTGTACCTCAGATGATAGGGTTGAATAACCTAATTTCTAGTGTAATGGCCTATGTACTAAGGGAAGACTAGTCTGATTGAAGCATGACTAATATTTCACTGCGGTGGACTATTGCTGACTAAGGGGAAGAAATCTTAGGAATCCAACTCTCTTTGATCTTGCACGGAATTGATTTTGACTTCACAGTGATCAATTGGAAGTTTGAGTGGTATGACTCAAGCTCTCCAAGGCTTAATAAAAGATGTAATTTAGCCAAGTAGCATATCTGTTAGGGTTATTTAGTGATTCACATTGGATCATAACCCTTTCTTTGCTTGTTTTAATATATAGATTATGTATAATGTTGTAAGAGAAATCAACTGTAATTATGATGATATCTATGCTTATGAAGTCAGCTATGCTCATGATGTTATTTATACTTATGATGTCAACTATTCTTATGATGTTAGATTTTTTATGATATTACATACGTCTAGTATTTTGATTATTATTATATTTCAATCCTACAAATAAGTCTCTAATTGTAATTTGCCCTTAATGTAGTTTTTATATTCAGCATTTCAATTATGTAAAGTATTATCTGCCATATATGTTCAATTATAAATATATTGTAAGAAATAAACTTTGTTGGGAGTTATATCTCTAGCTAGGACATGGGTCTCACATTGTGGGTCACTACATCTTTTTAGGTGGTCATCAGGAGCATGACAGACCCAAGGAAGCAAGGAGGAGCTATTTTGGAGAACCATAGAAGAAGGTTGATTATATGTCTAGAGTGTCCTAGAATCATCCATGTACTCTCATGTTTTGGCAGGAAAGTTTTGTATATGATACTTCATCAATTCGAGATTTTGATAACATTATTATGTTTGTACATGTTGTATATGTGAATAACATTGTCTGTAAATATGTTGTGGTTGAGGCCACAGAGCAATTGTAAAGAGTATTGGTATGATATATGAATTTATGCAATATGTTGGGCTTTTAGGTAAATGTTCATGGTCATGTTGAAGAGGTTTAAATTAGTTTTAGTTATGCCCCTTTTTAATGACGTGATTAATTAGTAATTGATTGTGTTTTGGTTTTATATAATCTCATTTAGTGTGGTTGATGTCGATGTCACTACTGGGGACTACTTGTTGCCGCTACGACTGATGACTGCTTTAGACCGTTGCCACTATGGAAACACTGTGTTTGTAACCGCCAACCGCTACTTTGCTTCAAGGCAAAGTCGATGGCCCTCTCTAATCAACCAAGAGAGTTGCTCTGTCTGTGCACCCAACACTTGTTCGTTCATTTTGTTGGGGATGTTATACTGATACAGACTCGGATGTTATGAAAAACTTATTGCGGAAGAGTTACCAACAAGCGTATAAACCCAAAGAAGAAACACTAGATTTAATGTGGAAAACTCTCCCCAAGACAATGAGAAAAAACCACGAGGCAATACCAGCCAACAAGCACTATATAATTAAGATTACAACTCACACTGCCTGGATTTAATTGCCCCCTAAATCTAGGTAGCCCTCCTCACATGAGAACAAAGATGAGGAAGAAGAGAATCACACCCATTGTATACAAAACCTCCTTCGTTACTTGATCTCCTCACGATGCCACTGTCTTTGGTGGGGGGCTACTTGATGCCGCTATGACCGGTGACTGGGTCGGACCATTGCCACTATGGCAACACTATGTTTATAACTGCCAGCCTCTACTTTTCTTCAAGGCAAAGTTAGTGGCCCTCTTTTATAAACCAAGAGAGATGCTCTGTCAATGCACCCAATGTGTCACCAACTGTCAGCCGCTACTTTACTTCAAGACAAAGTCGTTGACCCTCTCTTATTTACCAAGAGAGCTCCTCTAGATGTTCTTGTTCTCTGTCACCGTCTACCATAGAAGGCACCAACAAGCAACTAGAGGGATCACACCTCAGCTAGTGGGATGTCCCAATGGCTTCCCCATGGCCTCTATTTATAGGCCTCCATGGTACGTGGTTGCAACTAGGAATCTTTGTCCAAATCTGAGTCCAACTTTGAGTCCAACTCCATGTTGCACGTAGGAAACAATCTTCTTTCCCTTTTAGATTTGACTCTTATTAGGATTGGTAGCATAAGCTGTAAAGAGTGAAATCCCAGAGGGGAACCACTCCCTACTAAAAATTTGAAGAATAAAAGCTCCAGTCCAAACACACCCTTAAGGTATCTTAGAGTGGGTGTAAAATTTTCAAATCTTATTAATGGTATACAAAACAACCAAAGTGTAGTAGCGGAATAAATATATTGACAATATTCAATTTCTCATAAGGGTCCAAAAGAACATCTTAAACTTACATGTAAAGGTACATCACAAGGATCCACGTAGAGGGAAATCTAAACCACCTCAAGATTGTCTCCAAAATTTAACTTCTCAATCTAAGTCCATATATTTATGACATGTCCACCATATCCTTCACCTAGGGTTGGAAGCATACCCCAGCAAGAAGAGAAAATAGAAGACATCAACAAAGGCTGGTATGTGCATACTAAAAAAGTAAAATTGAGCAATATAATTAAAAATAAGGACATCAAATATAAAGGCTTCCCATATAAAAGAAAAGTACCACCCAATTGGGTATCAAGAGAAAAGAATTACAATAAAGAAGATAATTTCCATAAGACAACATAAAAATATTGTGCCATATATACATCCACTACCATGGTGGGAAATAAAGCACATATCATGAAATCATCCACCTGCATGCATTTGAGATAAGCATAGCCCTAGAACAATATAAAGATAAAGGCGGCCAAGTCTCACAAACTTGAAACCTAATAGAGAATGACGCACTACCAAACTCCCAAATTTAAAACATGGGCCAAGAATCATACATCTTTCCCAAGTATGGGGTAAACTCTCCATCCCAAAAGAGTAGGAAAATACACATCTGCTGGCAGGAAATTACACATCTGCAATAAACAAAAACCAATGCAATTACACTACTCTAGTGCTACTGAATCACATAGCATATAAAATGTAGAGGCAAGTAAAAAGTATAGTCAGATTATACAATGTTTCCCTCACATAATGGACAACACATACATCCACATGCAAGTGCGAACAAGATATCACATATAAAAAAATAAACATCCACCTCAAAGTGGACACATATCATCAAATAAGTCCAAAATGCTCAAATCATAAGAAAAGAGTCCAAGAGAATATCCATGATCGCAAGATTAGTAACAAACAAGGTAGTTCACATGAACCATGATTTTCAAAGAAAAGACATTGTGTATAGGCTAATGTCCATAGGACCAAGAGAAAGAAGAATATAGACTATTTGGTTAATAGGAATAATTGGGGATGCAAACATACCTCTCTTCAGAGTCTACTCTATCCAAATCCAAGTCTAGGTCCAAGCCTAGGCCTCCAAATAACCTATGATGCATATATGTGGAGTTAGGGTTAGGTTTCCATTAATTATTCAAACCCTAAAGATTGCCCTTTTTATTATTAGTAAATTGGGTTATCAAAACCATGTTGTATTTTAGGTTACCTTTATCTGAGTTCAAAACATATTTTATTATAATTTTGTAACTTATATATATTTAGTTATGAATTTTACAAGTTATTATATATTTAGGTAAATTCATTGAAATCACCTACTTTTAAGATTGGATTTAGGTGACAAAACTAACACCATTAGATATCCCTTATTTTTCTGAATTGAATGACTATTTATTTTTAATTTTTAGATAAGTAAATAAGTAGTTATGAATTTCCAAAATCGAGCCAATCAGAAAACCAGAAAAAGCCACATAAGCAAACAAATAGCGAGAGAGGAGGGGTGCTCAAACTGAGTTGGTCCAATCACGGGCGGCCAATTCAGCCGGCCCCACATCCAACTAGGCAACCAAACTCCGTGCATAAAAGAAAAATATGGGCGCATAATGACCAAATTACCCTTTGGGGAAAAAATCTGATACAAATGAAATAGGAGGGTAAATAGGGAAATTGTCATAGGGGATTCATCCCCTTCCCTATGACTAAGCCATGGCAGCTAAGAAGCTCTAGGATGAGAAGCCAGTCGTCGTTTCGGGCTTCAAAGCACCTCGAAACTTCCCACTCGCCTCTGCGATGGACTAGAGACCTCATAGAAGACATTATCATTTCAAAATCATGACAAAATGATACAAATTCAACACCATCATTAGAAATCCCATAAAAGAGGTAAAAGCAAGACACTCACCCTGTAGACCAATTAGTTGGGTCATGAGCTTCAAGGAAACATCAGCGTCAAAAGCGGGTCTTTTTTGATGATTGTGAAGGTGCCAAACACCAAGTTGACTAGCCGGTAGCCAGTGGTAATCACCGGAGAAGGGAGACCTTAAGAGAAGTCCAAATAGGCCAAATGCCCAGGGGAAACCAAGTCCTGGGACCTCAACAAAGGGGGAGGAAGTGGAATATAAGGGTTCATTGACTTAAGGAAGCGGCAGATCGCATTGTGCAATGAAATAGGGGAGGCGAAGATGCCCCCAGTTGACCAGAGGGTAGAGGTGATGAAACTGCACCATATATAGGATAATTAGATGGGTAAAGATGAGGTGATTGTAAAGGTAAAATTGGATTGGGAAAACAAAGAAAGGAAAGACAAATTAGAGAGAGGGATCATCGAGGTTACTGTAGCAATCAAGAAAAGAGAGTTGGGAGGAAGGACACAAACAACAGGTGTACGATCAAAAATCCAATGGCCCAGAGAAGGCATGCGATGGGAAATTAAAAGAGACCCGTGTAACACACACACACACACATATATATATATATATATATATATATATATATATATATGTCTGTGTGTGTGGAAACCATAGTCGGAGTTTAATTTAAATAAAGTGATACATTTTTTTCATTCCTATTTTCTCTCTCCTCTTTTGAGGGTGCAAATGAGTCCCAAATTAATTGGAATTTTGCATAGAGGCCAATTAAAGCATGTAGATTCTGATTATGCAATTAGATTTGCCTTTTAAGAAATATTTATGTGTTAAATAAATCAAATCATATTTTATCTTTCCTTATGCATTAATGATTATAAGATTCTCCAAATTTTATGAAACTCCACCCATAAGTCATATTTAATGTGTTGGATACAAATTTGCCATTAATTTCACATGTTGGAGTTATTTGAGCATTTATTAATATTTTGAAGGTTCTACACATTTTCTCTCTTTTAAATTCCTCTTTTAATCAAAAATCTTACGAATTGGACAAAAATTCACCCAAAGGCTGAATTTATTATGTAGAGTATGAATTCAAGATTATTTTCCTCTTTTAAATCCGCTTATTATTTTATTTGATATTTTAGGAAAAACTTAGATCTTGTCTTTCCAAATTGAATTAAATTAATTATTATTATAATGTGAATAATTGAAAACTTGACTCCCAAAGAAATTGGGACCCAAGGAACATGATCCTTAACTTATATTCCACTTTTGGGATTCCTTTTAATGAGATATGCCATATGGCCCATTGGTGGCCCATTAACCAAAACTATTCATCCAATTAAGTTCTTTAACTTCTTATTACCATCCAAATGAGTCATATGTGATTATTAAGCACGAATTATCATGTATTCCATTATATACTTTTAGGTGACACATTTTATATTACATTATTGGCATAAGTCTAATGTGTGAACATTAGGTTACGTTAGGGTGATCTATACATGAATTAGCTCATTAGGTTTATATCAAACATCTTTTATATCTAACCTCAACGTTGTTTGGGTAAGCCCAAAAGGTCAAACTTCTAGGGTAGGGTCCAAAATTTGGTATGTTACAATCCACCCCTTTAAAGGATTTCCTCCTCAAAAGCTATTGATCCAGAGATCAACAACCAACTACTCTCCACCCCTTAAAAGGTTCAACCTAACAAGTCAAACTAATCAACATCAAGGTGTTAGGGATACCCACATAATCATTAGTTGTGAAATGTCTTTAGAGATTTTTATTATTCATGTATCCAACTAAAAGGCATACCATCTAGGGTTGAGTTTTAGGTCCTTGTGTCTCTAACCTAACAACACTACAAAAACACCCAACATCCATAGGGTAGGTTGACTACACCTCTATATCAATCCTAGTCACAACTCCAAAGTCAAAACTAGGGTTAGCTCTAGGTTTAGGGTTTCACTACCAAAACTTCTCATACCACTACTTTGTGACTTAGATTAAGAAAACTTCGATAAAATCTAGAAAATTTTGTACATATAGTAGTATTATTGAAAATATATTTTTTGTCCGAAAAATCATGTGATATAAAACAATTGTGAGCTCAAAATCAATGTGGAAATTGAGTCACAATTTTCCATAACAAGATCTCCTTATCTTACCCCTCCTCATAACCTAATTTCATCCTCATATCAAACCTCATTGCATTAAAAGATCATCATTGATAAAATCTAGGGTAAACATCTCACCTAGAGGTAACTTAGCAAAGTCAAGGGTTTTAATAGGGAGAGAAAATTGAAATAGTCAGATTCCGACTAACTTGGCTCTGATACCATATTGTAAAGAGTGGGATCCCAGAGGGGAACCACTCCCTACTAAAAATTTGAAGAATAAAATCTCCAGTCCAAACACACCCTTAAGGTATCTTGGAGTGGGTGTAAAATTTTCAAATATTATTAATGGTATACAAAATAACCAAAGTGAAGCTGCGGAATAAATATATTGACTATATTCAATTTCTCATAAGGGTACAAAAGAACATCTTAAACTTACATGTAAAGGTACATCACAAGGATCCACATAGAGGGAAATCTAAACCACCTCAAGATTGTATCCAAGATTTAACTTCTCAATCTAAGTCCATATCTTTATGCCATGTCCACCATATCCTTCACCTAGGGTTGGAAGCACACCCTGGCAAGAAGAGAAAATAGAAGGCATCAGTAAAGGTTGGTATGTATATACTAAAAAGTAAAATTGAGCAATATAATTGGAAATAAGGGCATCAAATATAAAGGCTTCCCATAGAAAAGAAAAGTACCGCCCAAGTGGGTACCAAGAGAAAAGAATTACAATAAAGAAGATACTTTCCATAAAACAACATAAAAAGAGTGTGCCATATATACATCCACTACCATGGTGGGAAACAAATCATATATCATGAAATCACCCACCTGCATGCATGTGAGATAAGCATAGCCCTAGAATAATATAAAGACAAAGGCAGCCAAGTCTCACAAACTTGAAACCTGAAAGAGAATGGTGCACTTCCAAACTCCCAAATATATAAAACATGGGCCAAGAATCATATATCTTGCCTGAGTATGGGGTAACCTCTTCATCCCAAAAGAGCAAGAAATTACACATCTTCTCGACAGGAAATTACACATATGCCATAAACAAAAACCAATGCAATTACAATACTCTAGTGCTACTAAATCACATAGCATGTAAAATGTAGAGTCAAGTAAAAAGTATAGTCAGATTATACAATGTTGCCCTCACACAATGGACAACTCATACATCTACATGCAAGTGAGAACAAGATATCACATATCAACAAATAAAAATCCACCTCAAAGTGGACACATATCATCAAATAAGTCCAACATGCTCAAATTATAATAATAAGATTACAAAAGAATATCCATGATCACAAGATCAGTAACAAATAAGCTAATTCACATGAACCATGATTTTCAAAAGAAAAGACATTGTGTATAGGCTAATGTCCATAGGACCAAGATAAAGAAGAATATAAGCTAATTTCTCAATAGGAATAATTGGTGATGCAAACATACCTCTCTTCAGAGTCTACTCTATCCAAAGCCAAGTCTAGGTCCAAGCTGAGGCCTCCAAAGAACCTATGATGCATATATGTGGAGTTAGGGTTAGGTTTCCATCAATTATCCAAACCCTAAAGACCACCCTTTTTATTATTAGTAAATTAGGTTATAAAAACCATGCCATATTTTAGGTTACCTTTTTCTAAGTTCCAAACATATTTTATTATATTTTTTGACTTATATATATTTAGTTATGAATTTTACAAGTGATTATATATTTAGGCAAATTCATTGAAATCACCTACTTTTAAGATTGGATTTAGGTGACAAAACCAACACTATTAGAAAGCCCTTATTTTTATGAATCTAACGACTATTTATTTGTAATTTTTGGATAACTATACAATTAGTTATGAATTTCCAAAATTGAGCCAATCAGAAAACCAGAAAAAGCCACATAAGCAAACAAATAGTGAGAGAGGAGGGACGCTCGAACTGAGTTGGCCCAATAATGGGTGGCCAACTCAACCAGCCCCACAGCCAACCAAGAAACCAAACTCAACACATAAAAGAAAAACATGGGTGCATAATGACCAAAATACCCTTTGAGCAAAAAATTAGATACAAACGAAATAGGAGGGTATATAGGGAAATCGTCATAGGGGATTCATCCCTTCCTTACGATCGAGCCATGGAAGCTAAGAAGCTCCAGGCCGAGAAGCCAGTCGTCGTTTCAGGCTTCAAAGCATCTCGAAACTTCCCACCTGCCTCCGTGAGGGACCAGAGAACTCATAGATTTCGTTGTCATTTTAAAAGCCCGACAGAATGATACAGATTCAACTCCATCCTAGAAACTGCATAAAAGAGGGAAAATCAAGACACTCACCCCGCTGACCAATTAGTTGGGTCATGAGCTTTGAGGGAACATCAAAGTCAGAAGCGGGTCTTTTCCGATGACTGCAAAGGTGCCAAACACCAAGTTGACTAGCCGGTAGCCGGTGGTAACCGCCGGAGAAGGGAGACCTTAAAAGAAGACCAAAGATGCCAAACGGCCAGGGGCAACCTAGTCCCGGGACCTCAACGAATGTGGAGTAAGTGGAATATAAAGTTTCATTGACTTAAGGAAGTGGCAGACCACGCCGGGAAACAAAATAGGAGAGGCGAAGATGCCCCCTAGTCGACTGAAGGGTAGAGATAATGAAACTGCACCATATACATGATAGTTAGATGGGAAAAGATGAGGTAATTATGAAGGGAAAATTGGATTGGGAAAACAAAGAAAGGAAAGAAAAATTGGAGAGAGGGGTCGTCGAGGTTATTGTATCGATCAAGACAAGAGAGTCAAGAGGAAGGAGACAAACAATAGTCATACAATAAAAAAAATCCAACGGCCGAAAGAAGGCTTGCGATGGGAAAATAAAAGAGACTCGCATTACACATATATGTGCGGAAACCATAGTCAGAGTTGAATTTAAATAAAGTGATACATTAATTTCATTCCTATTTTCTCTCTCCTCTTTTGAGGATGCAAACGAGTCCCAAATTAATTGGAATTTTGCATAGAGGCCAGTTAAAGTAGGTAGATTCTGATTATGAAACTAGATTTGCCTTTTAAGAACTTTTTATGTGTTAAATAAATCAAATCATATTTTCTCTTTCCTTATGCAGTAACGATTATAAGATTCTCCAAAATTTATGAAACTTCACCCATAAGTCATATTTAATGTGTTGGACGAATTCGCCATCAATTTCACATGTTGGAGTTATTTGAGTATTTATTTAATACTATGAAGGTTCTACACACTATCTCTCTCCTAAATTCCTCTTTTAATCAAACATCTTCCTAATTGGATGAAAATTCACCCAAAGGCTATATTTATTATGTATATTACGAATCCAAGATTATTTTCCTCTTTTAAAGACATTTATTATTTTATTTGATATTTTGGGGAAAACTTAGATCTTCTCTTTCCAAATTCAATTAAATTAATTATTATTATTATGTGAATAATGTGAAGCTTGACTCCCAAGGCAATTGGGACCCAAGGAACATGATCCTTAACTTAGATTCTACTTTTAGGATTCCTTTTAATGAGATATGTCATATGACCCACTAGTAGCCTATTAACCAAAACTATTCATCCAATTAAGTTCTTTAACTTCTTATCACCATCCAAATGATTCATATGTGATTATTAAGCATGAATTATCATGTATTGCATTATATACTCATAGGTGACACATTTTATATTCCATTATTGACATAAGTATAATGTGTACACATTAGGTTACATTAGGGTGATCTATACATCCATTATCTCATTATGTTTATATCAAACATCTTTTAGATCTAACCTCAACATTGTTTGGCTAAACCTAAAAGGTCAAACTTCTAGGGTAGGGTCCAAGATCTGGTATGGTATACAAGCCAACTCCTACTCAAGTCCAAATCCAATTAGGCATGGGTCGGATCCTTTTCCTATTTCTAACAATCTTTCCCTCCGTCCCATGAGGGAGATGTGGTCTTTAGTGATCATCTACAGTAGCCTTTGGACCTCATCACCACCTGTGATGGATCCACTCTCCTCAGACATGTCAGCATCCTGTCATTTTCAACCATCTTCCCAAAGTCCCGTCCTGACCTCACTTTGTTCCCAAGCAACCAAGAAGAAGTATCCTGGCATTGCCGCTTCTCTCTCCATGCCGATACCTGAAACTTTATTGGCTCCCCTAACTGGTATGTTGAGCCATCTTAGATGAAAACATTATTTCTGACCTTCTGTACCTAGGATCAAAAATCCTCTGATGATGCTCCCCATGTCCATGTAGCTTCTCATTAAAAGTTTGATCCTTATTGATGTCATCTCTCTTCATCCTGTCGACCCACTTGTACTTAAGTTCTTCCCGGCCCTTCGGAAGTGCCACAGGCTCATAGGTATCATTCTTCTATAAAGAAGACATCTCCTTCTGCATCACTTGATGCCGCTATGCTTTATCTTTATGAGTTTGTGCCTCATGATGAGTCTCTGCCCTCCCCCTAATAAGTAAGGAGAATATACTAAGATGTCGGATATCTAGAAGAAGGATGACAAACTGTGTCAGATCTCCTCAGCTATTTCTCTAAGGACTCTGCCTGGTGATGATCTTGCCCCCTTCCCAGAACTCTCTAACTATGAATCTAAATCATTCAATTGCACATCTAAAATAGGAACACTCGACATTCTCTCACTCTACTGCTCAGGGTGATCTTGTTACTCTTCTTCATCATCTGAAGATTGCACCTGTGAAGAAGCTGAAGCATCTTCATACTCATCATCAGAAGAACTATCACCTGATCCTACAACCTCTACATCATCACCCTCAGGCTCTGTAACTGTTTCTCACAAAAAGTCACATCTCTTTGTCTACCCATGGTCCATTTTACAAAATCCCATAAGATATAGCCAAACTGATGACCTCCATAGCTAAGAAAGATACATGGCACCGCTTTATCGTCCAACTTTTTCATCTTTTCCTTTAGAACATGTGCATAAGTCTTGCACCCAAATACTCGTAGATGATCATAGGATGCATCCTTGCCTATCCATACCTTCTCAGGTATATCAAACCCCAAAGGAACTAATGGAGATCGATTAATCAGATAGCAGGTAGTATGTACTACCTCTCCCCAGAATGTCTTTGGCAACTTTGCAGTCTTCAACATGCATCTAACTTTCTCCACTATGGTACAATTCATTCTCTCAGATGTACCATTGTGTTGTGGTGTGTCAAGTTCTGTCCTTTCATGTCATATTCTGTGTTGCGCATAGTAATCTTGGAACTCCCTGGAGGTGTACTCTCCTCCATTGTCTGTGTAGAGACACCTCAGCTTTTTCTCTGTCTCCGGATCCACTATGTCATGAAATTTCTAAAAACACTAAAAGATTTTATCCTTGGTCTTCAGCAAGTAGGCCCACACCTTCCTAGATGCATCACCAATGAATGTGATAAAATACATATTGCCACCCAGTAAAGCCACCTCAAACAGACCACAGACATCCAAATGAACCAGCTACAGAAGCTATGACTTCACCTTTTCTTTTGTGTTGAAAGAAACACATTGATGCTTTCCTATCTGACATTCATCACATTAACTGAGACCAATATCCTTGCCACACGGAATCAATCTCTACTTTGATAAAAGCTTCAAGCCTTTCTCGCTCATGTGTCCTAGTTTTCTGTGCCATATATCTGTCTGATGATCCTCAAATACATGTATATGACCACCTTTGAGCATTTTAAGTTGGTCTTGTACAATGTACAACACAATTTGCCTCGTACAATAATCAAAGATCCCTTGGTGATCTTGCATTTTCCACCATCAAAATCTAGATGACAATCTTCTCCATCAAAGAATGAACCAGATGTTAAACTCAACTGCAAATCTGGAACATGATGAACATCCTTCAGTGTGAGCATGCAACCGACACTTGTTTGAACATAAATGTCTCCAATCCTAATAATTCTAGAGAATCTGGAATTTCCCATGTTCACCCTCCCAAAATCTCTCCTCCTATATGAAGTAAAGAATTCCTTACTCAGTAAAGCATGATAAGAAGTTGCAGTATCCACCACCCACTCAGAATCATCATCCTCAGCATGCAAACACTACTCTAGGACTATTAAGACCACATCGTCGTCATCGTCCTTGTTATCTGAGATTGCCTTTGTAGTATTCTTTTCGTCATCTTGCTTGTCTTTGGCTTCAGACCCATGCTTCTTTTTCCAAACCTTGCAATCCCTTTTCAAATCACCTGACTTTCCGCAATGGAAGCACCCTCTACTACTGTTCGACTTGGATCTACAACGAGACTTCTCGCGATTCTGGGAGTCACCATGGCTCTTGAATCTAGAACGGTTTATCACTCTATCAACACCTCTGCTATCTATGAAGTGCATCTCTGATTCACTTTCCCCTGAGGCTCGTCGTTGAGTCTCTTTATTCAGTAGACTGCTCTTCACCTGGTCAAGTGTCAACTTTCCTTCCTTTACAAAATTATTGATTGTTACTAGGAGTGTCTCCCAACTGCCAGGTAATGATCCCTGAAGAAATAGATCCTGGAGTTCATCATCAAGAACCATCTTCATGGACCCCAATTGGTTTAAAAGGCTTTGAAATTCATTCATATGCTCTACGATGCTTGTACCGTCCCGATACTTGAGGTTCACCAACATTCTAATTATGAAAGCTTTATTTGTGGAAGTATTCTTCTCATATAACTTCTTGAGCTTCTCCCACAGATCTTTAGCATTGGTCTCTTCTGAGACATGATGGAACACAAAATGTCGAGCCACTTCTGAACTGTTCCAACAATCTTTCTATTTAATTTCTTCCAGTCTGCATCAGACATACTCTCTGGCTTTTGTCCCTCTATTGGATCATATAGATCTTTGCAATAGAGAATATCTTCAATCATGGGTTTTCAAATCTACCAATTTCTTCTTATCAACTTTATCATCATCCCATCTTCATCCTTCTCACTACTACAGAAACAGCCTTTGGCGTCGGTTGTTTAACCCCCTTTGGCGTCGGTTTCTGAGTGACGCCTATGTGAGCGCCGCTAAAGGTCGAACACTTCGGCGTCGGTTTTTTAACCGACGCCTATTTAACATATAGGCGTCGGTCTTTTAGTAGATAACCGACACCAAAAGGGTTCGCGCCACAGAAAACGGCGTCATCTAGGACACATTCTGCGTCGGTTATCTACTAAAAGACCGACGCCATACTTCAAGACGACACGGCCGTGCTTCCCTGCACGGCTGTATTTAGTACTATAGGCGTCAGTTTTATATGAATAAGTGACGCCTTTTCCACCACGGCCGTGCTTTCCTGCACGGTCGGGTTGTTTGTAATATTAGGCGTCAGTTTTTATCCAATAACCGACGATGTAGGTATTTGCTGACGGTTTTCTGTAAATAACCGATGCCTATATCTATTTTTTTTTCATATCAGTTTGCAGGCCTGCTATGGCTGGTCAGCATGATGAGAACCTGCAGTTCAGTTTTTTGAACTGCAGGTTTACGACATCCATTGATATCAGCCTACAAACAGGCCACAAACCTGCAAAAATCCCAAGGAAAATTTCACACAAGTAGATACATTCAGACATCAATTCAATTCTCACATTCACACATATAGAAACATTCAAATACATGTATTAACATTCAGAAATATTCATTTACAAAGTATCATTCATTATCGCTATCAACATCCCAATTATATCTTACAGTTGCCACTGCTTGTATGGCTTTTGCCCATTCTTCTCTTATTTCATTTAATGCTTCCATCGTATATGGAGCATGTATATTTTTTAAGCGTTTACCTATAGTGTGGTCAGTTTTAAACACCTGCAAAGAGAATGATGTATATATATAAGTAATAATATAAAAATAAGATTGATATATTTCATACTAACTAATGAGACTATATATAATACCTCATGTATGGTATCGATGTCCAATGCGGCATGTTTGATAATCATCTGCATAAATCGCATCACATAGTATGCGCATGCCCAGCCATTATCTTGTGTAGCGCACTATAAATTGAAACATACAAAATAATACAACTAAGCACAATTCACATCAATAATATATACATTGGAGTCGAGAACTTACTTGTACGTTCTGCCAATTTATTGGCTGGTTCTTTTTCCTTGGGACCGTTCCTCCAGCCTTTTTGAATGCATCTAAACCCCTACATGTAACACAATAAATTACATAAGTAAATAGTAATGTAATAACATATGTTAACATATACAAAAATGAAATATTTCTCACCAGAATAATGGCATTCTCATTACGTGTCCAATTTTAGTGTTTAATGTACTTTCCGCGGGATCTAGATAATAAACAGTGAACGTCCCGGGGATAATAACTAGTAACTCCCAATGTTTACCGCTAGAGGTAAAAAGTTAACAATTAATAACTCAAAATGCACAATAAAAATGGAATTTTCTTAAGTCCAAATTATAAATAAAGTAAACTTACTTGACATTGAATGGAGCTATTATTATCGTCTTCTTTTGCTGACCAAAAATTGTAAAAGCATCTATATAGTATTGTTGAACATTATCAGGGTCTTTAGCTACCATACTAATCAATGATGGAATCAAAAATCCCACATGATCAAATGCAAATTTTTTGCAATGATCTTCGACTAAGTAGCTGCAAAACATGTATTACGTATGCATTAATATATAAGAAACCAGATCACTGGATCTTACACAAAGTATATGGATGTATAAACAAGATCTCACCTTATCCATGTCTCTATCATTGATGTATTCAGCCAATCATACATAAACAGCTCAATAATATCTTGTATAAATAAAGAGCTATCGTATGATTGACCTGCATAATCTGCATCTAAAGAAACAATTATCGGGCAATGTATATTATGTGTCCGTAGCCAACATGCCATTCCCCTACAAGAAGGACCTAACGGGTATGTTAGGTCAGTTGGAACCCAACTTGGTAATGCGGGAAGTGGAGGTGGAGGCCTAGGTGCTCCTGGTGTCTTCTTTTTAACCTGTATATATAATTTCAGATCAGTTGACATCATATATACACATTAACAGTCTAAATCAATGTAAATTTATCTTACAATTTCAGTAGTGTAGACGACATCTACTTTGGGCCACAATATGACCCCGGCTTCTGCCTCAGCAAGTGTATCAATATCCGGGTGGGGATATGGCAATGTAGCTTCCCTCCAATCGGGTAACACACGTAATGGGCCCACACGAACGTAGCCCTGTGGCATTGGAGTCCGGTGAAACCTTTCCCCAGGAAGGGACGGGTAAGCCTGCGCCTTTACAACAACATAGTCTTGTATTCTTAAGCGGCATGGCTTCAATGCCTACAAATTTACGTAAAGAATTTTATACATATATACATATCATCTTGAAAACATATCATCTTGAAAAGACTAGCTACAATGTCATAAACAATACTTACAGCAGACGTGTTAGGCGATGGGTCTCCAGGATTACTCGCAGTCTGTGCATCAGGAGAAGAGTGGGTCGCCATAGGCTGATTGGAAGCCTGAGATGCCTGCCACCGCAGCAATTCTTCCTTGACCTTCTCAGCAACTACATCGTTGACCTTCTTAGCAACTATATCCTCGACTCTCTTATTCTCCTATACATGGATAAAAGAAACATTAGCTTCTTATTATTGAATTTCCTATTGCAGTAACATTCTAAAAAAAGAATAGGTTACCTCTTCTTGAGAAAGTCCCGCTCTGGGTTTGCGCTGGGATGGCCCAAAAAATGCTTTGATGCCCACACCAGCGCCTACACCCCTAACACATCCAGGATACTCTGGGTTACCCAGAGCAACTGTCAATTCATCCCCTGTGCCCTGAGGGATGAACGTGCCTTGTTTCCTCTGCTCGTGCAGCTCCCGCTAATCACCATCAACAGAAATTGGTAAATTAACACCACAAATAATCAATATTCAAACGATTTCTATAAGAGTTGTATTTTACCATTTTCGCATCCGCCTCAGCAGTTACGGGCTTCTTTATTTCACCCTTCTTGTTTTGCCTCCCAGCTATCCAGATATCATGGCGAGGCATGGGTGTGGCAGACTCCTGAGTAGGAGCAGACTATTGAGTAGCCGCAGACTCCGCATGTAGTCTTTGGCGAACGCTTGCATAGCCTTTTGGACCCATAGTGTGGTCATGCACATTCAGTGCACGCCTTGCTTTTTGTGCGTCACTGAGGGCCTAGTTAGTATGCACATTAATGATTTGGTTAGTATCACTAAATGTTAATCTTGAATAGGTGAATATAATGTATATTAATTAAATTGGGAGTGACACCTAATACCTTGAATTCTTCAGATTTTCTTGAAGCAACAAAATTGTCCCAATCTTCTTTGTCCAAGAAGTTCCATTGTTCAAGGGCTGACTTCTTTTTCTTATCACCCTCTTTTATGTATTCTCTGTTCAGATTTGTCCTATAATTCCTAAGCATCTTTCCAGCGCGTTGCATCACACTTTTACGATGCAACTTCTCATCCAATGCAAACAGATTATGTAAAATAGAAATGTTATTAACTAGTATCCAAAATAGAATTGCAAATAATAGAATTTGTAATCTACAAAATAGAATTGCAAATAATAATAACTCACGCATAAATCCTTCCATATCAAGTCTTTTTTCCCCTGAGGAACTTTATGCCAATTATCATACTTAACACCACAATGGCTCCGAGTGGTACACCCAAGATAGTTTACAAAATTATTGCGGTTCACTCCAATTGCATTTCCTCCATTATCAAACTCCACAACCAATTTGGATCGACTGCCACTAAGCGCTATTAACTTCTTCAACAGAGTGATGCCCCTTTTCTTGTTAAGTGTTTGGTGCTGCGCATCAAGTTGCTCCAGTGCTTCAGTGGGTACATGTGCATCATCAACCTAAAATTTGACAAAAATAAACACATTGAATTAGCCCAATATAGAAATATAAGATATATGATATAACTAGAAGATAATGAATTTTATAGAAATACAGGATATGTTTTTAGAACTTACATTGGTATCCTCACCATGCTCGTCATGGACAGCATGCTCATCATGGACTTCATGCTCATCATGGACATCATGCTCATCATGGTCAGCCATCTGAAAATGTCATTAAAAAGGCAAACATTTAGCATTTTTATTAACTAGAAAAGGCAAACATTTAGCATTTGTATTAACTAGAAAAAGGCAAACATTTAGCATTTGTATAAACATACATGTCTCTAAAATTGTGATCTTTTATCAATTAACAATCCTTCATTGTGATCTCCGCACACATATAAGTCATCATTAGCTTCAATATTTTGTGGAGTTGGCAACCCAACTGAGAATGGACTGGAGTCATCATACTTATCATAGTACTCTTCTTCATCTATAGGATCTTCAATGAACTATCTTTTACCATGAAGAACAACCGACCATTTATCATTTGCAGGATCATCGATATAGGTTATCATGTATTCGCGGGAACTATTAACAGCGTCGGTTATCCAAGGATAACCGACACCGAAATTGGAACTTTTCGCGCAAAATTTCATTTCACATAGGCATCGGTGAATTGTTAAACAACCGACGCTGTATGTGACCCAGATTTTTTTTCGCTCGAAAATTGGATTTCGCGGGCGCCTTTAGGCGTCGGTTGGTTACACTCAGCCGACACTGAATACAAAGCGGTACCCGTGTCTGGCTGGTCTTCGAATATAGACGTTGGTTTGTATAAATAACCGATGCCGAATATTATAGGCGTCGATTGTTCGAAATAATCGACGCCCAGAAAAGCGACACTGAACGCTATTTTTGTAGTAGTGTCTCCATCTGGACTAGTATCTGTAGCATGTGCTCTGATACCACTTGTTGGGGATGTTGTACCGATACGGTCCCAGATGTGATGAAAACTTATTGTGACAGCATTACCGACAAGCGTATAAACCCAAAGAAGAAATACTACATTTAACGTGGAAAACTCACCCCAAGAAAAGGAGAGAAAAACCATGGGACAATACCGGCCAACAAGCACTCTGTAATTAATATTACAACTCACATTGCCTGGATTTAATTACCCCCTAAATCTAGGTATCCCTCCCAACACAAGAATAAATATGAGGAAGAAAAGAATCACACCCACTTTGTACAAAACCTCCATCTTTACTTGATCTCCTCATGAGGTCGTTATCGTTGTTGGGGACTGCTTGATGCCACTGTGACCACTGACTGGATCGGATCGTTGTCACTATGGAAACATTGTGTCTGTAACCATCAACTACTACTTTGCTTCTAGGCAAAGTCACTGGCACTCTCTTATCAACCAATAGAGTTGCTTTGTCAGTGCACCAAATGTGTCATCGACTGTCAGTCGCTACTTTGATTCAAGACAAAGTCGATGAACCTCTCTTATTTACCAAGAGAGTTCCTCCAGATGTTCTTATTCTCTATCACCCCCTACCACAGAAGGCACCAACAAGCAACTGGAAGGATCATGCCTCAACCGGTAGGATGTCCCAATGGCCTCCCCAGGGCCTCTATTTATAGGCCTCCATGGTACGTGATTGCAACTAGGAATCCTTGTCCAACTCTGAGTCCAACTCCATGTTGTATGTAGGAAACAATATTCTTTCCCTTTTAGATTTGACTCTTATTAGGATTGGTAGCAATAGTCAACTCCTAGTCAAGTCTAAATCCAATTAGGCATTGGCCGAATCCTTTTCCTATTCCCAACACATTTTGCTTGTTGATCGTTACATCAAACACCTTGTATTAGATGTTCAACTACTCGTTGTACCGCAAGCATCTACTTTCCATGTCCTTACATATTTCTCACGTTTTTTTATTATTATTGTCTCTTTAGTTCTAATGCAACGAATGTTTATATTAAAAAAAATTACGTTGCTCTCCCACTCATGCCCTTTAAGCGCTCCCTCTAGGTCTTCACCTGTATACAATTTCACCATTCTCCATCTTATATTCTAGCAAACCACATAGATATTAAGCTGCAAATATGGCATATACATCTTCATCATCCATGTCTCCCTCATTCTTAGAACTTACAACTGAATATGATAATGCAATTTTTAGTCTACACTTTATATGACACTGAATTTAGATTCAAACTACACTAATTTTATGTTTTATAAATACTAGAAGAAGTCGTGTGCTAAGCATGTGTTACACAATAAAATTAATCTAAATACTACATATATATATGTGCAAAAAATATAATTTAAGAACGGAAATGGTCGTTCTTCTAGTGAACAGGAAAGTGACAGAGAGAAAGAAGGAAATCAGAGCATTTTTTCCGACTGTTTAGAACGATGGAAGAGACAATGTTAAATAACAAAACAAAGTCCTCATTAACATATGTGTGTGGTTGTACACCGGCGAAGGAATGTGTTGTGATTTGGAACATCCCAAACAAACAGGTGCAACCAGAAGAGACGTAACACATGTTAAAAATAGTTCATTGACCAAGGAGCAAAACCAATCCGAGGCTGCACCTATGCAAGGAGGCTCAGGAGGCTGGATTTGTACCCCTCTATGCACGGGACGCAACATGCGCCGACATGCCTGGTTAAAGGGTTCTAGACCGGGCCGGCCCAAACACCGTTGGGATGCCCCACCATGCATGTGTGTAGCACATGTCTTCTTTTATCATCAATTATCCTATGGATAAGGATCCATATAAAAGGAGGATGGAAGTCTTCAAAACAACTAATATGGGACTAAACACATCCTTTTGTATTTGAAATACATCTTTCTCTATAATAATCCCTCACTATTACAAAAATAAAAAAATTAAATTTTTGAATA
This sequence comes from Alisma plantago-aquatica, assembly GCA_963693085.1. Taxonomy (NCBI): domain Eukaryota; kingdom Viridiplantae; phylum Streptophyta; class Magnoliopsida; order Alismatales; family Alismataceae; genus Alisma; species Alisma plantago-aquatica. The sequence goes on from OY856411.1 coordinate 940,512,136, forward strand.
TAGTTCAGTGGAAGAACTTAAACAAATGACATACATAAACTTTAATAGAACTAAGTTCATTGAACCACAAAATAGAGTAGATATACATGATCTGTGGAAAATTGGAAGAACTATATTCTTGAACCAATTTTCATTTTATTTGATAAGAGGTTCATTACTCACATGGCATTCATAAAATCAATTACTATTCTTACAGATTGGCGTGTTAAGGCCATGCGCCTACTGTGAAAATTCATGAGTACTCTAGAGATCTACCCAACTCTCAATAGGAACAGCCCCACTCCACACTCATATAGTTGGACTTTCATCAAGTATATATTCTAGTTTTATACAGTACCACCAATGTCTATGAATTCTGTTAAGAAAATAAATTCAACTTACTCACAAAAATTATTGTTTACATCTTAAGAACTAGATATATAATATTACAATAAATTAAGTCGTCCAGTGAGTTAGTTTTTCCCATTTAACCTCCTTCTCCAGATCACCTATCATGAAGGTTGGGTATCCATCACTTTGACTTCTGATATGGGCATAATCCCATTCTCCTCGATGTGTTGCTCACTAGTTTTTAACTTAATGGCTTCATTAGAGGATCAACCAAGTTTCATTATGACTTTACATAATCCATCGAGATTATGCTATCACTGATAAGCTGTCTCACAATATTATGACATAGATGTATATGTCTACTCTTCCCATTATAAACTTTGTTTTTATCTCTTTCTATGGCAGATTGATTATCATTAGTGAATAAATATTGGTGAAGAAGGTTTCTCCCAAATGGGAAAATCCATTAGAACATGTCCTAGCCATTCAGCTTCAATTCCAGCCTTTTCTAAGGCAATAAACTCAGATTCCATAATGGAACGAGATATACATGTTTTCTTGGTGGATATTCAAGACACAACACCTCCACCCATGGTGAATATGTAGCCACTTGTAAATTTCAATTCATCTCAATAAGAATCCAATTGGCATCACAATATCCTTCTAGAGCATTTGAAGATTCACAAAAAAAAAAATCAAACCATGATTAATTGTGTTTTTTAGGTATCTTAAAACCCTATGTAGAGCATCCCAATGATCCTTGTTAGGATTTTGAGTATATCTACTTAATATCCCCACTACATATGCTAGATCTGGATGAGTACAATTCATTAAGTACATTAGGCTTCCAATTACTTGCGCATATTTGACTTGTTGAACACTAACAATTTTATTTTTCTTAAGATTGCAATTAGAATTAAAAGGTGTGCTAACTGGCTTACAATCAAACATTGAAATTTTTTTGAGGATTTTCTCAACATAACATTCTTGAGAGAGCATGATGTAATCATCACATTTAAGAAGTTTAATTTCCAAAATTACATCTGCTTCTTCCATATCTATCATGTCAAAATTAGAAGCCAAGTAACTTTTATACTAATTATGATATCAATATTAGTGCCAAAAATAAGTATGTCATCCACATAAAGACATATAATAACACAACCTTGGTTATCAACTTTTGTATAAATACATTTATCTCCTTCATTTATATGGAACCCATACGATACAATGACTTTATAAATTTTCTCATGCCATTGTTTAGGTACTTGTTTCAAGACATAGAGATATTTGATTAGTCTGCATACCATATGTTCCTTTACCGAAACAATATAACCTCCTGGTTGATCCATATAAATTTCTTCATCTAAATATCCATTCAAGAAAGCAATTTAACATCAATTTGATGTATAATTAACTTCTTAATAGATGCCAAATCAATTAATATCATGATTGAAGAGATTCTAGTTACAAGAGCAAAAGTATCAAAATAGTCAATATCCTTTTATTGTTTGAATCCCTTGGAAACTAATCGAGCTTTGTATTTATCTATAGTACTGTCAATTTTTAATTTTCTTTTAAATATCCATTTATATCCAATGGGTTTGACATTTGGTGGAAGATCCACTAAATTCCATGTGTGATTAGATAATATAGATTCAATCTCACTATTAATTACTTCCTTCCATAAGGAGGAATCAGATGAATTAATTGCATCATTGTAAGATTAAGGGTCACTGTTTATAAGAAAGGAATAGAAGTCATCACTGAGATTCTTTTCCTTCCCCATCCTAGTGGATCTTCTAGGTTCTATGTCAATAGGTTCTAAAACATCACAAGTATTGGATTTACTTTGAATGTTATCTAAAATTTTATTTGAAGGATTAGATAATTTTTCCAAAGGAGTTTTCATAGGAAATATATGCTAAAAAATTCAGCATTTTTATATTCAACAATAGTATTGGGTTCTACAACAATGTTCTTACTTCTAAGAATGAGGAATCTATATACTATACTATTTTGGGCATAATCTATAAAAATACCATCTCGAGTTCTAGATCCTAATTTTCATTTCTTAGGTTCAATTAATAAGACTTTAGCTAAACAACCTCATACATTGAGATATTTCAAATTAGGAGGATATCCTTTTCATAATTCATATGGTGTCTTATTCTTCTTCCTACCAGGAATACATTTTTGAAGAAAACATGCTTCCCCCCACAAGTTGTTGGATTCTCCTGAATTAATTAAAACAGAATTCATCATTCTTTTATAGTTCTATTTTTATGTTCAGCAATCCTATTTCATTGAGGTGAATATGGAGGTGTGTATTCATTTATAATATAATGAGTTACACAAAAATCATTGAAAGGAGAACAATCACATTCACCACCCCCATCTGAGCAAAGATGTTTTATTTTCTTATTGAGTTGATTCTCTACTTATGTTTCATATTTAACAAACATTTCAAAATCTTCATCCTTCGAATGTAATAAATATAATTTTGTATAGCGTGAGAAATCATCTACAAAAATAATATAGAACCTTTTCCCACCTCTAGACAAATTTCCTTTTAAATATCCAAGATTTGTGTGCACTAAATATAGTAATTCAGAATTTCTATGTGAAATTTGAGGACATGGTTTCTTTGTAGATTTAGTTTTGATTCATACTTAACATTTATTATTTAAATCAACAAAACCATGTATATCTTTTAACAAACCTAAAGATTTTATGTGTTGTACATATTTAAAATTATTATGTCCAAGTCTATTATACCACATATCAAAAGAGTCAACGATATAAGTAGAAGAGGAAATTTTATTAGCATAAGAGTTTGATACATTCAAAAGAAAGAGACCATTTGAAGAGTACCCCCATACCAAGATAGTCCCTAGACTTTGATAGAATGACCTTGAATGCTTTAAAGGACACCTTGACCCCATACTTAATAAGTAGAGAGATAGAAATCAAATTAACCCTAATGTTTGGAACATAGAGAACATCTTCGATCTAGTAAAAAATTTCCAGAAGTCATTTTGATCATGACATTGTCCTTTTCGGTCACTAGAGAAGCATTGGAGTTTCCCATGACAACCTGATGCTCATCCTGTCCTATTTCTGAGTAGATCATAAATGCATCTATGTTGCCAATAATGCGGCGACTAGTCTTGTATTCGATGATCCAATCATGCTGCTGGAATGATCCCATGCTGACTAGGCTGATGAATGCCACAAACAGGTCCTTGGTGACAAGGTTGGTTATTGTCTCGTTAGAATCCTAAACTACTTGCTTCTCCATGTGCCTGCATTAAGGAGAAGTATGACCATGTTTGCTACAAACATAACAAAAAACATTCTTATTCTTAATATCTTTGTTGCCTTTATTTTTATTTTATTTCTTTTTCTTCTCTTAGTTTCCCAGTTATTTTTAGACTGATCAAAAGAATTATTTTTAACTTCATTGTTAACAAAGTTTATAGTACATGATAACTCTTTATTCAAATTAGATTTTTCTCTAGTATGATTCTAATCTTCAACTGGGATGTGTATTATCATCATCCAGTGACATACTCTTTCTTTTGTATTTTAAGTTGTTCTTGTAATGTTTCTTAGAACCAGGCAGTTTTTCAATTAATGACCCCACAATGAAAGACTCAGGAAGATCATTTTTTTTATTTTTCAAGTCATCTAGCAAAATCTGAAATTTATGAATCTGAGTTTTTATTTCTTTATCTTCATTCATATAGATATTTAGAAGATTCACAACAATAAATTTCTTGGTAGAAACCTTTTTCAGAATGTATTTCTTATTTAGACTTTTTCAAATTTCAGAAGCAAATTTAATTGGAAAGTATGCATCAAACAATTGATTTGATATCATTCTTAGAATAACATGTCAACAAATACAATTTCACTGTAATTGTTAGTCGACGTCACAGGTGTAGAGGGAGTTTCAAAACCTTCCATATTTGTACCCATCAGATTACAAAAATACTCTTAAGATTGTTGTTTGAGAAAGGGATACAAAACCAAGACTAAGTAGGAAATATGAAAGATTATACCAAACAGAAGGTGTTGAGGTGTGCAAGATGTATTGTCCTTAAGAGTCTTTCTGCATCTCTTGACGGAGAGCTCAGTGCAATAGACGATTACGGTGGCTACTCTCCCAGGATCCAACAACGGTTGGTGACGTAAAGCGTGCATATGCAATCACACCAGCGAGCAAACAGAAATAATCGTTCTTCCGGAAAGTGGCAGAGAGAGAAGGAAACTAGAGCATTTTTCCCGACTATTTAGAATGATGGCGAAGATACTTTTAAATAATAAAACAAAGTTCTCATTAATATATGTGTGCGGTTGTACACCGGTGAAGGGATGTGTTGTAGTTTGGAACCGCCCAAACGAACAGGTGCAATCGGAATAGACGCAACACATGTTAAAAATGGTTCAGTGAACCAAGGAGAAAAACCAACCCGGGGCCACACCCACGTAAGAAGGTTCAGAAGGCCAGATTTGTAACCCCCCTACGCACGGGACACGACATGTGTTGATGCGTCCGATTAAAGAGCTTCCGGAACGAGCCGGTCCAAACGTCATTGGGATGCCCCATCATGAGCGTGCTTAGCATATGCCTTCTTTTTGTCCTCAATTATCCTATGGATAAGGATATATATAAAAGGAGGAGGGAAGTCTCCAAAACAACTAATATGGGACTAAACACTTCCTTTTTATATTTGAAATACACATTTTCCTACAACATATACAACCCACTAAAAGAAAATAAATACGAAAAGAATACCACATATGCCCTTTTATAGGGTGGCTAGATATAGACTCACAATAATTTACATGCAAATTACTATATACCCTCAGTATAATTTACATACAACCCTCCAACTTGTAGTGTGACTTCTTGGATTATGTTCATGTTCACAATTTATTAGTAGTACTTGTAAGAAATTATAGAACTCGCTAAAAGAAAAAAAAACTTGATTAATGTCAATTGACTCCCCTCAACTTTGTGTGTCATTACCAATATTATATGTGCTCCCATTTTGGTCATTTGCATTTTGATGGGTAACATATATTACTACCCAGAATTCTTTACATAAAACCCTCTATAAGGTAGAATTCCATAAACTGTCGACTAACTTTATCCAATCAATAGTGTGCGATTATCAAAATTACTTTTGCAAGCTAGTAAACACATAGATTTGGTACAACATTGAGTGCAAAGATATTCTCGCATACATGCTCCTAAAACACATAGACGTCTTGTTGAAGCATGCAGACAGAGCTCACAGACAAACCCTTGAAGCATACAAACATGTTGGTGGATGAGATGAAAAAAAATTGATGCCGTAAGTAGGCAGGCATATAGGTGCAATAAGTAGCCAGACACAAAGGTGCAAATAGCGAATAGGTAAATTACTTCTGCATACTAAAAACTAGAAGCCGCTAAAAAAAACAAATGTTGTATAACATAGAATTCAAAGACATTCGCACAAGCATGCTCTTGAAGCACATAGACGTCTTGAAGCATGTAGATAGATCTCACAAACATACCCTTAAAGCATACTAAAATGATGGGGGATGAGATAAAAAAACTTATGAAGGTCAAAAAAATATTGAAGCAAATAAACACACGATACACCATTGAGTTCAAAGACATTCTCGCATACATGATCATGAAGTATATGGATGTCTTGTTGCAGACAGCTCACAGACATGCTCTTGTAGAATACAAAATATTGGTGGATGAGACAAAAAAATGCCATTAACAGGTTGGTACATAGGGTCACAATCAGGTACATAGGTGCAAGTAGTAGGCAGGCCGCCTGCATTTATTTATATGATATACAAAGTAGTGATCTCACTGCGAGCATTCTAGTAATGTTTATATTTGACAACATATTATGTTTGTATTTGACAACATATTAGTTGAAATTGATCTGACAATGTCTGTTAATCCAATTTCTGTCTAATGTTCAGGATTCAACTCAATTTTTTTATCATGTTAATTCTAGGATCAGAAAATTCAGTCAGGATTAGCCTCTATGTGCTGACACTGATGTGAAATTATACTCTTACGGCTCGTTTGGTTATTCGCAGTTGCAAGACAAGAGGTGAATTTCAAAACAGGAATTACAAAACATGTTTTGAAACTAAAAACCAACCGTTTGGTTGGATGATGCTGCAACTGAACTGGTTTGTTTGTTTAGCGTTTGGTAGGAGATGCTTGAAGACTGTAATTATCCATGGATAAGGCAATACCCGAAAAAGTCCATTCTCAGGAGACGGTATTACAGCAGGTACCCAACCGTCACGAGAAAACAGTGGGGCGATTAGGCAGCGAGGAGGGGAGGATAATGATGGAAATGGCAGAACGTGTCCAGCTATGGGAATGAACCGCGCCTGAAAAGGGCATAGTTCATTTTCCAGACTTTTATGTGTAATCTGTCATTGTCAAATAGTTTGTTTCCACAGCATGAGTTGGACTTCCATCCAACCAAACACATGAAGTTGGAAGTCATCATGAGTTGGAACAGCATACGTTCATTTTCCATCCAACCAGACGGACCCTTAAGTGAAATCAGATTGAGAGCAATTTTGTCAAAAACAGAGATCCGGACTAAGAATGTCCATCGACGACAATAACTCAACCCAAACATTTCAACCCCGATCAGGTGCCGAACGGCGGCTTAGTGGCCAGTTGCTCAGGTCTTCACTGTATAAGATGCCCATGGTGCCAATGGCCTGAATTGGTTCTTAACTAACGAGTGGTGGCGCCCGTGGGCCTTGTGAAATCTACATCCTACATGGCAATGTGTATCCAAAGCCCAATTCTGGAATCCGGCTCGATGCGCACTGCCGGTAGTTTGATGCTTCACATCGGCAATAACAAGCGTTCTGTAGTGTGCTCCATCCCTGTAACTGCAAATCCTGCACGAACAAAGCTTAACGGCGGAACCTATAGGTTTTTCATATGTGGTTTGGGCTGTAAAACTGACACCTTGTTGGTCCTGTTTACCATTCCTATGTTTACCATTCTATCGAATGTAATAGTATCCACTAGGCTTCGTGAAGGCTAGATCAGCAGCCGCTGCAAGCTCCATCAAGCGCATCACATGTCGCCTTTTGTTGTTTTTCGATAATCACATGTTGGCCTTCTCTCTCACCTTTTCACCTCCGAATCTCTTCAATCAAAACCTATCGCCGGTTCTAGGACTCTTCGTTTCTTCCACCTACACTGATGACGGTACAAAGCGAATCCCTAACAAGCTATCAAAGAACGTAGCCCAGCCTTTTCTTCTCCCGTAACTGATCTCCTTACCTCAAGAACGTCAAACAAGCAATTCTAGTATTTTGTCCGGAGGCTGTCACAAGCTTCGTACCTCGACGGATTCCCATCGCCCCCTGCTTGCCAGCACACGCCGTAGGACACGAAGCAAACAGCTGACACTCGTACACAAGTCCTGGTTTCGTCTTGTTTGAGCAGTCGCGGCCTTCAATCATGGCCACTGCGTCTATCCACCTCAGTGTTCGCTGTACACCAACCGACCACCGTCAAGACGGGAAACCAGAACCCTAGCTTCATTTGAAGGAAACATGTGATTTGGCGCGCGGCGGATGCCACTACTGGCTACTGCGCTGAAATAGCTGACAGAGAAGCAACACCGGAGCCTTATCAAACACCTACTTAAGAAGGCGAGTGTAACATCTCAACTTTTTTCTAAAGGTGCTTGTTCAAAACATGTACTTCCATGAAAAATTAGGAATATGAGGGTCCTTTATGAAATTTGGCATACAATAAAATTTATAATTATTAAATATAAAGTCCGAAGACGTTTTAGTCTTGACATGCACTTGATCTTCAAAAGAATCTATACTATATATGAAAGCCCGTGGAGGGGCGGGATGCAATTTTCTCTATTATTTTTTAAAATTATGTATTGGTCCTTATGTGTGTACACCACACTTTTGTCTTTAATTTTTTAGATTATATATTATATTAAGAGACAAATCTATACTATATAGGAAAGCCTGTGAGGGGGGTGGATGTAATTTTCCCGATTATTTTTTGAAATTACGTATTGGTCCATGTGTGTGTACACCACACTTTTGTCTTTAATTTTTTAAATTTTATCTATACTACTATAAAAAGAGGGAGTTTTTCCATCTATTTACAATTTAGCCATTTTGAACCCCAGCGGCCAATCAGAAGTTAGCATTTTGAGTTGTCGTTCTCTCCTTCATTCAATCTCTTCTCACATTTTTTTCTCACTTTTTTCTATTTTAATTGCTTTTTATTCACCAAAATACTTCTCTCCTATTAAACTACACCTCCACGATTCCCTCCAACTAACCATTATCACCTCCCTCCAACAAGCCATGATTGCCTACACGTATCAGAGTGAGAGAGAAAGGGTTGAAGAGAGAGCAAATCGTGGAGATTAGTTAGCGGAGATCAAAACCGAAATAATTTTTATTTACTCGTTTTTCAACCTTCCATTTTTTTACCCTATACCTCCACGGTTCCCTCCAACTAACCATTATCACCTCCCTCCAACAAGCCATGATTGCCTACACGTATCAGAGTGAGAGAGGAAGGGTTGAAGAGAGAGCAAATCATGGAGATTAGTTAGCGGAGATCCAAACCGAAACAATTTTTATTTACTCTTTTTTCAACCTTCTATTTTTTTACCCCACGAGCATTTCTCAACCACCGTATCCATAAAGCCATCACTCTTTTTTCGGTACTTTCTATATTCTTCTTAATTCGTATTCCACACCATTATATAATATTGCAAAAACTTCCCAATAACTGAAATCCACTCTACCCACCAAAATCACTCGCTTGACGTGTTTTTTGAGAAAAGGGATGAAAAAAAAGTTAAGAAATTGTGATAAGAGAGAGGTTCAACAAGAGAGTCCTATTTTAATATACTATTCTATGATTGGTCGGAGGTCATAAAATGACAGTGTTTGTAGTTTGGTATACAAATTTTGCTTCATATTACTTGAACGAAACCATGATGATTTTCCCAACATAGAGTAAATAGTTTATTTAATGTGATTTCCTTACATAAGAACTATATACAATTAAGTTTTCACATGCATGGGCACGTGTGTGTTAACTAGTATTATATTAAGAGACACATCTATACTATATAGAAAAGTCCATGGAGGGGGATGGATGCAATTTTCTCCATTATTTTTTGAAATTACGCGTTGGTCCCTGTGTTTGTACACCACACTTTTGTCTTTATTTTTTAAATTAGATATTATATTGAGAGACACATCTATGCTATATAGAAAAACCCATGGAGGGGTTGGATGCAATTTTCTCCATTATTTTTTGAAATTACATATTGGTCCATGTGTGTACACCACAGGTTTGTCTTTAATTTTATAAATTATATATATTATATTAAGACACACATCTATACTATATAGGAAAGCCCGTGGAGAAGGCATGATGCAATTTTCTTGATTATTTTTTGAAATTATGTATCGGTCTTTGTGTGTGTACAACACACTTTTGTCTTTAATTTTTAAAATTTATATTATATTAAGAGACACATCTATCTATACTATATATGAAAGCCCGTGGAGGGGGTTGGATGCAATTTTTTTCACTATTTTTTGAAATTACATATTGGTCCCTGTATGTATGAGAAGTCCTATTAATATATATATTGTAAATTTTTTTTTAAGTTAAATCTATAAATTATTGATTTGTAGTCTGCTAAGGCACCTAGTTTGGACATATATACAACTAAATGCAATAGAGAATAATTGTGAACATTGGGATGGAAACTAGGAAAGAGATGATAATGGAATTGAATTAGAATTATTAAGATTTTGGAAACAACAGCGTGCATGCGCTGTCTTGCGATTAGTTTCCTTACACATATCCAATTGAGTCCCGGCTTGAGGAGAAAGATTATGGTGTTGATTATGTATAAGCAGTAGAGCACCGAAGATACAAAGGAAGAGAGTTTTATACGTAGGACAGGAGGAACAATGAGAGACAGTTCCTTCTCATCGGTTGCATGATTGGAGCGATGGGTATCCTTCTCCAGTATGTGGGCCGTGTTTTATGACCGTGCTGAAGTTGTGGCGATGCCGGGTGGTGGCAGCAACTGTCAGGGAGAGAGAGAACCAATATAGGATGTGACCTGATCAATGGGCCCTCTTGGTTCCAGAACGACGGTCGTCAGGACATTGTGGAACCAGAGATCATCCTCTATGCGACTGCGGTAGTGCGGTGAATAGGAAGCGGGCTGGTCTCGTCGGAGATTGCTAGGAATCGCTGGCTTGCGTAGGAATGCTGGTGAAGAAGGAGACCTGTAAGGTTAGTCATCCGAGGTGAAACGACTGAGCAATCGTTGGTGGTCGAAACCACTCTGGTGTCCGGTTGCGGCGAGTGCAGACTCACGCGTATCAGGGCGCTCACGTCTCGTGAGGACGAATGGGGAAAGACACAGGATCGGGCTGACGGAACTGCTAGCCCATGGATCCTGGCTCGGATCCAAGTGGAGCCCGAGGAGGAAAAGGTCTAAGTTAAAGGCTTGATTCCATTTGGGCCTTTGGAACTCTGATCAACAAAAATGTTTCTCTAACAAGGTATTTATTTCAAATTTTTCGTAAGTAGGGTTACCATTATCTAAATTTAACAAGTCGGATACCTATGGAATGCAAATGAAGTCTAGAATTTAACTAAAACTCTATAGATTGAGGTAAGAGAAGGTTAACAATTGTTTGTTTTACCAATGTCTATATCTTTGTGGTGTTCTATAGTTTATAAATAGATACGAGTTTCCAAAAAGTCTTGAAATCATCATAGAGTGCATTTAATGAGTATTTGACCTAATATTTGAGTTTTATCTTGATCATTTGACATTTTACCTAGGTTTTATACTAACCCTAATAAGGGTATTTTAAGTATTTCACCCATAGTTTGATTGTGCAGTGATGCAATGTTTTGCGGGATAGCCTAATTCATGCTATGCAACCTGCTTGTGAGGTTTTGGGAAGTTATCATGTGTTTTTGCCTTCATATTTGATTTTGCACCGAAGTGGTTGCATATGAAGTATTTATGATTATCGATTAGACAATTACTTTACCTTTGTGCAAAATTACTAGGAGATATGGTTTTCGGGATGTTTGTCTGAATTTTTAAACAAATTATAGTAACTTTATATATTTGATTATGTTTTAGAGATGTCTCTTGATCAAATATCGATATGAACACATATTAGTGCAATATGTGGAAATGATGATTATTTAAACATGGTAATACATTACGATTATATAATGGGAGGTTTGATATACATTTACTTCTATGATTTAATTGTGATTTATTTTAGAGTTTGGATTCGCCAAAAGAAGAATTGAATGTGGTTTATGATGTAAGGATGATGGGGTTAGAATTCTAGAAATGGAAACATGAGATTACACGTGAATTTATATAAAGTTTGGTGATTCAAGGTATCTAGTTGTAAAACAATGATTCAGGATCACACTAGAAATCTCTTCAGCCAAGGTAAGTGGTCATGCCAATGAGTATTCAATATTTATTTTTCTCATCATATGTACATGTATCTTACTGCTAAGTGAGATTTCTATGATTGTGTGACCCAATGTTTTAAGAGTTTAAGTTCTACTTTCCTGGTTATGTTGTTTCATATGCACTATATTTCAAGTAGATATATGTTACAATGAGTTCCTAAAATGATTAAGTTCTATGAACTAAGTACACAATAAGATTGTAAGATTTGAATGAATCAAGTTATGATTAAGTTTGCAAGATAAGATTTTATTAAGATTCATGCATTATAATTTATGAATTATGACCATAAGATCAGAATGCATCAAGATTCAAATAAGATCAAATTTAACATGATGACATCATATAGTGGAGTTAGACTCAGGCCCTAGTACAAATCAACTTAAGAGACATGAGTTAGGCCCATAGTATAAATCATGAGGCCCAGACACCAGAGTGCATGCCATTTCAGATATATGACATAGGCACCAATGTGTTGGTCATGAGACCCGTGTACCATAGTAGATGTCTCTAGAGAAAGATATTTAAAGAATCAAAACTAAGTCATGTTGGATCAATGGATGGGTGATTAGATGCTCTAGCGGGGGGGTGAACTGAGCTGAATGCACTTAAACAAAATTCATTAGACCTTCAAGATATATCACAAGATAAGCTTGCTAAATAGGTAATTTGAGTGCAACTAAAACATTCATAGCAAGGATGAGATAGATTGAGCATGCACCAATTAGACAAGCTATTTCGAGTGGTTCCACACTTCAAACTAGAAGTGTGTCAGTCCACTTGCCTAGAGAGGTCAACCTCTAGGACTTTCAAACTATTGCACTCTTATATTCATTCATAAGACATACAATGCATGATCAAACAAAAGACCTACCTATCCAATACAAAGAGTCTTCAACCTTACCAAGGACTTACCCACTTTGCAAGAGTCTTCGGCCTTCTCCAAGGACTTACCCACTCTTGCACAAGTCTTCAGCCTTGCAGGGATCACCCACTCTTCTTGGATCTTCATCTTTTGACTTCACCTTCACTCGGAGAAGCTTCCACCAAGGACTTACCTACTTGAGCAAGGAGTCTTTAGCCTTCACCAAGGGCTTACCCGCTCCAGCTCCAAGTCTTCAGCCTTGATCTTCACCAAGGGACGCCTTCCCTTGTTCTTCTTCACCTCTCTTAGCCAAGAGAGAGAACCTTCATCTTCATGATTGAAAAGATAGATAGGGAGGTGGTGGAAGTGAGAGCCTCACAAGATATACATGTAGGACTAGCTCTCTTACAGATTTCCTACTCACTCTAATGGATGTAGCAAGTGATTAAGTTAGAGAGAGAGAGAGGAGGTTGTAGGAAGCACTCAGCTATAGAATAGGAACCTCACAAAGAGTTTTGCAATAAATGCTCAACCTTATAATGAAGCCCAAGGGGTCCTATTTATAGCTGGGGATGCCTCTTAGCCTTTGGGAACACTTGAGAACGAAAATTAGCCATTTTGTGGCTTGCAACGGATATATTTTCACTTGTTGCAACTCCACAACGGCTAGAAACACTTTTCTGTACTTTTCCGTACAGTGCAATCGGTCGAGTTTCTATAAGGGTAACTCGACCGATCAAGTAAATGACAAGGTCGATACTCAAATGATCGATCGAGTTCGTCCTGACCAAACTCGACTGACCAGTAGGAATCGAAATTGTCAGTTACTTGATCGGTCGAGCTTTGTGTAAACACAACTCGGCCGAAGCAATCTCCAGAAAATTGATCAAGTATGATCGGTCGAGTTTTCAGGATGGGAAACTCGACCGACAAAGTGCCTATAATCAATTTTCAAAGTTGCATCTAAAGTGATCTAACATTCGATCTAAGTGCTCCTGATTTTTTCTAAGCTTAATTACAAGTAATACAATCATTACAAGTAATTTACAACATGATTCTAATGGATTTACATCATATTACAAAAACGTGCACTTGTAGGGATTTTGACTTGTCTTTTCTCCTATTTGAGATGTGCAAGTTAGGGCATTTGGAGTGTGTCGATACCTAATCTGAAATCACTCAAGTAGAGACATTAGACACCACTATGTGGAATGGTTAGTCATCATCAAAACGCGAGTTTAGTCAATTTAGACGTGAGTCAACATTGACCTAATTGACCTTGAGTCAACAATCTCCCCCTTTTTGAAGATGAAAAACCATTCCATAAATGTATTGAAAGATATCAAGTAAAATCATACCATCGGAGAAACCTAGGGTTTTCAATAGGACTGAGCTCATATGCTCCCCCTCAATTGATGTGCATGGAGTTCTCATACTCCCCCTCAATTGATGCTATTTCTCCTGTATGGTTAGCTTTCATAACATTTATAGAATAATATGTCTTCTCCCCTTTTACCTACTCCCTTTACATGAACATGCTTCTCTTCTTCATGTAAGACATGCCTTCTTCCTCTTTTAAAAGAAGACATACCTTTCTCCCCCTTTGTCATTTAAAAAAGTGGGGTTATGAAGAAATAAGAAACATCACTTGTTAAAGAGAAAAGGAGAGAACACAAATATATATAAAGAGAGTAGAAGAGCACAGATAGGGGCTTGTCCAAGCATAGAAAGAAAAGCAAGTTAAAGCATATACTGAACAACCCAAGAAGCAAGATAAAGTGTTGCAGAAAACAATAAAACATAATTTTGACCCTCAAGATGATGGAATTTGACCAAAAACCATCAGAGCTCATTGCAAAGCAATGCATCTTGCTTAGAAGGTTGTTTATGGATGAAAAACACTAGTCTTGCACCAAAAACTAAAACTGGAGCAAAATCTGCATAAAAACAAAAAAATACTCCAATTTCTACATATAATGTAGATCTATGTGCCCTGCATCACAATGTTATGCAAGCAACTCAAGATAGTAGATATGCAATTCAAGGAACAATATTGAGCATGTATGAGACAAGATACAAGCATAGCATATAGATGAGCAAAGATGCAAATTATAAACTAGGTTAGAACTACATGTATATGAACTAGTAGTAGATGTTATCACAAGTTAGGACTACTAGTAGGATCTAGATCATAGCAAGAGATACCAAAAGATACACAATATAAAGCAAGCTATGATTAGATGAAGAGATATATCCAAACAAAGAGATATGCAACTTTAGACGCATGAAAGGATATAACTCACTAGATATGCGTCCTTACCATAAGATGATTACCCCTAAGACCCTCAAGGTTGTATCACAACAAGATATACACCTAGATAGATGTAGCAAGTTGGAGTACAACGGAAGTAATTTTTAGACACAACCAAGAGATCCAAAGAGATCATCATCAAAACCTGCAAAAAAACTCAAAGCAAGTAATTGCAAGATATAGATATGCCAATTTAGAGAAATTTGAGAAAAGAGTTGTAAGCAAGATAGGCAATTTAGAACATGGAAAAAAGCATATATAAAGGTACCAAAGGAGTGCCAAAGAATAAGGCTATAGGTTGAGAAAATCTAGTTGAGAGGGAAATTCTCACTCAATAAGCCAAACGTGTATTTTGTGTACAGTGTTATCGGTCGAGTTCTGTGCATTGACAACTCGACTGATGACAACTGTTGGCAACACCCATTGGTGCCTATCGGTCGAGTTTCAAACAGGACAAACTCGACCGACAGAGCAACTGTCAAAAAGCACATATATTTCATGAAAACATATTTAAAGGCATGCTAAAAATACAAACCATATCCAAACATGTCTAAGCAAGTTAGTAATGCACTATAGAAGCATTAGAAACAGTTTTTTAGCAAGAGTGTGAAGAGAAACACACAATACCATTTTTGACTCAAAAACCATATGTATAGTGCACACTAACTTGACAAAAACAAGTTAGGATTGGTTAAAAGCAAGAGAAACATTACCTTTGTGCTTACTATTCCTTTTTCCACTTGTTGTCACCCTCTACATATCTCACCTTTCTTCTTTCATGTGGACTGAGAAGTCAATTTGCAATTCAATAGCTCAAGTCAATCCATTTACAAGTACCTACAAGAAAAAGATGAAATGGTCCCCAATCATGTTTTTGGGTCTGGACGGGTTAGTTTAGCAACCCAAGTCCTATTGCTCTTGGGTGCTTTCCTAAAAGGACAACAAGTAGAATAATGACCAATTTCATTGCAATAGTTACATATGCCCATAGTCTTGGAACTAGAGGATTCTCTATGGAATATTGGAGGTCCTTTATCTTTGTTGTTCCCTTGACTACTATCATACCCTAAAACATGTCTACTAATTTGTTTAGTAGTATGGTGTAGGATGTCATTAAGACTCTTTTTACCAACTAAGAATCTTTGCAAGGATGATCTCAAACTGTCATTATCATGCTTAAGAGAAGCAATAGTAGAAGACAAATTATTGATATTATATCTAGCATGCAAAAGATCATTTTCTAGGCAAAGAGCTTTAGTTAAATAAGAATCTCTATCAATATGAAGAACAACAAAATCACTCTCTCTATTTGTAGAACTAGAACAAGATTCATGCCCATTGATTTTAGCAAGCAAGGAGGCATTTTATATTTCTAATTCATTCAAAACAAAATCTTTGTCCTTGTTTTCAGATTTAAGAACATCAATATCATGCAAGAGAGAATCAACAATTAAGGTATGCTCTTCATTAAAACTAGTCATAAGAGGTTGGGCTTCTAGAAATCTAATCTTATCAAGCAAACTAGCATTTTCAAGTTTAAGAGAGTCTACTTGGCTAAGACAATCATTTTTATCATCAAGCAAGTAAGAATTAGCATGTTCAAGATCATCTAATTCTACATGCAAATTATCAATAATTTTAGCAAGCTTTTTCTTTTTCCTTTTAGAAGACTTAAGAGAGGCACAAATATCATGAATAATAGTAATCAAAGATTCTTTATCTAAAGAGATTAGATTTACCTCACTTGAGTCTTCACTTGTTGATGCTATAAGAGCAAAACGACATTCTCCTTCATCACTAGAGCTTGAGCTTGATCCTTCACTTGAATCTTCACTTGAGCTTAAGTTGGAGGAGCCACTTAAGCTTGATTGCCATTTCTTCTTGTGAATATGGGTCTTTTTGCCTTGTGGGCAATCTTCCTTGTAGTGACCCTTCATTCAACATGTGAAGCACCAGATGGAGGAGGACTTGCCTTTGTAGAGTTTACCCTTGGAGTACATGGCATCTTCTTTAGCTTGAGAGGATGGAGATACTTGTTCCATGATAGCTTCAATTTGAGCCTTCATTTCAGCCTTCTTCATTCTCTTTAGCTCTTTCTTCTCTTATCTTTCTACTTCCTTCCTCTTGTCAAGTGTAGCTTAATGTGCTTGTAGATTTCCAATGAGCTCTTCAATAGGAATATCCCTAAAAGACCTTACTTCTTCAATGAAGTCACCTTGGGTTCCCACCGCTTGGGAGGAGTTCTAAGGATCTTTAAGTTGATCTCTCCACTAGACATAGGATGTCCTAGAATAGCAAGACCATTCCAAATGGTGTTGATCCTTGAGTACATGTTGGCTATGCTCTCCTCCTTTCCCATCTTGAAGTTCTCAAGAAGCACTTTGAGCATGTAGACTTTGCTTTCCTTCACTTGATCTGTCCCTTTATAAGTGATGCAAATCTTTCTCCATACCTCATAGGATGTTTCCCATGAAGAAATCAGGTTGAACTCGGTGGGGGTCATGGAGGCATAGAGGATGTGCATGGCTCTATCATTCAAGGTTGCTTTCTTCAAGGTGGCTTCATCCCATTCTTCAATCTTTGTCTTTGTTGCTTGTATGAGCTATTCACCATTTGCCACATCTCAAGACTTGATCCTTGGATGTAGAATTGAAGCCTTCTTCTCCAATAGAGAAAATTTCTCCCATCAAAGATTGGAAGGTTGGTCGAGAATTTCCCTCCTAGGTAGTCACTCATCTTCTCCTACTTATTGAAGTATGCTTGGAGAAGACCCGCTCTGATACCCATTGTTGGATCAATGGATGGGTGATTAGATGCTCTAGAGGGGGGGTGGTGAATAGAGTTGAATGCACTTAAACAAAATTCATTAGACCTTCAAGATATATCACAAGATAAGCTTGCTAAATAGGTAATTTGAGTGCAACTAAAACATTCATAGCAAGGATGAGATAGATTGAGCATGCACCAATTAGACAAGCTATTTAGAGTGGTTCCACACTTCAAACTAGAAGTGTGTCAGTCCACTTGCCTAGAGAGCTCAACCTCTAGGACTTCCAAACTATTGCACTCTTATATTCATTCATAAGACATACAATGCATGACCAAACAAAAGACTTACCTATCCAATACAAAGAGTCTTCAACCTTACCAAGGACTTACCCACTTTGCAAGAGTCTTCGGCCTTCTCCAAGGACTTACCCACTCTTGCACAAGTCTTCAGCCTTGCAGGGATCACCCACTCTTCTTGGATCTTCAGCTTTTGACTTCACCTTCACTCAGAGAAGCTTCCACCAAGGACTTACCTACTTGAGCAAGGAGTCTTCTGCCTTCACCAAGGGCTTACCCACTCTAGCTCTAAGTCTTCAACCTTGATCTTCACCAAGGGATGCATTCCCTTGTTCTTCTTCACCTCTCTTATCTAAGAGAGAGAACCTTCATCTTCATGATTGAAAAGATAGATAGGGAGGTGGTAGAAGTGAGAGCCTCACAAGATATACATGTAGGACTAGCTCTCTTACAGATTTCCTACTCACTCTAATGGATGTAGCAATTGATTAAGCTTAGAGAGAGAGGAGGAGGTTGTAGGAAGCACTCAGCTATAGAATAGGAACCTCACAAAGAGTTTTGCAATGAATGCTCAACCTTGGAATGAAGCCCAAGGGGTCCTATTTATAGATGGGGATGCCTCTTAGCCTTTGGGAACACTTGAGAATGAAAACTAGACATTTTTTGGCTTGCAACGAATATATTTTCACTTGTTACAACTCCACAACGGCTAGAAACACTTTTCTGCACTTTTCCATACAGTGCAATCGGTCGAGTTTCTATAAGGGTAACTCGACCGATCAAGTAAACGACAAGGCCGATACTCAAATGATCGGTCGAGTTTGTCCTGACAAAACTCGACCGATGATGTGGCTTATATTATCACACTAACAAACTTACTTAGGGTTGAAATCCCTAAGTTTTTTACCAAAACAACGTGCAATAATACCACCTCAAGCAGACAGGTCTTATCGCAGTATAGTTGAGGATCAAATCCCAATGGACAAAGTTTTTAAGAATCTTTCTATAGTCGAATCTAGTTGAATCAAGACTAATATTTAGAACAAGGTTGGTTGAATTGAGTTTAATTAAACTAAATGTAAGGAAAGTAAAAGAGTAGGATTAAAGGTTGATTAAAGATTAATGATGGAAATCACTGGGATGGTCCCGGGTTTCACCACCACTACACATGCAATCACATCCAAACATGAAACATCCAGGAAAGATATAACCATTCAAATAGAGTTGTAGCAGAACCCCCCATACGGGCGCTAGGTTCACGTAAGCATCACCTTAGGTATCAGATGTCTCATCACCATCTAGATCACATACTTACATCTCCGAAGATATAGAAATCCAAATGAAGCTGTGGGCCCCCTATAAAGGCGTCAGGCACACAGAAGAATCACTGTGGGCTAGATGGCTCGTCACCACACGGATCATACACTTACGACCTCAAGGAATCCCATTCTTTTTCTAGTTTTGGAGTCGACCACGTTAATCGACATTCAAAACCTACGCATTGAAGTTCTTGCAACATAGGAAATGAATAAGATATATGCAAGCAGGTGATCAATCCACAAGCACACATCGACGATTAACAATGGAATGAACAATTATATACATGCCATGGAATGTTTAACAAAAAGATATGAAAGCATGGGCAGCGGGGCTAGTCCCCGCACCCCAGCGAAAGTAAACTACTCGCTCAGGGTGAGAGAAACAAGAATAACAAGAGAGAGAGAAGTTTCCTCCATGAGCATGGTGAAGAACATGATCGCAGCTCGGTGGAGAAACGGTCTTCTACACAACGTCGCAACAGATCTGGAAGAAGAGAGAAGTACACCACGACAGACGGGGCGGATCTTCTCTCTCCACCTCCTTCTTCTTCTCGTAGTCCTCACTCGCAACGGGAGGAGAAGCTCATGGCGGCGTGGAAATGGCATCGATGCAGCAGATCTAGATCCAGATCTGGATCTAGATCCAGATCTGAATGAGGTGGCTTACAGATCTGAGTCTTTGCTCCAGATCTGGGTGAACAGGCCGCAAAACCACAACAGGGGTAGGTTCTTGGATATGGAGATCGTCTCCTCAGGCCCAGGACAGTCCTGTAACCTAACGGCATCTGGAAATGATGCTTTCACGGGCTGGAGTTGTGTTCTATTCATAGGCAGATTGGCACCGACTTAAAATCACGACCTTGTCATTTCTGTAGCAGGTCGCGACTTTTGATTTCTAACAGCAGGTTGCGATTTTTCTATCACAGACAGCGGTCGCCGTTTCTTTGTGGGTCGTGACTTTCGGAATCGTGGTCATGATTTTTCTTGGCAGGTAAAATCGCGGTCGCGATTTCCTATCTAAGCCAGCAGGTCGTGATGGTGAAAAGGGTTAGTGAAAGCAACATGAGGGCAGCAATGGTGGGGCGACCGACATCGATGCTGGAGGTTGATGTCGCCATTGTTGTGGCAAGAGGTTGCATGGGCCACCGCGGGTGGAGACAAAGGTGACCTCTGCTGCTTGAGTGAAGGTTCCTGCCGCCATGACTTTGCATCGTGAAAAGGTGGTTGGGTGTGGAGTCATTACCGACGGATGTTGAGGTCACGGCAAAGATCGTGGTTGAGAAAGGAGTGAAGAGGGGTAGGTTACGATTAAGTGGCGGTGTGGTCACAGTTTCATTGATGTGGTTGAGGACAGGAGGTGCAGGAGCAAGGGTGAGGGAGAGCCCGGTTGCGGTTCTGAGGAACTACAGCCATGAAGAGTGGAGGTCGCAGGTTCCGTTGCTTGATGGTAGAGGGTGCGGTGGTTGTAGGACCCAATCGCGGGTGGAGGGATGATCGCGGCTGGCAGAACAGAACCTCAGATAGGTGTCTGCGATCATTTGGCTTGGTCACGATCTTTGAGTGGGTGCAGGTCGTGATCCTGGGAGTCGTAGACAGTTGCCCGCTGTTAGGGTATAGAGAGGTCGCGGTTCCTTTGGAGGGGAGCAGACCGTGGGCATGAGAGGGTGGTCGTGATGTTTTCAGACCATGGGGGCAGGTTCTGTTGTAGGTCAGACATCGATTACTGGAATTGCGATCGCGGCCAGTTGCAGGTCGCGATGTCTGCCGGCTCTCGACCGTAGATGTGGTTGCTCCCTTGAGGAGCAAATGACGTTAGTTGCTTGCAGGTCGCGATTGTTGCCGCGGACAGGTGTCCGTGATTATTTGGAAGTTCAGGTCACGATCTTTGGAAAGGGGCAGAGCTGATGCGTTTTGTGGAGGTCATGATTACAGAAGATCATGGACAGGTGGCAGGGATCGCGATTGAGGTTGTTGCCTTGATCGCGAGTGTAGGGTTAATCGCGGTTTTCAGGGAAAGAGACGGATTAGCAAAGGGAGAGAAGAGAAAAGGAGGCCGCGATCTGTTGGTGGGCTGAGAGAGGTTTGGCCCCAAGTTCCCAAATTTGACCTGCACAAAAGTGCAAAAATTTAATAAAAATTCGTGATAATTCAATTAAGCCCAATATATGTTGCATATAGGAAGATACGGCCAATAAAACCTCAATAAAGTAGTTAAGCCAAGTCATCTCGCATATAAGAAGATAGAACCGGTAAAAGTGAATAATTAGGGCAAGACTGGGCCAAACAAGGCGATTAGACTCAGATGAATATGCATTCATCAAAATACCCCGAACTTAAACGTTGCTCGTCCTCGAGTAACACAAAATCTAAAACACTCGTCAGATGAATACTTTCAACTCGTGTGATCGCTTCATCTTCACATCATGATGGTTTCTTTTCTGCTCGGTATGACTAAGTGTCTCAACATCTTGAGATCACATAACACATTTTACCATATCTTCGTTCCCGAGTTCGCTTCCCAATATCACTTCTTCTCTACTTTTTCCAAAATCAAGCATGTCAGAGAGTTTTGTAAGAGTCCAGAGATACCCGCAGAACAACAAGTGTGCACCTAATCTGACACTGGTGTTTTTAGGATGTTGGTGAGCATAGGCATTCATTGTTCCAGTAGGTGGAAAAGGGAGTGAAGGGTGGTATGGAAGGAAGAAATAAATCTCTCCTCTATTCGACTTGAGATTTTTATTATATGATTTGAAATTTCATTGATTGCATTTTTTTGTGTGAATCTCTCCTCTATTCGACTTGAGATTGCATTTCTTTTTTTGTGGACTTAGGCATCTTTTCTTTGTGATATGCCCCTATTTCGTAGCGAGGGGTATGGAATAAGCGTAAAGAGAGAGAGAGAGTGTGCCACCCCGAACTTAGGGTTTGGCACTATTTTGTTTCTTTTTGTTTCTTTTTGATGGATGGAGGGGTAAGAAGATGATGGAAGAAGTGTAGAAGAGAGTTCAGATCAGAGTGCAACTTGATTTACAATTCAGTGCATCGGGTAGTTCTCCTTATCATACTCTGCTCAAAT
The DNA here is from genome assembly GCA_963693085.1 of Alisma plantago-aquatica. Taxonomy (NCBI): domain Eukaryota; kingdom Viridiplantae; phylum Streptophyta; class Magnoliopsida; order Alismatales; family Alismataceae; genus Alisma; species Alisma plantago-aquatica. Next base: position 940,534,682 of record OY856411.1, read on the forward strand.
AATGACTTGATGATGATCCGGTGGAGATTCCATGCTATTGTTCCACTAGTCAGTTAGGAAGCACAACGTGTTTGATCCCTCTCAGTTCGACAGATACTTGCCATATCTACTGATCATGATGTTAGGATTCATAAGCTTCACACAGTGATTTCTAATCATTGGCTAGTTTCAGAAATTGTTCTCCTTGAGGCTTCGCTTCGAATAAAGAGGGTATAATGATTCAAAACTGCAGAGAAAAATAGGATAGCCGGCTAGGTAATGGCTTTGATTGAAACAAAAGTGTCAAAACTTCATCGAGTTTCTATACAAACTGCTATGAAAACTTTTGAAAATTTTAAAATTTTTTGAAAAATTTGCTCAAAATTGCAACAAAATTTCAACGATGAAATCTTAAGTCTGAAATGGATAGGAGAGGGTGGAAAGTACAGTATGTACCACCCACCCTCCTGCAACCACCACGGGGGCAGGTTCTTGGCTATGGAGATCATCTCCTCAGGCCTAGGACAGTCCTGCAGCCTAATGACGCCTGGAGATGATGCTTTGACGGGCTGGAGTTGTGTTCTATTTATAGGCAGGTGGCACCGACTTAAAATCGCGACCTTGTCATTTCTACAGTAGGTCCCGGCTTTTGATTGCTAATAGCAGGTCGTGATTTTTCTATCACAGACCACGGTCATAGTTTCTTTGTGGGTCGTGACTTTGGGAATCACGGTCGTGATTTTTCTTGGCAGGTGAAATCGCGGTCCTGATTTCCTGTCCAAGCCAGCAGGTCACGATGGTGAAAAGGTTCAGTGAAAGCAGCGTGAGGGCAGCGATGGTGGGGCGACCGACGTTGATGCTAGAGGTTGATGCCGCCATTGCTGTGGTGAGAGGTTGCATGGGCCACCGTGGGTGGAGACGAAGGTGACTGCTGCTGCTTGAGCGAAGGTTGCTGCCGCCATGACTTTGCATCGTGAAAAGGTGGTTGGGTGTGGAGTCATCACCGGCGGATGTTGAGGTCACGGCAAAGATCGCGATCGCGATCAAGATCGTGGTTGAGAAAGGAGTGAAGAGGGGTAGGTCGCGATTAAGTGGCGGTGTGGTCGCGGTTTCGTTGTTGTGGTTGAGGATAGGAGGTGCAGGAGCAAGGGTGAGGGAGAGCCCGATCGCGGTTCTGAGGAACTACAACCATGAAGAGTGGAGGTCGCGGGTTCCTTTGCTTGATGGTAGAGGGCGCGGTGGTTGTAGGACCCGATCATGGGTGGAGGGATGATCACGGCAAGCAGAACAGGACCTCGGATAGGTGTCTGTGATCATTTGGCTTGGTCGCAATCTTTGAGTGGGTGCAGGTCACGATCCTGGGAGTCGTAGATAGTTGCCCACGATTAGGGTATAGAGAGGTCACGGTTCCTTTGGAGGGGTGCAGACCGTGGGCATCATAGGGTGGTCGCAATGTTTGCACCCCATGGGGGCAGGTTCTGTTGCAGGTCAGGCATCGATTACTGGAATCGCGATCGCGGCCAGTTGTAGGTCGCAATGTCTTCTAACTCTCGACTGTAGATGTGGTTGCTTCCTTGAGTAGCAGATGATGTTAGTTGCTTGCAGGTCGCAGTTCTTGCCGCGGACAGGTGTCCGTGATTATTTGGAAGTTCAGGTCGCGATCTTTGGAAAGGGGCAGAGCCACTGTGTTTTATGGAGGTCACGATTACAGAAGATCGCGGACAGTTGGCAGGGATAACGATTGAGGTTGTTGCCTTGATCTTGAGTGTAGGGTTAATCGCGGTTTGTAGGGTAAGAGATGGATTAGCAAAGGGAGAGAAGAGAAAAGGAGACCGCGATCTGTTGGGGGGCCGAGAGAGGTTTGGGCCCAAGTTCCCAAATTTGACCTACAAAAAAGTGCAAAAATTTAATAAAAATTCATGATAATTCAATTAAGCCCAATATATGTTGCATATAGGAAGATACGACGAATAAAAGCTCAATAAAGCAGTTAAGCCAAGTCATCTCGCATATAAGAAGATAGAGCCAGTAAAAATGAATAATTAGGGCAAGACTGGGCCAAACGAGGCAATTAGACTCAGATGAATATGCATTCATCAAAATACCCCGAACTTAAATGTTGCTCGTCCTCGAGTGACACAAAATCTAAAACACTCGTCGGATGAATACTTTCAACTCGTGTGATCGCTTCATCTTCACATCACGAAGGTTTCTTTTCTGCTCGGTATGACTAAGTGTCTCAACATCTTGAGATCACAGAACACATTTTACCATATCTTCGTTCCCGAGTTCGCTTCCCAATAACACTTCTTCTCTACTTTTTCCAAAATCAAGCACGTCATAGAGTTTAGTAAGAGTCCAGAGATACCCGCAGAACAACAAGTGTGCACCTGATCTGACACTAGTGTTTTTAGGATGTTGGTGAGCGTAGGCATTCATTGTGCCAGTAGGTGGAAAAGGGAGTGAAGGGTGGTATGGAAGGAAGAAATAAATCTCTCCTCTATTTGACTTGAGATTTTTATTATATGATTTACAATTTCATTGATTGCATTTTTTTGTGTGAATCTCTCCTCTATTCGACTTGAGATTGCATTTTTTTTTGTGTGGACTTAGGCATCTTTTCTTTGTGATATGCCCCTATTTCGTAGCGAGGGGTATGGAATAAGCGTAAAGAGAGAGAGAGAGTGTGCCACCCCGAACTTAGGGTTTGGCACTATTTTGTTTCTTTTTGTTTTTTTTTGATGGATGGAGGGGTAAGAAGATGATGGAAGAAGTGTAGAAGAGAGTTCAGATCAGAGTGCAACTTGATTTACAATTCAGTGCATCGGGTAGTTCTCCTTATCATACTCTGCTCAAATAATGACTTGATGATGATCCGGTGGAGATTCCATGCTATTGTTCCACTAGTCAGTTAGGAAGCACAACGTGTTTGATCCCTCTCAGTTTGACAGATACTTTCCATATCTACTAATCATGATGTTAGGATTCATAAGCTTCACACAGTGATTTCCAATCATTGGCTAGTTTCAGAAATTGTTCTCCTTGAGGCTTCGCTTTGAATATGGAGGGTATAATGATTCAAAACTGCGGAGAAAAATAGGATAACCGACTAGGTAATGGCTTTGATTGAAACAAAAGTGTCAAAACTTCATCGAGTTTCTATACATACTGCTATGAAAACTTTTGAAAATTTTGAATTTTTTTTGAAAAATTTGCTCAAAATTGCAACAAAATTTCAACGATGAAATCTTAAGTCTAAAATGGATAGGAAAGGGTAGAAAGTAGAGTACATACCACGCACCCTCCTACAACCACCACGGGGGCAGGTTCTTGGCTATGTAGATCGTCTCCTCAGGCCCAGGACAGTCCGGCAGCCTAACGGCGTCTGGAGATGATGCTTTGACGGGCTGGAGTTGTGTTCTATTTATAGGCAGATTGGCACCGACTAAAAATTGTGACCTTTTCATTTCTACAGTAGGTCACGGCTTTTGATTGCTAACAGTAGGTCATGATTTTTATATCACAGACCGCGGTCGCAGTTTCTTTGTGGGTTGTGACTTTGGGAATCACAGTCATGATTTTTCTTGGCAGGTGAAATCGCAGTCGTGATTTCCTGTCCAAGCCAGTAGGTCACGATGGTGAAAAGGGTCAGTGAAAGCAGCATGAGGGCAGCGATGGTGGGGTGAATGACGTTGATGCTGGAGGTTGATGCCGCCATTGCTGTGGTGAGAGGTTGCATGGGCCACTGCGGGTGGAGACAAAGGTGACCGCTGCTGCTTGAGCGAAGGTTGCTGCCGCCATGACTTTGCGTCGTGAAAAGGTGGTTGGGTGTGGAGTCATCACCGGCGGATGTTGAGGTCGCGGCAAAGATCGCAATCGCGATCAAGATCACGTTTGAGAAAGGAGTGAACAGGGGTAGGTCGCGATTAAGTGGCAGTGTGGTCACGGTTTCGTTGTTGTGGTTGAGGACAGGAGGTGTAGGAGCAAGGGTGAGGGAGAGCCCGGTCGCGGTTCTGAGGAATTGCAGCCATGAAGAGTGGAGGTCGCGGGTTCTGTTGCTTGATGGTAGAGGGTGTGGTGGTTGTAGGACCCGATCGCGGGTGGAGGGATGATCGCGGCTAGCAGAACAAGACCTCAGATAGGTGTCCGCGATCATTTGTCTTAGTCACGATCTTTGAGTGGGTGCAGGTCGTGATCCTGGGAGTCGTAGACAGTTGCCCGCGGTTAGGGTATAGAGAGGTCGCGGTTCCTTTGGAGGGGAGTAGACCACGGGCATGAGAGGGTGGTCGCGATGTTTGTAGACCATGGGGGCATGTTCTGTTGCAGGTCAGACATCGATTACTGGAATGGAGATCGCGGCCAGTTGTAGGTTGCGATTTCTGCCGGCTCTCGACCGCAGATGTGGTTTTTGCCTTGAGGAGCAGATTACGTTAGTTGCTTGCAGATCATGGTTGTTGCCGCGGATAGGTATCCGCGATTATTTGGAAGTTCAGGTCACGATCTTTGGAAAGGGGCAGAGCCGCTGCGTTTTGTGGAGGTCGCGATTACAGAAGATCACGAACAGCTGGCAGGGATCGCGATTGAGGCTGTTGCCTTGATCGTGAGTGTAGGGTTAATCAAAGTTTGTAGGGAAAGAGACGGATCAGTAAAGGGACAGAAGAGAAAAGGAGGCTGCGATCTGTTGGTGGGCTGAGAGAGGTTTGGTCCCAAGTTCCTAAATTTGACCTGCACAAAAGTGCAAATATTTAATAAAAATTCGTGATAATTCAATTAAGCCCAATATATGTTGCATATAGGAAAATACGGCCAATAAAAGCTCAATAAAGCAGTTAAGCCAAGTCATCTCACATATAAGAAGATAGAGCCAGTAAAAGCGAATAATTAGGGAAAGACTGGGCCAAACGAGGCGATTAGACTCAGATGAATATGCATTCATCAACTGACCATTAGGAATCGAAATGGTCAGTTACTTGATCGGTCGAGTTCTGTGTAAACACAACTCCACCGGTGCAATCTCCAGAAAATTGATCAAGTATGATCGGTCGAGTTTTCAGGCTGGGAAACTCGACCAACAAAGTGCCTGTAATCAATTTTCAAAGTTGCATCTAATGTGATCTAACATTCGATCTAAGTGCTCCTGATTTTTTCTAAGCTTAATTACAAGTCATACAATCATTACAAGTGATTTACAACACGATTCTAATGGATTTACATCATATTACGAAAATGTGCACTTGTAGGGATTTTGACTTGTCTTTTCTCCAATTTGAGATGCGCAAGTTAGGGCATTTGGAGTGTGTCGATACCTAATCGGAAATCACTCAAGTAGAGACATTAGACACCAATATGTGGAATGGTTAGTCATCATCTAAACATGAGTTTAGTCAATTTATACGTGAGTCAACATTGACCTAATTGACCTTGAGTCAACAATCTCCCCCTTTTTGAAGATGAAAAACCATTCCATAAATGTATTGAAAGCTTTCAAGTAAAATCATAGCTTCGGAGAAACCTAGGGGTTTCAATAGGACTAAGCTCATATGCTCCCCCTCAATTGATGTGCATGGAGTTCTCATACTCCCCCTCAATTGATGCTATTTCTCCTGCATGGTTAGCTTTCATAACATTTATAGAATACTATGTCTTCTCCCCTTTTACCTACTCCCTTTACATGAACATGCTTCTCTTCTTCATGTAAGACATGCCTTCTTCCTCTTTTAAAAGAAGACATATCTTTCTCCCCCTTTATCATTTCAAAAAGTGGGGTTATGAAGAAATAAGAAACATCACTTGTTAAAGAGAAAAGGAGAGAACACAAATATATATAAGGAGAGTAGAAGAGCACAGATAGGGGCTTGTCCAAGCATAGAAAGAAAAGCAAGTTAAAGCATATACTGAACAACCCAAGATGCAAGATAAAGTGCTGCAGAAAAACAATAAAACATAATTTTGACCCTCAAGATGACGGAATTTGACCAACATCCATCAGAGCCCATTGCAAAGCAATGAGTCTTTCTTAGAAGGTTATTTCTGCATGAAAAAAACTAGTCTTGCACAAAAAACTGAAACTGGAGCAAAATTTGCATAAAAACAAAAAAAATACTCCAATTTCTACATATAATGTAGATCTATGTGCCCTGCATCACAATGTTATGCAAACAACTCAAGATAGTAGATATGCAATTCAAGGAACAATATTGATCATGTATGAGACAAGATACAAGCATAGCATATAGATGAGCAAAGATGCCAATTATAAACCAGGTTAGAACTACATGTATATGAACTACTAGTAGATGTTATCAAAGTTCAGACTACTAGTAGGATCTAGATCATAGCAAGAGATACCAAAATATACACAAGATAAAGCAAACTATGATTAGATGAAGAGATACATCCAAACAAAGAGATATGCAATTTTAGACGCATGAAAGGATATAACTCACTAGATATGCATCCTTACCATAAGATGATTACCCCTAAGACCCTCAAGGTTGTATCACAACAAGATATACACCTAGATAGATGTAGCAAGTTAGAGTACAACGGAAGCAATTTTTAGACACAACCAACAGATCCAAAGAGATCATCATCAAAACCTGCAAAACAACTCAAAGCAAGTAATTGCAAGATATAGGTATGCCAATTTAGAGAAATTTGAAAACAGAGTTGTAAGAAAGATAGGAAATTTAGAACATGGCAAAAAGCATATATAAAGGTACCAAAGGAGTGCCAAAGAATAAGGCTATCGGTTGAGAAAATCTAGTTGAGAGGGAAATTCTCACTCAATAAGACAAACGTGTATTTTGTGTACAGTGTTATTGGTCGAGTTCTGTGCATTGACAACTCGACCGATGACAACTGCTGGCAAAACCCATTGGTGCCTATCGGTTGAGTTTCAATCAGGACAAACTCGACCGACAGAGCAGCTGTCAAAAGGCACATATATTTTATGAAAACATATTTAAAGACATGCTAAAAATACAGACCATATCCAGACATGTCTAAGCAAGTTGGTAATGCACTATAGAAGCATTAGAAATAGTTTTTGAGCAAGAGTGTGAAGAGAAACACACAATACCATTTTTGACTCAAAAACCATATGTATAGTGCACACTAACTTGACAAAAACAAGTTAGGATTGGTTAAAAGAAAGAGAAACATTACCTTTGTGCTTACCATTCCTTTTTCCACTTGTTGTCACCCTCTACATTTATCACCTTTCTTCTTTCATGTGGATTGAGAAGTCAATTTGAATTCAATAGCTCAAGTCAATTTGCAATTCAATAGCTCAAGTCAATCCATTTGCAAGTACCTACAAGAAGAAATATGAAATGGTCCCCAATCATGTTTTTGGGTCCGGATAGGTTAGTTTAGAAACCCAAGTCCTATTGCTCTTGGGTGCTTTCCTAAAAGGACAACAAGTAGAATAATGACCAATTTCATTGCAATAGTTGCATGTGCCCATAGTCTTGGAACTAGAGGATTCTGCATGGAATATTGGAGGTCCTTTATCTTTGTTGTTCCCTTGACTACTATCATACCCTAAACCATATCTACCAATTTGTTTAGTAGTATGGTGTAGGATGTCATTAAGACTCTTTTTACCAACTAAGAATATTTGCAAGGATGATCTCAAACTGTCATTATCATGTTTAAGAGAAGCAATAGTAGAACACAAATTATTGATATTATCTCTAGCATGCAAAAGATCATTTTCTAAGCAAAGAGCTTTAGTTAAATAAGAATCTCTATAAATATGAAGAACAACAACATCATTCTCTCTATTTGTAGAACTAGAACAAGATTCATGCCCATTGATTTTAGCAAGCAAGGAGGCATTTTCTATTTCTAATTCATGAAAAACAAAATCTTTGTCCTTGTTTTCAGATTTAAGAACATCAATATCATGCATGAGAGAATAAACAATTAAGTTATGCTCTTCATTAGAACTAGTCATAAGAGGTTGAGCTTCTAGAAATCTAATCTTATCAAGCAAACTAGCATTTTCAAGTTTAAGAGAGTCTACTTAGCTAAGACAATCATTTTTATCATCAAGCAAATAAGAATTAGCATGTTCAAGATCATCTAATTCTACATGCAAATTATCAATAATATTAGCAAGCTTTTTCTGTTTCCTTTTAGAAGACTTAAAAGAGGTACAAATATAATGAATAATAGCAATCAAAGATTCTTTATATAAAGATTTTAGATTTACCTCACTTGAGTCTTCACTTTTTGATGAAATAAGAGCAAAATGGCATTCTTCTTCATCACTAGAGCTTGAGCTTGATCCTTCACTTGAATCTTCACTTGAGCTTGATTGCCATTTCTTCTTGTGAAGATGGGTCTTTTTTCCTTGTGGGCAATCTTCCTTGTAGTAACCCTTCTTTCCACATGTGAAGCACCAGATGGAGGAGGACTTGCCTTTGTAGAGTTTACCTTTGGAGTACATGGCATCTTCTTTAGCTTGAGAGGATGGAGATACTTGTTCCATGATAGCTTCAATTTGAGCCTTCATTTCAGCCTTCTTCATTCTCTTTAGCTCTTTCTTCTCTTGTCTTTCTACTTCCTCCATTTTGTCAAGTGTAGCTTCATGTGCTTGTAGATTTCCAATGAGCTCTTCAATAGGAATATCCCTAAGAGACCTTGCTTCTTCAATGGAAGTCACCTTGGGTTCCCAACGTTTGGGAAGAGTTCTAAGGATCTTTGAGTTGATCTCTCCACTAGACATAGGATGTCCTAGAATAGAAAGACCATTCAAAATAGTGTTGATCCTTGAGTACATGTTGGCTATGCTCTCCTCCTTTCCCATCTTGAAGTTCTCAAGAAGCTCTTTGAGCATGTAGACTTTGCTTTCCTTCACTTGATCTATCCCTTCATAAGTGATGCAAAACTTTCTCCATACCTCATAGGCTGTTTCCCATGAATACATCTGGTTGAACTCGGTGGGGGTCATGGAGGCATAGAGGATGTGCATGGCTCTAGCATTCAAGGTTGCTTTCTTCAAGGTGGCTTCATCTCATTCTTCAATCTTTGTCTTTGGTAGCATGTATGGGTTGTTCACCATTTGCCACATCTCAAGACTTGATCCTTGGATATAGAATTGAAGCCTTCTTCTCCAATAGAGGGAATTTCTCCCATCAAAGATTGGAAGGCCGGTCGAGAATCTCCCTCCTAGGTAGTCACCCATCTTCTCCTACTTGTTGAAGTATGCTTGGAGAAGACCCGCTCTGATACCAATTGTTAGATCAATGGATGGGTGATTATATGCTCTAGAGGGGGGTGAATATAGCTGAATGAACTTAAACAAAATTCATTAGACCTTCAAGATATATCACAATATAAGGTTGCTAAATAGGTAATTTGAGTGCAACTAAAACATTCATAGCAAGAATGAGAGAGATTGAGCATGCACCAATTAGACAAGCTATTTAGAGTGGTTCCACACTTCAAACTACAAGTGTGTCAGTCCACTTGCCTAGAGAGGTCAACCTCTAGGACTTCCAAACTATTGCACTCTTATATTCAATCATAAGACATACAATGCATGACCAAATAAAAGACTTACCTATCCAATGCAAAGAGTCTTCAACCTTACCAAGGACTTACCCACTTTGCAAGAGTCTTTGGCCTTCTCCAAGGACTTACCCACTCTTGCACAAGTTTTCAACCTTGCAGGGATCACCCACTCTTCTTGGATCTTCTGCTTTTGACTTCACCTTCACTCGGAGAAGCTTCCACTAAGGACTTACCTACTTGAGCAAGGAATCTTCTGCCTTCACCAAGGGCTTACCCACTCTAGCTCCAAGTCTTCAGCCTTGTTCTTATTCACCTCTCTTAGCCAAGAGAGAGAACCTTCATCTTCATGATTGAAAAGATAGATGGGGAGGTGGTGGAAGTGAGAGTCTCACAAGATATACATGTAGGACTAGCTCTCTTACATATTTCCTACTCACTCTAATGGATGTAGCAAGTGATTAAGCTTAGAGAGAGAGAGGAGGCTATAGGAAGCACTCAACTATAGAATAGGAACCTCACAAAGAGTTTTGCAATGAATTCTCAACCTTGGAATGAAGCACAAGGAGTCGTATTTATAGCTGGGGATGCCTCTTAGCTTTTGGGAACACTTGAGAATGAAAACTAGCCGTTTTGTGGCTTGCAACGGATATATTTTCACTAATTGCAACTCCACAATGGCTAGAAACACTTTTCTGCACTTTTCCGTACAGTGCATCGGTCGAGTTTCTATAAGGGTAACTCGACCGATCAAGTAAACGACAAGGCCGATACTCAAATGATCGGTCGAGTTTGTCCTGACAAAACTCGAACGACCATTAGGAATCAAAATGGTCAGTTACTTGATCCGTCGAGTTCTGTGTAAACACAACTCAACCGATGCAATCTCCAAAAAATTGATCAAGTATGATCGGTCGAGTTTTTAGGCTGGGAAACTCGACCGACAAAGTGCATGTAATCAATTTTCAAAGTTGCATCTAAAGTGATCTAACATTCGATCTAAGTGCTCTTGATTTTTTCTAAGCTTAATTACAAGTCATACAATCATTACAAGTGATTTACAACATGATTCTAATGGATTTACATCATATTACAAAAACGTGCACTTGTAGGGATTTTGACTTGTCTTTTCTCCAATTTGAGATGCGCAAGTTAGGGCATTTGGAGTGTGTCGATACATAATCTGAAACCACTCAAGTAGAGACATTAGACACCAATATGTGGAATGGTTAGTCATCATCAAAACATTAGTTTAGTCAATTTAGATGTGAGTCAACATTGACTTAATTGACCTTGAGTCAACAATGTCCCCCTTTTTGAAGATGAAAAACCATTCCATAAATGTATTAAAAGTTTTCAAGAAAAATCATACCTTTAGAGAAACCTAGGGGTTTCAATAGGACTGAGCTCATATGCTCCCCCTCAATTGATATGCATGGAGTTCTCGTAGTCCCCCTCAATTGATGTTATTTCTCCTGCATGGGTAGCTTTCATAACATTTATAGAATATTATGTCTTCTCCCCTTTTACCTACTCCCTTTACATGAACATGCTTCTCTTCTTCATGTAAGACATGCCTTCTTCCTCTTTTAAAAGAAGACATACCTTTCTCCCCTTTTGTCATTTCAAAAAGTGGGGTTATGAAGAAATAAGAAACATCACTTGTTAAAGAGAAAAGGAGAGAACACAGATACATATAAGGAGAGTAGAAGAGCACAGATAAGGGCTTGTCCAAGAATAGAAAGAAAAGCAAGTTAAAGCATATACTGAACAACCCAAGAAGCAAGATAAAGTACTGTAGAAAAACAATAAAACATAATTTTGACCCTCAAGATGACGGAATTTGACCAAAAACCATCAGAGCTCATCGCAAAGCAATGAGTCTTGCTTAGAAGGTTGTTTTTGAATGAAAACACTAGTCTTGCACCAAAAACTGAAACTAGAGCCAAATTTGCATAAAAACAAAAACAAACTCCAATTTCTACATATAATGTAGATATATGTGCCCTGCATCACAATGTTATGAAAGCAACTCAAGATAGTAGATATGAAATTCAAGGAACAATATTGAGCATGTATGAGACAAGATACAAGCACATCATATAGATGAGCAAAGATGCCAATTATAAACCAGGTTAGAACTAAATGTATATGAACTACTGGTAGAGGTTATCACAAGTTAGGACTACTAGTAGGATCTAGATCATAGAAAGAGATACCAAAAGATACACAAGATAAAGCAAGCTATGATTAGATGAAGAGATATATCCAAACAAAGAGATATGCAATTTTAGACGCATGAAAGGATATAACTCACTAGATATGAATCCTTACTATAAGATGATTACCCCTAAGACCCTCAAGGTTGTATCACAACAAGATATACATCTACATAGATGTTGCAAGTTAGAGTACAACAAAAGCAATTTTTAGACACAACCAAGAGATCCAAAGAGATCATCATCAAAACCTGCAAAACAACTCAAAGAAAGTAATCGCAAGATATAGATATGCCAATATAGAGCAATTTAAAAACAGAGTTGTAAGAAAGATAGGCAATTTAGAACATGGCAAAAAGCATATATAAAGGTACCAAAGGAGTGCCAAAGAATAAGGCTATCGGTTGAGAAATTCTAGTTGAGAGGGAAATTCTCACTCAATAAGACAAACGTGTATTCTGTGTACAGTGTTATCAGTCAAGTTCTGTGCATTGACAACTCGACCGATGACAACGGCTGGCAACACCCATTGGTGCCTATCGGTCGAGTTTCAAACAGGACAAACTCGACCGACAGAGCAGCTATCAAAAAGCACATATATTTCATGAAAACATATTTAAAGGCATGCTAAAAATACAAACCATATCCAAACATGTCTAAGCAAGTTAGTAATGCACTATAGAAGCATTAGAAATAGTTTTTGAGTAAGAGTGTGCCGAGAAACACACAATACCATTTTTGACTCAAAAACCATATGTATAGTGCACACTAACTTGACAAAAACAAGTTAGGATTGGTTAAAAGCAAGAGAAACATTACCTTTGTGCTTACAATTCCTTTTTCCACTTTTTGTCACCCTCTACATATCTCACCTTTATTCTTTCATGTGGATTGAGAAGTGAATTTGCAATTCAATAGATCAAGTGAATCCATTTGCAGGTACCTACAAGAAGAAAGATGAAATGGTCCCCAATCATGTTTTTCGGTCCGGACGGGTTAGTTTCGCAACCCAAGTCCTATTGCTCCTGGGTGCTTTCCTAAAAGGACAACAAGTAGAATAATGACCAATTTCATTGCAATAGTTGCATGTGCCCATAGTCTTGGAACTAGAGGATTCTCCATGGAATATTGGAGGTCCTTTATCTTTGTTGTTCCCTTGACTACTATCATACCCTAAACCATGTCTACCAATTTGTTTAGTAGTATGGTGTAGGATGTCATTAAGACTCTTTTTACCAACTAAGAATCTTTGCAAGGATGATATCAAACCATCATTATCATGCTTAAGAGAAGCAATAGTAGAAGACAAATTATTGATATTATCTCTAGCATGCAAGAGATCATTTTCTAAGAAAAGAACTTTAGTTAAATAAGAATCTCTATCAATATGAAGAACAACAACATCATTCTCTCTATTTGTATAACTAGAACAAGATTCATGCCCATTGATTTTAGCAAGCAAGGAGTCATTTTCTATTTCTAATTCATGCAAAACAAAATCGTTGTCCTTATTTTCATATTTAAGAACATCAATATCATGCATGAGAGAATCAAAAATTAAGGTATGCTCTTCATTAGAACTAGTCATAAGAGGTTGAGCTTCTAGAAATCTAATCTTATCAAGCAAACTAGCATTTTCAAGTTTAAGAGAGTCTACTTGGCTAAGACAATCATTTTTATCATCAAGCAAACAAGAATTAGCATGTTCAAGATCATCTAATTCTACATGCAAATTATCAATAATTTTAGCAAGCTTTTTCTTTTTCCTTTTAGAAGACTTAAGAGAGGCACAAATATCATGAATAATAGAAATCAAAGATTCTTTATCTAAAGAGTTTATGTTTAACTCACTTGAGTCTTCACTTGTTGATGTTATAAGAGCAAAATTGCATTCTCCTTCATCACTAGAGCTTGAGCTTGATCCTTCACTTGAATCTTCACTTGAGCTTGAGTTGGAGAAGCAACTTGAGCTTGATTGCCATTTCTTCTTTGTGAAGATGGGTCTTTTTGCGTTGTGGGAAATCTTCCTTGTAGTGACCCTTCTTTCCACATGTGAAGCGCCAGATGGAGGATGACTTGCCTTTGTAGAGTTTACCCTTGGAGTACATGGCATCTTCTTTAGCCTGAGAGGATGAAGAGACTTGTTCCATGATAGCTTTGATTTGAGCCTTCATTTCAGCCTTCTTCATTCTCTTTAGCTCTTTCTTCTCTTGTCTTTCCACTTCCTCCCTCTTGTCAAGTGTAGCTTCATGTGCTTGTAGATTTCCAATGAGCTCTTCAATAGGAATATCCCTAAGAGACTTTGCTTCTTCAATTGAAGTCACGTTGGGTTCCCACCGCTTGGGAAGAGTTCTAAGGATCTTTGAGTTGATCTCTCCACTAGACATAGGATGTCCTAGAATAGCAAGACCATTCAAAATGGTGTTGATCCTTGAGTACATGTTGGCTATGCTATCCTCTTTTCCCATCTTGAAGTTCTCAAGCAGCCCTTTGAGCATGTAGACTTTGCTTTCATTCACTTGATCTGTCCCTTCATAAGTGATGCAAAGCTTTCTCCATACCTCATAGGTTGTTTCACATGAAGAAATCTGGTTGAACTCGGTGGGGGTCATTGAGGCATAAAGGATGTGTATGGATCTAGCATTCAAGGTTGCTTTCTTCAAGGTGGCTTCATCCCATTCTTCAATCTTTGTCTTTGGCAGAATGTATGGGTTGTTCACCATTTGCCACATCTCAAGACTTGATCCTTGGATGTAGAACTGAAGTCTTCTTGTCCAATAGAAGAAATTTCTCCCATCAAAGATTGGAAGGCTGGTTGAGAATCTCCCTCCTAGGTAGTCACCCATCTTCTCCTACTTGTTGAAGTATGCTTGGAGAAGACCCACTCTGATACCAATTGTTGGATCAATGGATGGGTGATTAGATGCTCTAGAGGGGGTGAATAGAGATGAATGCACTTAAACAAAATTCATTAGACCTTCAAGATATATCACAAGATAAGGTTGCTAAATAGGTAATTTGAGTGCAACTAAAACATCCATAGCAAGGATGAGAGAGATTGAGCATGCACCAATTAGACAAGCTATTTAGAGTGGTTCCACACTTCAAACTACAAGTGTGTCAGTCCACTTGCCTAGAGAGCTCAACCTCTAGAACTTCCAAACTATTGCACTCTTATATTCATTCATAAGACATACAATGCATGACCAAACAAAAGACTTACCTATCAAATACAAAGATTCTTCAACCTTACCAAGGACTTACCCACTTTGCAAGAGTCTTTGGCCTTCTCCTAGGAGTTACCCACTCTTGCACAAGTCTTCAGCCTTGCAGGGATCACCCACTCTTCTTGGATCTTCAGCTTTTGACTTCACCTTCACTCAGAGAAGTTTCCACCAAGGACTTACCTACTTGAGAAAAAGAGTCTTCTTCCTTCACCAAGGGCTTACCCACTCTAGCTCCAAGTCTTCAGCCTTGATCTTCACCAAGGGACGCCTTCCCTTGTTCTTCTTCACCACTCTTAGCCAAGAGAGAGAACCTTCATCTTCATGATTGAAAAGATAGATAGGGTGGTGGTGGAAGTGAGAGCCTCACAAGATATACATGTAGGACTATCTCTCTTACAGATTTCCTACTCACTCTAATAGATGTAGCAAGTGATTAAGCTGAGAGAGAGAGAGAGGAGGCTATAGGAAGCACTCATCTATAGAATAGGAACCTCACAAAGAGTTTTGCAATGAATGCTCAACCTTGGAATGAAGCACAAGGGGTCCTATTTATAGCTGGGGATGCCGCTTAGCCTTTGGGAACACTTGAGAATGAATACTAGCCATTTTGTGGCTTGCAACGGATATATTTTCATTTGTTGCAACTCCACAGCAGCTAGAAACACTTATCTACACTTTTTCGTACAGTGCAATCGGTCGAGTTTCTATAAGGGTAACTCGACCGATCAAGTAAACGACAAGGCCGATACTCAAATGATCGGTCGACTTTGTCTTAACAAAACTCTACCGACCATTAGGAATCAAAATGATCAGTTACTTGATCGGTCAAGTTCTGTGTATACACAACTCGACTGATGCAATCTCCAGAAAATTGATCAAGTATGATCGGTCGAGTTTTCAGGCTGGGAAACTCGACTGACAAAGTGCCTGTAATCAATTTTCAAAATTGCATCTAAAATGATCTAACATTCGATCTAAGTGCTCCTGATTTTTTCTAAGCTTAATTACAAGTCATACAATCATTAAAAGTGATTTACAACATGATTCTAATAGATTTACATCATATTACAAAAATGTGCACTTGTAGGGATTTTGACTTATCTTTTCTCCAATTTGAGATGTGCAAGTTAGGGAATTTGGAGTATGTCGATACCTAATCTGAAATCACTCAAGTAGAGACATTAGACACCAATATGTGGAATGGTTAGTCATCATCAAAACAAAAATTTAGTCAATTTAGACGTGAGTCAACATTGACCTAATTGACCTTGAGTCAACAATCTCCCCCTTCTTGAAGATGAGAAACCATTCCATAAATGTATTGAAAGCTTTCAAGTAAAATCATACCTTCGGAGAAACCTAGGGGTTTCAATAGGACTAAGCTCATATGCTCCCCCTCAATTGATGTGCATAGAGTTCTCATACTCCCCCTCAATTGATGCTATTTCTTCTGCATGGTTAGCTTCCATAACATTTATAGAATACTATGTCTTCTCCCCTTTTACCTACTCCCTTTACATGAACATGCTTCTCTTCTTCATGTAAAACATGCCTTCTTCCTCTTTTAAAAGAAGACATACCTTTCTCCCCCTTTGTCATTTCAAAAAGTGGGGTTATGAAGAAATAAGAAACATCACTTGTTAAAGAGAAAAGGAGAGAACACAAATATATATAAGGAGAGTAGAAGATCACAGATAAGGGCTTTTCGAAGCATAGAATGAAAAGCAAGTTAAAGCATATACTGAACAACCCAAGAAGCAAGATAAAGTGTTGTAGAAAAATAATAAAACATAATTTTGACCCTCAAGATGACGGAATTTGACCAAAAACCATCAGAGCTCATTGCATTGCAATGAGTCTTTCTTAGAAGGTTGTTTCTGAATGAAAATCACTAGTCTTGCACCAAAAACTAAAACTCGAGCAAAATCTGCATAAAAACAAAAAAAAATACTCCAATTTCTACATATAATGTAGATATATGTGCCCTGCATCACAATGTTATGCAAGCAACTCAAGATAGTAGATATGCAATTCAAGGAACAATATTGAGCATGTATGAGACAAGATACAAACATAGCATATAGATGAGCAAAGATGCCAATTATAAACCAGGTTAGAACTACATGTATATGAACTACTAGTAGATGTTATCACAAGTTAGGACTACTAGTAGGATCTAGATCATAGCAAGAGATACCAAAAGATAGACAAGATAAAGCAAGCTATGATTAGATGAAGAGATATACCCAAACAAAGAGATATGCAATTTTAGACGCATGAAAGGATATAACTCACTGGATATGCATCCTTACCATAAGATTATTACCCCTAAGACCCTCAAGGTTGTATCACAACAAGATATACACCTAGAAAGATGTAGCAAGTTAGAGTACAATGGAATCAATTTTTATACACAACCAAGAGATCCAAAGAGATCATCATCAAAACCTGCAAAACAACTCAAAGCAAGTAATTGCAAGATATAGATATGCCAATTTAGAACAATTTGAAAAAAGAGTTGTAAGGAAGATAGGCAATTTAGAACATGGAAAAAAGCATATATAAAGATACCAAAGGAGTGCCAAAGAATAAGGCTATCGGTTGAGAAAATCTAGTTGAGAGGGAAATTCTCACTCAATAAGCCTAACATGTATTCTGTGTATAGTGTTATCGATCGAGTTCTATTCATTGACAACTCGACTGATGACAACTGTTGGCAACACCCTTTGGTGTCTATCGGTCGAGATTCAAATAGGACAAACTCGACCGACAGAGCAGCTGTCAAAAATCACATATATTTCATGAAAACATATTTAAAGGCATGCTAAAAATACAAACCATATCCAAACATGTCTAAGCAAGTTAGTAATGCACTATAGAAGCATTATAAATAGTTTTTGAGCAAGAGTGTGGAAAGAAAAACACAATACCATTTTTGACTCAAAAACCATATGTATAGTGCACACTAACTTGACAAAAACAAGTTAGGATTGGTTAAAAGCAAGAGAAACATTACCTTTGTGCTTACCATTCCTTTTTCCACTTGTTGTCACCCTCTACATATCTCACCTTTCTTCTTTCATGTGGATTGAGAAGTCAATTTGCAATTCAATAGCTCAAGTCAATCCATTTGCAAGTACCTACAAGAAGAAAGATGAAATGGTCCCCAATCATGTTTTTGGGTTCGGATAGGTTAGTTTAGCAACCCAAGTCCTATTTCTTTTGGGTGCTTTCCTAAAAGGACAACAAGTAGAATAATGACCAATTTTATTGCAATAATTGCATGTGCGCATAGTCTTGGAACTAGAGGATTCTCCCTGGAATATTGGAGGTCCGTTATCTTTGTTGTCCCCTTGACTACTATCACACCCTAAACCATGTCTACCAATTTGTTTAGTAGTATGGTGTAGGATGTCATTAAGACTCTTTTTTAACTAAGAATCTTTGTAAGGATGATCTCAAACTATCATTATCATGCTTAAGAGAAGCAATGGTAGAAGAAAAATTATTGATATTATCTCTAGCATGCAAAATATCATTTTCTAAGCAAAGAGATTTAGTTAAATAAGAATCTCTATCAATATGAAGAACAACAACATAATTCTCTCTATTTGTAGAACTAGAACAAGATTCATTCCCATTGATTTTAGCAAACAAGGAGGTATTTTCTATTTCTAATTCATGAAAAACAAAATCTTTGTCCTTGTTTTCAGATTTAAGAACATCAATATCATGCATGAGAGAATCAACAATTAAGGTATGCTCTTCATTAGAACTAGTCATAAGAGGTTGAGCTTCTAGAAATCTAATCTTATCAAGAAAACTAGCATTTTCAAGTTTAAGAGAGTCTACTTGGCTAAGAAAATAATTTTTATCATCAAGAAAACAAGAATTAGAATGTTCAAGATCATCTAATTCTACATGCAAATTATCAATAATTTTAGCAAGCTTTTTCTTTTTCCTTTTAGAAGACTTAAGAGAGGCACAAATATCATGAATAATAGCAATCAAAGATTCTATATCTAAAGAGTTTAGATTTACCTCACTTGAGTCTTCACTTGTTGATGCTATAAGAGCAAAATGGCATTCTCCTTCATCACTAGAGCTTGAGCTTGATCCTTCACTTGAATCTTCACTTGAGCTTGAGTTGGAGGAGCCACTTGAGCTTGATTGCCATTTCTTCTTATGAAGATGGGTCTTTTTGCCTTGTGGGCAATCTTCCTTGTAGTGACCCTTCTTTCCACGTGTGAAGCACCAGATGGAGGAGGACTTGCCTTTGTAGAGTTTACCCTTGGAGTACATGGCATCTTCTTTAGCCTGAGAGGATGGAGAGACTTGTTCCATGATAGCTTCAATTTGAGCCTTCATTTCAGCCTTCTTCATTCTCTTTAGCTCTTTCTTCTCTTGTCTTTATACTTCCTCCCTTTTGTCAAGTGTAGCTTCATGTGCTTGTAGATTTCCAATGAGCTCTTCAATAGGAATATCCCTAAGAGACCTTGCTTCTTTAATGGAAGTCATCTTGGGTTCCCACCGCTTGGGAAGAGTTCTAAGGATCTTTGAGTTGATCTATTTACTAGACAAAGGATGTCATATAATAGCAAGACCATTCAAAATGGTGTTGATCCTTGAGTACATGTTGGCTATGCTCTCCTCCTTTCCCATCTTGAAGTTCTCAAGTAGCCCTTTGAGCATGTAGAATTTGCTTTCCTTCATTTGATTTGTCCCTTCATAAGTGATGAAAAGCTTTCTCCATACCTCATAGGCTGTTTCACATGAAGAAATCTGGTTGAACTTGGTGGGGGTCATGGAGGCATAGAGGATGTGCATGGCTCTAGCATTCAAGGTTGCTTTCTTCAAGGTGGCTTCATCCCATTTTTCAATCTTTGTCTTTGGTATAATGTATGGACTGTTCACCATTTGCCACATCTTAAAACTTGATCCTTGGATGTAGAATTGCAGCCTTCTTCTCCAATAGAGGAAATTGCTCCCATCAAAGATTGAAAGGCTGGTCGAGAATCTCCCTCCTAGGTAGTCATACATCTTCTCCTACTTGTTAAAGTATGCTTGGAGAAGACCCACTCTGATACCAATTGTTGGAACAATGGATGGATGATTAGATGCTCTAGAGGGGGGGTGAATAGATTGAGAATGCTAAATAGGTCATTTGAGTGCAACTAAAACATTCATAGCAAGGATGAGAGAGATTGAGCATGCACCAATTAGACAAGCTATTTAGAGTGGTTCCACACTTCAAACTAGAAGTGTGTCAGTCTACATACCTAGAGAGGTCAACCTCTAGGACTTCCAAACTATTGCACTCTTATATTCATTCATAAGACATACAATGCATGACCAAACAAAAGAGTTACATATCAAATACAAAGAGTCTTCAACCTTACCAAGGACTTACCCACTTTTCAAGAGTCTTCGACCTTCTCCAAGGACTTACCCACTCTTACACAAGTCTTCAGCCTTGTAGGGATCACCCACTCTTCTTGGATCTTCAGCTTTTGACTTCACCTTCACTCGGAGAAGCTTCCACCAAGGACTTACCTACTTGAGCAAAGAGTCTTCTGTTTTCACCAAGGGCTTACCCACTCTAGCTCCAAGTCTTCAGCCTTGATCTTCACCAAGGGACACCTTCCCTTGTTCTTCTTCACCTCTCTTAGCCAAGAGAGAGAACCTTCATCTTCATGATTGAAAAGATAGATAGGGAGGTGGTGGAAGTGAGAGCCTCACAAGATATACATGAAGGACTAGCTCTCTTACAGATTTCCTACTCACTCTAATTGATGTAGCAAGTGATTAAGCTTAGAGAGAGAGGAGGCTGTAGGAATCACTCAGCTATAGAATAGGAACCTCACAAAGAGTTTTGCAATGAATGCTCAACCTTGGAATGAAGCACAAGGGGTCCTATTTATAGTTGGGGATGCCTCTTAGCCTTTGGGAACACTTGAGAATGAAAACTACCCATTTTGTGGCTTGCAACGGATATATTTTCACTTGTTGCAACTCCACAATGGCTAGAAACACTTTTCTGCACTTTTCTGTACAGTGCAATCGGTCGAGTTTCTATAAGGGTAACTCGACCGATCAAGTAAAGAACAAGGCCGATACTCAAATGATCATTCGAGTTTTTCCTGACAAAACTCGACCGACCATTCTGAATCGAAATGGTCAGTTACTTTATGGGTTGAGTTCTGTGTAAACACAACTCGACCGATGCAATCTCCAGAAAATTGATCAAGTATGATCGGTCGAGTTTTCAGGCTGGGAAACGTGACCGACAAAGTGCCTGTAATCAATTTTCAAAGTTGCATCTAATGTGATCTAACATTCGATCTAAGTGCTCCTGATTTTTTCTAAGCTTAATTACAAGTGATACAATCATTACAAGTGATTTACCACATGATTCTTATGGATTTACATCATATTACAAAAACGTGCACTTGTAGGGATTTTGACTTGTCTTTTCTCCAATTTGAGATGCGCAAGTTAGGGCATTTGGAGTGTGTTGATACCTAATATGAAATCACTCAAGTAGAGACATTAGACACCAATATGTGGAATGGTTAGTCATCATAAAAACATGAGTTTAGTCAATATAGACGTGAGTCAACATTGACTTAATTGACCTTGAGTCAACAATCTCCCCCTTTTTGAAGATGAAAAACCATTCCATAAATGTATTGAAAGTTTTCAAGTAAAATCATACCTTCAGAGAAACCTAGGGGTTTCAATAGGACTGAGCTCATATGCTCCCCCTCAATTGATGTGTATGGAGTTCTCATACTCCCCCTCAATTGATGCTATTTCTCCTGCATGGTTAGCTTTCATAACATTTATGGAATACTATGTCTTCTCCCCTTTTACCTACTCCCTTTACATGAACATGCTTCTCTTCTTCATGTAAAACATGCCTTCTTCCTCTTTTAAAAGAAGACATACCTTTCTCCCCCTTTGTCATTTCAAAAAGTGGTGTTATGAAGAAATAAGAAACATCACTTGTTAAAGAGAAAAAGAGAACACAAATATATATAAGGAGAGTAGAAGAGCACAGATAGGGGCTTGTCCAGGCATAGAAAGAAAAGCAAGTTAAAGCATATACTAAACAATCCAAGAAATAAGATAAAGTGTTGTAGAAAAACAATAAAACCTAATTTTGACCCTCAAGATGACCGAATTTGACCAAAAACCATCAGAGCTCATTGCAAAGCAATGAGTCTTCCTTAGAAGGTTGTTTCTCAATTAAAAACACTAGTCTTGCACCAAAAACTAAAACTGGAGAAAAATCTGCATAAAAACAAAAAAAATACTCCAATTTCTACATATAATGTATATCTATGTGCCCTGCATCACAATGTTATGTAAGCAACTCAAGATAGTAGATATGCAATTCAAGGAACAATATTGAGCATGTATGAGACAAGATACAAGCATAGCATATAGATAAGCAAAGATGCCAATTATAAACCAGGTTAGAACTACATGTATATGAACTACTAGTAGATGTTATCACAAGTTAGGACTAATAGTAGGATCTAGATCATAGCAAGAGATACCAAAAGATACACAAGATAAAGCAAGCTATGATTAGATGAAGACATATATCCAAACAAAGAGATATGCAATTTTTAGACGCATGCAAGGATATAACTCACTAGATATGCATCCTTACCATATGATGATTCCCCTAAGACCCTCAAGGTTGTATCACAACAAGATATACACCTAGATAAATGTAGCAAGTTAGATTACAACGGAAGCAATTTTTAGAAACAACCAAGAGATCCACAGAGATCATCATCAAAACCTGCAAAACAACTCAAAGCAAGTAATTGCAAGATATAGATATGCCAATTTAGAGCAATTTCAAAAAAGAGTTGTAAGCAATATAGGCAATTTAGAACATGGCAAAAAGCATATATAAAGGTACCCAAGGAGTGCCAAAGAATAAGGCTATCGGTTGAGAAAACCTAGTTGAGAGGGAAATTCTCACTCAATAAGCCAAACGTGTATTCTGTGTACAATGTTATCGGTCGAGTTCTATGCATTGACAACTCGATCGATGACAACTCCTGGCAACACCCATTGGTGCCTATCGATCGAGTTTCAAAAAGGACAAACTCGACCAACAGAGCAACTGTCAAAAAGCACATATATTTCATGAAAACATATTTAAAGGCATGCTAAAAATACAAACCATATCCAAACATGTCTAAGCAAGTTAGTAATGCACTATAGAAGCATTAGAAACAGTTTTTGAGCAAGAGTGTGAAGAGAAACACACAATACCATTTTTGACTCAAAAACCATATGTATAGTGCACACTCACTTGACAAAAACAAGTTAGGATTGGTTAAAAGCAAGAGAACCATTACCTTTGTGCTTACCATTCCTTTTTCTAGTTGTTGTCACCCTCTACATATCTCACCTTTCTTCTTTCATGTGGATTGAGAAGTCAATTTGCAATTCAATAGCTCAAGTCAATCCATTTACAAGTACCTACAAGAAGAAAGATGAAATGGTCCCCAATCATGTTTTTGGGTCCGGACGGGTTAGTTTAGCAACCCAAGTCCTATTGCTGTTGGGTGCTTTCCAAAAAGGACAACAAGTAGAATAATGACCAATTTCATTGCAATAGTTGCATGTGCTTATAGTCTTGGAACTAGAGGATTCTCAATGGAATATTGGAGGTCCTTTATCTTTGTTGTTCCCTTGATTACTATCATACCCTAAACCATGTCTACCAATTTGTTTAGTAGTATGGTGTAGGATGTCATTAAGACTCTTTTTACCAACTAAGAAACTTTGCAAGGATGATCTCAAACTGTCATTATCATGCTTAAGAGAAGCAATAGTAGAACACAAATTATTGATATTATCTCTAGCATGCAAACGATCATTTTCTAAGCAAAGAGCTTTAGTTAAATAAGAATCTCTATCAATATGAAGAACAACAACATCATTCTCTCTATTTGTAGAACTAGAACAAGATTCATGCCCATTGATTTTAGCAAAAAAGGAGGCATTTTCTATTTCTAATTCATGAAAAACAAAATCTTTGTCCTTGTTTTCAGATTTAAGAACATCAATATCATGAATGAGAGAATCAACAATTAAGGTATGCTCTTCATTAGAACTAGTCATAAGAGGTTGAGCTTCTAGAAATCTAATCTTATCAAGCAAACTAGCATTTTCAAGTTTAAGAGAGTCTACTTGGCTAAGACAATAATTTTTATCATCAAGCAAGTAAGAATTAGAATGTTCAAGATCATCTAATTCTACATGCAAATTATCAATAATTTTAGCAAGCTTTTTCTTTTTCCTTTTAAAAGACTTAAGAGAGGCACAAATATCATGAATAATAGCAATCAAAGATTCTTTATCTAAAGAGTTTAGATTTACCTCACTTGAGTCTTCACTTGTTGATGCTATAAGAGCAAAATTGCATTCTCCTTCATCACTAGAGCTTAAGCTTGATCCTTCATTTGAATCTTCACTTGAGCTTGAGTTGGAGGAGCCACTTGAGCTTGATTGCCATTTCTTCTTGTGAAGATGGGTTTTTTTGCCTTGTGGGCAATCTTCCTTGTAGTGACCCTTCTTTCCACATGTGAAGCACCAGATGGAGGAGGACTTGTCTTTGTAGAGTTTACCCTTGGAGTACATGGCATCTTCTTTAGCTTGAGAGGATGGAGAGACTTGTTCCATGATAGCTTCAATTTGAGCCTTCATTTAAGCCTTCTTCATTCTCTTTAGCTCTTTCTTCTCTTGTCTTTCTACTTCCTCCCTCTTGTCAAGTGTAGCTTCTTGTGCTTGTAGATTTCCAATGAGCTCTTCAATAGGAATATCCCTACGAGACCTTGCTTCTTCAATGGAAGTCACCTTGGGTTCCCACCGCTTGGGAAGAGTTCTAAGGATCTTTGAGTTGATCTCTCCACTAGACATACGATGTCCTAGAATAGCAAGACCATTCAAAATGGTGTTGATCCTTGAGTACATGTTGGCTATGCTCTCCTCCTTTCCCATCTTGAAGTTCTCAAACAACCCTTTGAACATGTAGAATTTGCTTTTCTTCACTTGATCTGGCCCTTAATAAGTGATGCAAAGCTTTCTCCATACCTCCTAGGTTGTTTCAAATGAAGAAATCTGGTTGAACTCGTTGGGGGTCATGGAGGCATAGAGGATGTGTATGGCTCTAGCATTCAAGGTTGATTTCTTCAAGGTGGCTTCATCCCATTCTTCAATCTTTGTCTTTGGTATCGTGTATGGGTTGTTCACCATTTGCCACATCTCAAGACTTGATCCCTGGATGTAGAATTGAAGCCTTCTTCTCGAATAGAGGAAATTTCTCCCATCAAAGATTGGAAGGCTGGTCGAGAATCTCCCTCCTAGGTAGTCATTCATCTTCTCCTACTTGTTTAAGTATGCTTGGAGAAGACCCGCTCTGATACCAATTGTTGGATCAATGGATGGGTGATTAGATGCTCTAGAGGGGGGACTGAATAGAGATGAATGCACTTAAACAAAATTCATTAGACCTTCAAGATATATCACAAGATAAGCTTGGTAAATAGGTAATTTGAGTGCAACTATAACATTCATAGCAAGGATGAGAGATATTGAGCATGCACCAATTAGACAAGCTATTTCGAGTGGTTCCACACTTCAAACTAGAAGTGTGTCAGTCCACTTGCCTAGACAGGTCAACCTCTAGGACTTCCAAACTATTGCACTCTTACATTCATTCATAAGACATACAATGCATGACCAAACAAAAGACTTACCTATCCAATACAAAGAGTCTTCAACCTTACCAAGGACTTACCCACTTTGTAAGATTCTTCGGCCTTCTCCAAAGACTTACCCACTCTTACACAAGTCTTCAGTCTTGCAGGGATCACCAACTCTTCTTGGATCTTCAGCTTTTGACTTCACCTTCAATCGGAGAAGCTTCCACCAAGGACTTACCTACTTGAGCAAGGAGTCTTCTGCCTTCACCAAGGGCTTACCCACTCTAGCTCCAAGTCTTCAGCTTTGATCTTCACCAAGGGACGCCTTCCCTTGTTCTTCTTCACCTCTCTTAGCCAAGAGAGAGAACATTCATCTTCATGATTGAAAAGATAGATAAGGAGGTGGTGGAAGTGAGAGATTTACAAGATATACATGTAGAACTAGCTCTCTTACAGATTTCCTACTCACTCTAATGGATGTAGCAAATGATTAAACTTAGAGATAGAGATGAGGTTGTAGGAAGCAGTCAACTATAGAATAGGAACCTCACAAAGAGTTTTGCAATGAATGCTCAACCTTGGAATGAAGCCCAAGGGGTCCTATTTATAGCTGGGGATGCCTCTTAGCCTTTGGGAACACTTGAGAATGAAAACTAGCCGTTTTTGGCTTGCAACGGATATATTTTCACTTGTTGCAACTCCACAATGGCTAGAAACACTTTTCTGCACTTTTCCGTACAGTGTAATCGGTCGAGTTTCTATAAGGGTAACTCGACCGATCAAGTAAATGACAAGGCCGATACTCAACTGATCGGTCGAGTTTGTCCTGACAAAACTCGACCGACGATTAGGAATCGAAATGGTCAGTTACTTGATCGGTCAAGTTTTGTGTAAATACAACTCGACCGATGCAATCTCTAGAAAATTGATCAAGTATGATCGGTCGAGTTTTCAGGCTGGGAAACTCGACCGACAAAGTGCCTGTAATCAATTTTCAAAGTTGCATCTAAAGTGATCTAACAGTCGATCTAAGTGCTCCTGATTTTTTCTAAACTTAATTACAAGTCATACAATAATGACAAGTGATTTACAACATGATTCTAATGGATTTACATCATATTACAAAAATGTGCACTTGTAGAGATTTTGACTTGTCTTTTCTCCAATTTGAGATGCGCAAGTTAGGGCACTTGGAGTGTGTCGATACCTAATCTGAAATCACTCAAGTAGAGACATTAGACACCAATATGTGGAATGGTTAGTCATCATCAAAACACGAGTTTAGTCAATTTAGACGTGATTCAACATGGACCTAATTGACCTTGAGTCAACAATCTCCCTCTTTTTGAAGATGAAAAACCATTCGATAAATGTATTGAAAGCTTTCAAGTAAAATCATACCTTCGGAGAAACCTAGGGGATTCAATAGGACTGAGCTCATATGCTCCCCCTCAATTGATGTGCATGGAGTTCTCATACTCCCCCTCAATTAATGCTATTTCTCCTGCATGGTTAGATTTCATAACATTTATAGAATACTATGCCTTCTCCCCTTTTACCTACTCCTTTTACATGAACATGCTTCTCTTCTTCATGTAAGACATGTCGTCTTCCTCTTTTAAAAGAAGACATACCTTTCTCCCCCTTTGTCATTTCAAAAAGTGGGGTTATGAAGAAATAAGAAACATCACTTGTTAAAGAGAAAAGGAGAGAACACAAATATATATAAGGAGAGTAGAAGAGCACAGATAGGGACTTGTCCAAGCATAGAAAGAAAAGTAAGTTAAAGCATATACTGAACAACCCAAGAAGTAAGATAAAGTGCTGTAGAAAAACAATAAAACATAATTTTGACCCTCAAGATGATGGAATTTGACAAAAACCCATCAGAGCTCATTGCAAAGCAATGAGTCTTTCTTAGAAAGTTGTTTCTGCATGAAAAACACTAGTCTTGCACCAAAAACTAAAACTTGAGAAAAATTTGCATAAAAACCAAAAAAATACTCCAATTTCTACATATAATGTAGATCTATGTGCCCTGCATCACAATGTTATGCAAGCAACTCAAGATAGTAGATATGCAATTCAAGGAACAATATTGAGCATGTATGAGACAAGATACAAGCATAGCATATAGATGAGCAAAGATGCCAATTATAAACCATGTTAGAACTACATGTATATGAACTACTAGTAGATGTTATCACAAGTTAGGACTACTAGTAGGATCTAGATCATAACAAGATATACCAAAAGATACACAAGATAAAGCAAGCTATGATTAGATGAAGAGATATATCCAAACAAAGATATATGCAACTTTAGACGCATGACAGGATATAACTCACTAGATATGCATCCTTACCATAAGATGATTACCCCTAAGACCCTCAAGGTTGTATCACAACAAGATATACACCTAGATAGATGTAGCAAGTTAGAGTACAACGGAAGCAATTTTTAGACACAACCAAGAGATCCAAAGAGATCATCATCAAAACCTACAAAACAACTCAAAGCAAGTAATTGCAAGATATAGATATATCAATTTAGAGCAATTTGAAAACAGAGTTGTAAGCAAGATAGGCAATTTAGAACATGGCAAAAAGCATATATAAAGATACCAAAGGAGTGCCAAACAATAAAGCTATCGGTTGAGAAAATCTAGTTGAGAGGGAAATTCTCACTCAATAAGCCAAACGTGTATTCTGTGTACAGTGTTATCGGTCTAGTTATGTGCATTAACAACTCGATCGATGACAACTGCTAGCAACACCCATTGGTGCCTATCGGTCGAGTTTCAAACAGGAAAAACTCGACCGACAGAGCACCTGTCAAAAAGCACATATATTTCATGAAAACATATTTAAAGGCATGATAAAAATACAAACCATATACAAACATGTCTAAGCAAGTTAGTAATGCACTATAGAAGCATTAGAAACAATTTTTTAGCAAGAGTGTGAAGAGAAGAACACAATACCATTTTTGACTCAAAAACCATATGTATAGTGCACACTAACTTGACAAAAACAAGTTAGGATTGGTTAAAACCAAGAGAAACATTACCTTTGTGCTTACCATTCCTTTTTCCACTTGTTGTCACCCTCTACATATCTCACCTTTCTTATTTCATGTGGATTGAGAAGTCAATTTGCAATTCAATAGCTCAAGTCAATCCATTTACAAGTATCTACAAGAAGAAAGATGAAATGGTCCCCAATCATGTTTTTGGATCCGGACGGGTTAGTTTAGAAACCCAAGTCCTATTGCTCTTGGGTGCTTTCCGAAAAGGACAACAAGTAGAAAAATGACCAATTTCATCGCAATAGTTGTGTGTGCCCATATTCTTGGAACTAGAGAATTCTCCATGGAATATTGGAGGTCTTTTATCTATGTTGTTCCCTTGACTACTATCATACCCTAAACCATGTCTAGCCATTTGTTTAGTAGTATGGTGTAGGATGTCATTAAGACTCTTTTTACCAACTAAGAATCTTTGCAAGGGTGATCTCAAATTGTCATTATCATGCTTAAGAGAAGTAATAGTAGAAGACAAATTATTGATATTATCTCTAGCAAGTAAAAGATCATTTTCTAAGCAAAGAGCTTTAGTTAAATATGAATCTCTATCAATATGAAGAACAACAACATCATTCTCTCTATTTGTAAGACTAGAACAAGATTCATGCCCATTGATTTTAGCAAGAAGGGAGGCATTTTCTATTTCTAATTCATGAAAAACAAAATCTTTGTCCTTATTTTCAGATTTAAGAACATCAATATCATGCCTGAGAGAATCAACAATTAAGGTATGCTCTTCATTAGAACTAGTCATAAGAGGTTGAGCTTCTAGAAATCTAATCTTATCAAGCAAACTAGCATTTTCAAGTTTAAGAGAGTGTACTTGGCTAAGACAATTATTTTTATAATCAAGCAAACAAGAATTAGCATTTTCAAGATCATCTAATTCTACATGCAAATTATCAATAATTTTAGCAAACTTTTTCTTTTTCCTTTTAGAAGACTTAAGAGAGGAACAAATATCATGAATAATAGCAATCAAAGATTCTTTATCTAAAGAGTTTAGATTTACCTCACTTGAGTCTTCACTTGTTGATGCTATAAGAGCAAAATGGCATTCTCCTTCATCACCAGAGCTTGAGCTTGATCCTTCACTTGAATCTTCACTTGAGCTTGAGTTGGAGGAGCCACTTGAGCTTGATTGCCATTTCTTCTTGTGAAAATGGGTCTTTTTGCCTTGTGGGCAATCTTCTTTGTAGTGACCCTTCTTTCCACATGTGAAGCACCAGATGGAGGAGGACTTGCCTTTGTAGAGTTTACCCTTGGAGTACATGGCATCTTCTTTAGCTTGAGAGGATGGAGAGACTTGTTCCATGATAGCTTCAATTTGAGCCTTCATTTCAGCCTTCTTCATTCTCTTTAGCTCTTTCTTCTCTTGTCTTTCTACTTCCTCCCTCTTGTCAAGTGTAGCTTCATGTTCTTGTAGATTTCCAATGAGCTCTTCAATAGGAATATCCCTAAGAGACCTTGCTTCTTCAATGAAAGTCATCTTGGGTTCCCACCGCTTGGAAAGAGTTCTAAGGATCTTTGAGTTGATCTCTCCACTAGACATAGGATGTCCTAGAATAGCAAGACCATTCAAAATGGTGTTGATCCTTGAGTACATGTTGGCTATGCTCTCCTCCTTTCCCATCTTGAAGTTCTCAAACAGCCCTTTGAGCATGTAGACATTGCTTTCCTTCACTTGATCTGACCCTTTATAAGTGATGCAAAGCTTTCTCTATACCTCATAGGTTGTTTCACATGAAGAAATCCGATTGAACTCGGTGGGGGTCATGGTGGCATAGAGGATGTGCATGGCTCCAGCATTCAAGGTTGCTTTCTTCAAGGTGGCTTCATCCCATTTTTCAATCTTTGTCTTTGGTAGCATGTATGGGTTGTTCACCATTTCCCACATCTCAAGACTTGATCCTTGGATGTAGAATTGAAGCCTTCTTCTCGAATAGAGGAAATTTCTCCCATCAAAGATTGGAAGGTTGGTCGAGAATCTCCCTCCTAGGTAGTAATTCATCTTCTCCTACTTGTTTAAGTATGCTTGGAGAAGACCCGCTCTGATACCAATTGTTGGATTAATGGATGGGTGATTAGATGCTCTAGAAGGGGGGTGAATAAAGCTGAATGCACTTAAACAAAATTCATTAGACCTTCAAGATATATCACAAGATAAGCTTGCTAAATAGGCAATTTGAGTGTAACTGAGACATTCATAGCAAGGATAAGAGATATTGAGCATGCACCAATTAGACAAGCTATTTAGAGTGGTTCCACACTTCAAACTAGAAGTGTGTCAGTCCACTTGCCTAGACAGGTCTCCCTCTAGGACTTCCTAACTATTGCACTCTTATATTCATTCATAAGACATACAATTCATGACCAAACAAAAGACTTACCTATCCAATACAAAGAGTCTTCAACCTTACCAAGGACTTACCCACTTTACAAGAGTCTTCAGCCTTCTCCAAGGACTTACCCACTCTTACACAAGTCTTCAACCTTGCATGGATCACCCACTCTTCTTGGATCTTCATCTTTTGACTTCACCTTCACTCAGAGAAGCTTCCACCAAGGACTTACCTACTTGAGCAAGGAGTCTTCTACCTTCACCAAGGGCTTACCCACTCTATCTCCAAGTCTTCAGCCTTGATCTTCACCAAGGGATGCCTTCCCTTGTTCTTCTTCACCTCTCTTAGCCAAAAGAGAGAACATTCATCTTTATGATTGAAAAGATAGACAGGGAGGTGGTGAAAGTGAGAGCCTCACAAGTTATACATGTAGGACTAGCTCTCTTACAGATTTCCTACTCACTCTAATGGATGTAGGAAATGATTAAGCTTAGAGAGAGAGAGAGGAGGTTGTAGGAAGCACTCATCTATAGAATAGGAACCTCACAAAGAGTTTTGCAATGAATGCTCAACCTTGGAATGAAGCCCAAGGGGTCCTATTTATAGCTGGGGATGCCTCTTAGCCTTTAGGAACATTTGAGAATGAAAACTAGCCATTTTGTGTCTTGCAACAGATATATTTTCACTTGTTGCAACTCCACAACGGCTAGAAACACTTTTCTGCACTTTTCCGTAC
The DNA here is from genome assembly GCA_963693085.1 of Alisma plantago-aquatica. NCBI lineage: Eukaryota > Viridiplantae > Streptophyta > Magnoliopsida > Alismatales > Alismataceae > Alisma > Alisma plantago-aquatica. The sequence goes on from OY856411.1 coordinate 940,566,521, forward strand.
AGTACAATCGGTCGAGTTTCTATAAGGATAACTCGACCGATCAAGTAAACGACAAGGCCGATACTCAAATGATTGGTCGAGTTTGTCCTGACAAAACTCGACCGACCATTAGGAATTGAAATGGTCAGTTACTTGATCGGTCGAGTTCTGTGTAAACACAACTCGACCGATGCAATCTCCAGAAAATTGATCAAGTATGATCGGTCGAGTTTTCAGGCTGGGAAACTCGATCGACAAAGTGCCTGTAATCAATTTTCAAAGTTGCATATAAAGTGATCTAACATTTGATATAAGTGCTCCTGATTTTTTCTAAATTTAATTACAAGTCATACAATCATTACAAGTGATTTACAACATGATTCTAATGGATTTACATCATATTACAAAAATGTGCACTTGTAGGGATTTTGACGTGTCTTTTCTTCAATTTGAGATGCGCAAATTAGGGCATTTGGAGTGTGTCGATACCTAATCTGAAATCACTCAAGTAGAGACATTAGACACCAATATGTGGAATAGTTAGTCATCATCAAAACATGAGTTTAGTCAATTTAGACGTGAGTCAACATGGACCTAATTGACCTTGAGTCAACAATCTCCCTCTTTTTGAAGATGAAAAACCATTCCATAAATGTATTGAAAGCTTTCAAGTAAAATCATACCTTCAGAGAAACCTAGGGGTTTCAATAGGACTGAGCTCATATGCTCCCCCTCAATTGATGTGCATGGAGTTCTCATTCTCCCCCTCAATTGATGCTATTTCTCCTGCATGGTTAGCTTTCATAACATTTATAGAATACTATGCCTTCTCCCCTTTTACCTACTCCTTTTACATGAACATGCTTCTCTTCTTCATGTAAGACATTCCTTCTTCCTCTATTAAAAGAAGACATACATTTCTCCCCCTTTGTCATTTCAAAAAGTGGGGTTATGAAGAAATAGGAAACATCACTTGTTAAAGAGAAAAGGAGAAAACACAAATATATATAAGGAGAGTAGAAGAGTACAGATAGGGCTTGTCCAAGCATAGAAAGAAAAGTAAGTTAAAGCATATACTAAACAACCCAAGAAGCAAGATAAAGTGTTGCAGAAAAATAATAAAACATAATTTTGACCCTCAAGATGATGGAATTTGACCAAAACCCATCAGAGCTCTTTGTAAAGAAATGAGTCTTGCTTAGAAGGTTGTTTCTGCATGAAAAACACTAGTCTTACACCAAAACCTGAAACTGTAGAAAATTCTGCATAAAAACAAAAAAAAAATACTCAAATTTCTACATATAATGTAGATCTATGTGCCCTGCATCACAATGTTATGCAAGCAACTCAAGATAGTAGATATGCAATTCAAGGAACAATATTGAGCATGTATGAGACAAGATACAAGCATAGCATATAGATGAGCAAAGATGCCAATTATAAACCAGGTTAGAACTACATGTATATGAACTACTAGTAGATGTTATCACAAGTTAGGACTACTAGTAGGATCTAGATCATAGCAAGAGATACCAAAAGATACACAAGATAAAGCAAGCTATGATTAGATGAAGAGATATATCCAAACAAAGAGATATGCAATTTTAGACGCATGAAAGGATATAACTCACTAGATATGCATCCTTACCATAAGATGATTACCCCTAAGACCCTCAAGGTTGTATCACAACAAGATATACACCTAGATAGATGTAGAAAGTTAGAGTACAACAGAAGCAATTTTTAGACACAACCAAGAGATCCAAAGATTTCATCATCAAAACCTGCAAAACAACTCAAAGCAAGTAATTGCAAGATATAGATATGCCAATTTAGAGCAATTTGAAATCAGAGTTGTAAGCAAGATAGGCAATTTAGAACATGGAAAAAAGCATATATAAAGGTACCAAAGGAGTGCCAAATAATAAGGCTATCGGTTGAGAAAATCTAGTTGAGAGGGAAATTCTCACTCAATAAGCCAAATGTGTATTATGTGTACAATGTTATCAGTCGAGTTCTGTGCATTGACAACTCAATCGATGACAACTGCTGGAAACACCCATTGGTGCCTATCGGTCGAGTTTCAAACAGGACAAACTCGACCGACAGAGCACCTGTCAAAAAGCACATATATTTCATGAAAACATATTTAAAGACATGCTAAAAATACAAACCATATCCAAACATGTCTAAGAAAGTTAGTAATGCATTATAGAAGCATTAGAAATTGTTTTTGACCAAGAGTGTGAAGAGAAACACACAATACCATTTTTGACTCAAAAACCATATGTATAGTGCACACTAACTTGACAAAAACAAGTTAGGATTGGTTAAAAGAAAGAGAAACATTACCTTTATGCTTACCATTCCTTTTTCCATTTGTTGTCACCCTCTACAATAGAAGAAATTGCTCCCATCAAAGATTGGAAGGCTGGTCGAGAATCTCCCTCCTAGGTAGTCACCCATCTTCTCCTACTTGTTGAAGTATGCTTGGAGAAGACCCACTCTGATACCAATTGTTGGATCAATGGATGGGTGATTAGATGCTCTAGAGGGGGGGGTGAATAGATCCGAATGCACTTAAACAAAATTTATTAGAATTTCAAGATATATCACAAGATAAGGTTGCTAAATAGGTAATTTGAGTCCAACTAAAACATTCATAGCAAGGATGAGAGAGATTGAGCATGCACCAATTAGACAAGCTATTTAGAGTGGTTCCACACTTCAAACTAGAAGTGTGTCAGTCCACTTGCCTAGAGAGGTCAACCTCTAGGACTTCCAAACTATTACACTCTTATATCCATTCATAAGAAATACAATGCATGACCAAACAAAAGACTTATCTATCCAATACAAAGAGTCTTCAACCTTACCAAGGACTTACCCACTTTGCAAGAGTTTTCGGCCTTCTCCAAGAACTTACCCACTTTTGCACAAGTCTTCAGCCTTGCAGGGATCACCCACTCTTCTTGGATCTTCACCTTTTGACTTTACCTTCACTCGGAGAAGCTTCCACCAAGGACTTACCTACTTGAGCAAGGAGTCTTTACCTTCACCAAGGGCTTACCCACTCTAGCTCAAAGTCTTTAACCTTGATCTTCACCAAGGGACGCCTTCCCTTGTTCTTCTTCACCTCTCTTAGCCAAGAGAGAGAACATTCATCTTCATGATTGAAATGATAGATAGGGAGGTGGTGGAAGTGAGAGCCTCACAAGATATACATGTAGGACTAGCTCTCTTACAGATTTCCTACTCACTCTAATGGATGTAGAAAGTGATTAAGCTTAGAGAGAGAGAGGAGGCTGTAGGAAGCACTCAGCTATAGAATAGGAACTTCACAAAGAGTTTTGCAATGAATGCTCAACCTTGGAATAAAGCCCAAGGGGTCCTATTTATAGCTGGGGATGCCTCTTAGCCTTTGGGAACACTTGAGAATGAAAACTAGACGTTTTGTGGCTTGCAACAGGTATATTTTCACTTGTTGCAACTCCACAACAGCTAGAAACACTTTTCTGCACTTTTTCGTACAGTGCAATCGGTCGAGTTTCAATAAAGGTAACTCGACCGATCAAGTAAACGACAAGGCCGATACTCAAATGATCGGTTGAGTTTGTCCTGACAAAACTCGACCGACCATTAGGAATCAAAATGGTCAGTTACTTGATCGGTCAAGTTCTGTGTAAACACAACTCGACCGATGCAATCTCCAGAAAATTGATCAAGTATTATCGGTCGAGTTTTCAGGCTGGGAAACTCGACCGACAAAGTGCCTGTAATCAATTTTTAAAGTTGCATCTAAAGTGATCTAACATTCGATGTAAGTGTTCCTGATTTTTTCTAAGATTAATTACAAGTCATAAAATCATTACAAGTGATTTACAACATGATTCTAATGGATTTACATCATATTACAAAAACGTGCACTTGTAGGGATTTTGACTTGTCTTTTCTCCAATTCGAGATGTGCAAGTTAGGGCATTTGGAGTGTGTTGATACCTAATATGAAATCACTCAAGTAGAGACATTAGACACCAATATGTGGAATGGTTAGTCATCATCAAAACACGAGTTTAGTCAATTTAGATGTGAGTCAACATTGACCTAATTGACCTTGAGTCAACAATCTCCCCCTTTTTGAAGATGAAAAACCATTCCATAAATGTATTGAAAGCTTTAAAATAAAATCATACCTTCGGAGAAACCTAGGGGTTTCAATAGGACTGAGCTCATATGCTCCCCCTCAATTGATGTGCATTGAGTTCTCATACTCCCCCTCAATTGATGCTATTTCTCCTACATGGTTAGCTTTCATAACATTTATAGAATACTATGTCTTATCCCCTTTTGCCTACTCCCTTTACATGAACATGCTTCTCTTCTTCATGTAAGACATGCCTTCTTCCTCTTTTAAAAGAAGACATACCTTTCTCCCCCTTTGTGATTTCAAAAAGTTGGGTTATGAAGAAATAAGAAACATCACTTGTTAAAGAGAAAAGGAGAGAACACAAATATATATAAGGAGAGTAGAAGAGCACAGATAGGGGCTTGTCCAAGCATAGAAAGAAAAGCAAGTTAAAGCATATACTGAACAACCAAGAAACAAGATAAAGTGTTGCAGAAAAACAATGAAACATAATTTCGACCCTCAAGATGACAGAATTTGACCAAAAACCATCAGAGCTCTTCGCAAAGCAATGAGTCTTGGTTAAAAGATTATTTCTGCATGAAAAACACTAGTCTTGCACCAAAAACTGAAACTAGAGCAAAATCTGCATAAAAACCAAAAAACAATACTCCAATTTCTACATATAATGTAGATCTGTGTGCCCTGCATCACAATGTTATGCAAGCAACTCAATATAGTAGATATGCAATTCAAAGAACAATATTGAGCATGTATGAGACAAGATACAAGCATAGCATATAGATGAGCAAAGATGCCAATTATAAACCAGGTTAGAACTACATGTATATGAACTACTAGTATATGTTATCACAAGTTAGGACTACTAGTAGGATCTAGATCATAGCAAGAGATACTAAAAGATACACAAGATAAAGCAAGCTATGATTAGATGAAGAGATATATCCAAACAAAGAGATATGCAATCTTAGACGCATGAAAGGATATAACTCACTAGATATGCATCCTTACCATAAGATGATTACCCCTCAGACCCTCAAGGTTGTATCACAACAAGATATACACCTAGATAGATGTAGCAAGTTAGAGTACAATGGAAGCAATTTTTAGACACAACCAAGAGATCCAAAGAGATCATCATCAAAACCTGCAAAACAACTCAAAGCAAGTAATTGCAAGATATAGATATGCCAATTTAGAGCAATTTGAAAAAAGAGTTGTAAGCAAGATAGACAATTTAGAACATGGAAAAAAGCATATATAAAGGTACCAAAGGAGTGCCAAAGAATAAGGCTATCGGTTGAGAAAATCTAGTTGAGAGGGAAATCTCACTCAATAAGCCAAATGTGTATTCTGTGCACAGTGTTATCGGTCGAGTTATATGCGTCGACAACTCGACCGATGACAACTGCTGGCAACACCCATTGGTGCCTATCGGTCGAGTTTCAAATAGGACAAACTCGACCGACACAGCAGCTGTCAAAAAGCACATATATTTCATGAAAACATATTTAAAGGCATGCTAAAAATACAAACCATATCCAAACATGTCTAAGCAAGTTAGTAATGCACTATAGAAGCATTAGAAACAATTTTTGAGCAAGAGTGTGAAGAGAAACACACAATACCATTTTTGACTCAAAAACCATATGTATAGTGTACACTAACTTGACAAAAACAAGTTAGGATTGGTTAAAACCAAGAGAAACATTACTTTATGCTTACCATTCCTTTTTCCAGTTATTGTCACCCTCTACATATCTCACCTTTCTTCTTTCATGTGGATTGAGAAGTCCATTTGCAATTCAATAGCTCAAGTCAATCCATTTGCAAGTACCTACAAGAAGAAAGATGAAATGGTCCCCAATCATGTTTTTGGGTCCGGACGGGTTAGTTTAGCAACCCAAGTCCTATTGCTCTTGGGTGCTTTCCTAAAAGGAAAACAAGTATAATAATGACCAATTTCATTGCAATAGTTGTATGTGCCCATAGTCTTAGAACTAGAGGATTCTCCATGGAATATTGGAGGTCCTTTATCTTTGTTGTTCCTTTGACAACTATCACACCCTAAACCATGTCTACCAATTTGTTTAGTAGTATGGTGTAGGATGTCATTAAGACTCTTTTTACCAACTAAGAATCTTTGCAAAGATGATCTCAAACTGCCATTATCATGCTTAAGAGAAGAAATAGTAGAAGACAAATTATTGATATTATCTCTAGAATGGAAAAGATCATTTTCTAAGCAAAGAGCTTTAGTTAAATAAGAATCTCTATCAATATGAAGAACAGCAACATCATTCTCTATATTTGTAGAACTAGAACAAGATTAATGCCCATTGATTTTAGCAAGCAAGGAGGCATTTTCTATTTCTAATTCGTGCAAAACAAAATCTTTGTCCTTGTTTTCAGATTTAAGAACATCAATATCATGCATGAGAGAATCAACAATTAAGGTATGCTCTTCATTAGAACTAGTCATAAGAGGTTGAGTTTCTAGAAATCTAATCTTATCAAGCAAACTAGCATTTTCAAGTTTAAGAGAGTCTACTTGGCTAAGACAATCGTTTTTATCATCAAGTAAGCAAGAATTAGCATGTTCAAGATCATCTAATTCTACATGCAAATTATTAATAATTTTAGCAAGCTTTTTTCTTTTTCCTTTTAGAAGACTTAAGAGAGGCACAAATATCATGAATAATAGCAAAAAAAGATTCTTTATCTAAAGAGTTTAGATTTACCTCACTTGAGTTTTCACTTGTTGATGCTATAAGAGCAAAATGGCATTCTCCTTCATCACTAGAGCTTGAGCTTGATCCTTCACTTGAATCTTCACTTGAGTTTGAGTTGGAGGAGCCACTTGAGCTTGATTGCCATTTCTTCTTGTGAAGATGGGTCTTTTTGCCTTGTGGGAAATCTTCCTTGTAGTGACCCTTCTTTCCATATGTGAAGCACCAGATGGAGGAGGACTTTCCATTGTATAGTTTACCCTTGGAGTACATGGCATCTTCTTTAGCTTGAGAGGATGGAGAGACTTGTTCCATGATAGCTTCAATTTGAGCCTTCATTTCAGCCTTCTTCATTCTCTTTAGCTCTTTCTTCTATTGTCTTTCTACTTCCTCCCTCTTGTCAAGTGTAGCTTCATGTTCTTGTAGATTTCCAATGAGCTCTTCAATAGGAATATCCCTAAGAGACCTTGCTTCTTCAATGGAAGTCACCTTGGGTTCCCACTACTTGGGAATCGTTCTAAGGATCTTTGAGTTGATCTCTCCACTAGACATAGGATGTCCTAGAATAGAAAAACCATTCAAAATGGTGTTGATCCTTGAGTACATGTTGGCTATGCTCTCCTCCTTTCCCATCTTGAAGTTCTCAAGCATCCCTTTGAGCATGTAGACTTTGTTTTCCTTCACTTGATCTGTCTCTTCATAAGTGATGTAAAGCTTTCTCCATACCTCATAGGTTGTTTCACATGAAGAAATCTGGTTGAACTCGGTGGGGGTCATGGAGGCATCGAGAATGTGCATGGCTCTAGCATTCAAGGTTGCTTTCTTCAAGGTGGCTTCATCCCATTCTTCAATATTTCTCTTTGGTAGAATGTATGGGTTGTTCACCATTTGCCACATCTCAAGACTTGATCCTTGGATGTAGAATTGAAGCCTTCTTCTCCAATAGAGGAAATTGCTCCCATCAAAGATTGGCAGGATGGTCAAGAATCTCCATCCTAGGTAGTCACCCATCTTCTCCTACTTGTTGAAGTATGATTGGAGAAGACCCACTCTGATACCAATTGTTGGATCAATGGATGGGTGATTAGATGCTCTAGAGGGGGGTGAATAGAGCTGAATGCACTTAAACAAAATTAATTAGACCTTCAAGATATATCACAAGATAAGGTTGCTAAATAGTTAATTTGAGTGAAACTAAAACATTCATAGCAAGGATGAGAGAGATTGAGCATTCACCAATTAGACAAGCTATTTAGAGTGGTTCCACACTTCAAACTAGAAGTGTGTCAGTCCACTTGCCTAGACAGGTCAACCTCTAGGACTTCCAAACTATTGCACTCTTATATTCATTCATAAGACATACAATGCATGACCAAACAAAAGACTTATCTATCCAATACAAAGAGTCTTCAACCTTACCAAGGACTTACCCACTTTGCAAGAGTCTTCGGCCTTCTCCAAGGACTTACCCACTCTTGCACAAGTCTTCAGCCTTGCAGGGATCACCCACTCTTCTTGGATCTTCAGCTTTTGACTTCACCTTCATTCGAAGAAGCTTCCACCAAGGACTTACCTACTTGAGCAAGGAGTCTTCTGCCTTCACCAAGGGCTTACCCACTCTAGCTCCAAGTCTTCAGCCTTGATCTTCACCAAGGGACGCATTCCCTTGTTCTTCTTCACCTCTCTTAGCCAAGAGAGAGAACCTTTATCTTCATGATTGAAAAGATAGATAGGGAGGTGGTAGAAGTGAGAGCCTCACAAGATATACATGTAGGACAAGCTCTCTTACAGATTTCCTACTCACTCTAATGGATGTAGTAAGTGATTACGCTTAGAGAGAGAGAGGAGGCTGTAGGAAGCACTCAACTATAGAATAGGAACCTCACAAAGAGTTTTGTAATGAATGCTCAACCTTGGAATGAAGCCCAATGGGTCCTATTTATAGCTGGGGATGCCTCTTAGCCTTTGGGAACACTTGAGAACGAAAACTAGCTATTTTGTGGCTTGCAACGTGATGTGATGATTTTGAGTCGCATTTACAGACTTGTTTTACTTGCGTTTTATGGGTTAATTGGTCATTTTGGTGGTTAATATTGCATAATTCACTTACTCTAGTCTATAATCCTTTTTAGTATCAAATCTCTCGTACTTTATCATTTTGATCATAAATGATGATATTAATGGGTTTTATCTCGACTGAATTGGCTCTGTCTTGCAATTTCAAGAAAAACACATATATACAGCTGTCGATACCATCGACACCCGTCGATAGTATCGACACAGTCATAGGAAGACAGCCGCAAGGAGCCACACAGAGATGATACCATCGACTGGGAAGTCGATGGTAGCGAGATACCTTCAGGTTGCCAGTGATCAACGAGTCGATACTATCGACGCTTATAGCTTCAGTGATGGAAAATGGATAAAACCGACGCCAAAGGGGTGTCGATACCTACAGCTAGCGTCGATGGTATCGAGGCAGCATCAGACGGGATGACAGAAAAGAAAGAAGGCTTGCCGATATCACGAGGGGTCGATATCATCGACCCGCGTCGATGGTATCGATGCCGTCAGATTATTGTTTGTTCCAGATCGGCCCGAATCCAACGATGGTGATATTTTGGCAACCTAACTTGGTGTTTATACCTAAGAACGGAGGCCATGAGTCATCTATCACGTCATTAGCCGCTGCACACATCATGAGGAGAGGAGAAGAAGAGAACGGAGCCCAGAAGCATGCCCCGACCGTTCTAAGAGCCAAAGAAGACATTTTCCACCGCCGAAAGGCTGTAGACCGCGCATTCTGCACCGAGGAACGCTTGGATCTTCTCCGTTCAGGGGTTTACATCACTTCATCCACATTTGTCTCCATGTTTCCCCTTTCTTCAATCATGTCTTGCTCTGAGATGAACATGCGGGGCTAATCCCCTTTGTCTTTAGGACTGGGAGTAGCCCGGGCAATCATTGTATGATGCTTTTATCATAGTAGTTCATAATTTATCTCTTAATTCTGTTGTATGATTTCATTTTCTCCATTATATCATTATGCTTGATCACCCTAATGATAATCTAACGCCTTTAATTGCTTTGAAAGAAGAGTTAACGGTTGAAAAGAGGTGAAATTTACATTAACTCATAAATTCCTTGAACAAGGTGATGTACGGTTAATGGTGGAAACCCAGAGGTCGATTCTAATGCACCTAATTTAGAGTATAGGTTACTACGACGGTGGAACCGACCTAGATTTAGGTAGTGAATTGTATCACGACAGTGAACAATTCTGACTATAGGCTACTACCCGGATTGAGAGATGAATGTGTTTAACTATATAGAAATTCATACAATGAAAACCTGCGGTGAAACTGTAATCCTAAATATTCCCATCTGAATTGATTAAACTCAACATTTAATCGATTGCTTTGATTTCTTTTAGTTTTATTTTCTTTTCAATCAACTCCTAAAACCTTTTTAACCGGTCTAGCTGATTGTGAACAGTTAGTAGTAGTCCACTGACAGTTCAATGTACCTGAGTTCGACTCGGGCCTCACAAAAGCCTATACTACATTGACGCGTGCAGTTGCGTTATACACACGGTAAAATCGTGTCAAGTTTTTGGCACCGTTGCCGGGGACACGACAATTGTCGGCACTACGAGTGCTGCAAACGGCCATTCTAGGCCACTTTTTATTGTATTATTTTATTATCATTATTGAAATTCATAGTTTATTTTTCATATTTAGTAATCGTCTAGCACGATACTGAATCTAAATTCTTATTTTGCAGGTACTAGTGAATGGTGAGGACGCGTAGAACAGACTGCACGTAGCTATCACCAGAGGTTCCACCACTGGGACCAGACGATGAGGAGAACAACATTCAAGACCAACTTGAAGATATAGATTCCGACTCTGAACTAGAAGCCATGGAAGAAGAACAGACAATATGGGAGAAGATAAAGGCTTCTCATCAAAGGGGCCAATCAAAAAGTTGGCAGTCAACATTCCAACCTATAAGATTGATCTGGCACTAATCAACCTAGTCAAGTCTCAAGCATTCCATGGGCTGAAGAATGAGGACCCTGTCGCACACATCAGCACATTTGTGGAAAATTGTGATATGATCAAGATTGATAGGTTTCCATAGGAGACGCTTTACCTTAAGTTGTTCCCAATCTCCCTGGAAGGTAATGCACGTGAATGGCTGCATAACCTAGATGATGAGACCGTTGAAACATGGGACCAAATGATCGAGGTGTTCTTCGAGAGGTTCTTTCCGGCCGAGAAGACCAACGATCTGGTACGGAAGATCCATAATTTCAGCCAGAAAGCCGGAGAGACCTACTCTGAGACTTGGGAATGTTTCCAAATAATGTTGAGGAGGTGCCCACATCATGGGCTCGATAAAGAGAAACAAGTCAAGATCTTCTATTTTACTCTTTCTGAGCATGACAGGAGCAACCTGGATTCAGCAGGTTCGGGGTTCTTCTTAAACAACACAGGCACGAGGTGTTGGGAGATTTTGAAGAACATGGCCAAAAAGCAATCGTGGGGCGACGGAGACACAGTAGAGCAGGTTCGAGCTGCAGGTGAGTCAAAGGCCATCAAGGAGCTAAATGAGAAGATGGATCTTCTAGCCAAGAAATTGCTAGTAAAAGAAGATGCAGAATCTGATGATGAAGCACAAGTGAAATTTATGCGCCAGCAATAGGGGTACAGAAATAATGACTATTCTTGGAGGAAAGACAAGAAATTTTCATGGAAGGACCCAAAAAATTTCTTGCAGGACCCTGACGCAAAACCCCAACCGTCATCGGAGGATAAGATCAATGAGTTGCTCAACCAAGTAATCAAGCAGAATCAAGAACTCATGAGCACGTTTGGCCAGTAGATTAAGCAACAAGGTGAATTTATGAATCAATTTGGGCAGACCTTACAAAGTCATGGAGCTCATATGAGGACTATAGAGACATCTTTAGCGTAGATGGCAGCTGAGATAGCAAATCTGAAAAAGCCAGCGCAGCAAGGTTTTCCTAGAAATACAAACATTCCAGGAGGAAACCAACAAGCTAAGGTGATTCTGTTACGGAGCGGTAAGAAGATTTTAAACCCCAGGGCCGATGAACCGAGCACACCCTAGCCAGAAATCACAGGTGAGGCCACAGAGGAGGTTCAGATTCCAGTCACAGAGCTGGTAGAGGATGTGGTAGAGGATGTCACATCTGAACCCATTGCTAAGGAGGAGACGCAGAAGAGGACACCATATGTGCCGCCACATCAAAGGGCACAGACTGTACCAGTCCCATATCCAAACAACTTGAAAGCTAAAAAACTGGATGCTCAGTTCAAGAAGTTCTTAGATATCTTTAGGAAGCTTTCTGTCAACATTTCACTTTTAGGAGCAATAGAGCAGATACCTTCTTACGGCAAGTTTCTAAAAGACATAATCACAAAGAAGAGGAAGATTCCTGACACCGAGGTCATGGTTCTTAAGGAGCATGTGAGTGCTTTCATTATGGGCACACTGCCACCTAAAAGACAGGATCCGGGATGCTTCAATATTTCATGTTACATTGGTAAAGTGAAATTCGGCGAAGCATTGTGTGATTCAGGGGCAAGTATAAATTGTATGCCTCTTTCAACTTTCAAGAAGCTGGGGCTGAAAGAATCAAGACATAGCAATATGATGATTCAGTTGGTGGACAATTCTGTGGTCAAGTCGTACGGTATTTGCGAGGATGTTTTGGTTAAAGTTGACCGGTTTGTATTTCCAGCAGATTTCGTGGTAATGGAAATGCAAGATGAATAAGGAAATGAGATACTCCTTGGAAGACCCTTCCAAGCTACTGTAGATATGATACTCGAGATGGGAAGAGGTCGTTTGACATTCGGTATCACTGATGATCGGTTTGAAATGGTTATGCCCCCAAGCACAACACAATCAAAAACAAAGGAGCAGTGACGCATGGTGAAACACTTTGATCAGAATATTTCTCTTTGTTTAGGGAAGCCGTTTTTAGATATGGCTCATCTAATGACCAAGGTAGAGAAGGGGACACTGGATGTAGACATTATGGAACAGACCAAAGTCATTTCTCTTCTCAAGGTTGTGGGTTTTCCGAACGATGAAGAGGAGGAAATCCCTCTAGCAAGTTCTATCCTTGATGCTTATCCAGAAATTCCTCTTGAAGCTTGCCTTATCAATATAGCACATGACTGGATGAAAAGTAAGTCACTACAAGAATGTTCCAAGATGCTTCTGGTGCTGCTGTGTTTTTATGTCAGGTACTATGAAGATCTTGGGGAACTCCCACCACCGCTTCAGTCATCCTTGATCAGTCCACCAGAATTAGAATTGAAGCCACTGCCGCCTCATTTGAAATATGCATTTCTAGCCGAGGGTGAAAAGCTACCAGTGATTATCTCAGCATATCTGAGTGTAGAGGAAGAGGATCAATTGATGATCGTGCTGAAGAACCATCGTGGTGCATTCGGGTGGTCAGTCACAGATATCAAGGGGATCTCCCCTACACTTTACTAGCACAAGATCCGGCTCGAGGAGGGAGCCAAACTTGTAATACAGCCACAACGCAGACTCAATCCAAGCATGATGGAGGTCGTCAAGAAGGAGGTGATCAAGCTCCTTTATGCAGGCATCATTTATGTGATCTCTGATTCGACGTGGGTAAGCCCCACACAGGTAGTCCCTAAAAAGGGGGGAATTACTGTTTCTCATAATTTGTCAAATGAGCCAGTCACGACCCATTTGGTAACCGGGTGGTGTGTGTGTATCGATTACCATAGATTGAATTCTATTACGCTAAAAGATCATTTTCCTCTTCCGTTCATTGATCAGATTTTAGAGCGATTAGCAGGTCGATCTCACTTTTGTTTTTTAGATGGTTATTCGGGCTATAATCAGATTTCTATTGATCCTAGGGACCAAGAGAAGTCCACCTTCACTTGTCCTTATGGAACATTTGCATACCGTTGTATGTCCTTTGGTTTGTGTAACGCACCAGCAACCTTTCAGCGTTGCATGCTTGCCATTTTCTCTAATATGGTCGAGCGCTGTTTGGAGGTCTTAATGGACGATTTTTCTATCTATGGTGCGTATTTTGATGAATGTTTATATAATTTGGATAAAGTTTTACAACGATGTGAGGACACACATTTAGTTCTCAACTGGGAAAAATGCCATATGATGGTTAGTGAAGGGATTGTGCTTGGACATAAAGTGTCTAGCAAAGGGTTGGAGGTAGATCCGGTTAATATTGAGGTGATTTCCAAATTACCCCCACCGAATACGGTTAAAGGGGTAAGGAGTTTTCTCGGTCACACAGGATTTTATCGCCGCTTTATCAAAGATTTTTCAAAAATCGCTAAACCATTATCTGAACTGTTGGAGAAAGATGCGGTGTTTGATTTTAATGAAAAGTGTTTGCATGCTTTTAACGTGCTCAAAGAGAAGTTAATTTCTGCACCGGTTGTGCAAACACCGGATTGGACAAAGCCGTTTGAATTAATGTGTGACACTTCGGATTTCATAGTAGGGGCAGTTCTAGGACAACGTGTTAACAACAAACCCGTTGTGATTTTCTATGCATCCAAAACTTTGAATGATGCACAACTCAATTACACTACAACTGAAAAAGAGCTTCTCTCCGTCGTTTTTTCATTTGAAAATTTTCGGCAATATCTTGTAGGGTCAAAAGTTATGGTATGGACAGACCACGCCGCCATAAAATATTTGATGGAAAAGAAAGATGCCAAACCTAGATTGATTAGGTGGATCTTACTGTTACAAGAATTTGATATCAAAATTAAAGATAAGGCGGGAATAGAGAATGTGGTTGTGGACCATTTGTCTAGGTTGGAACGGGTAGATGAGAAGGACATTCATATACCCATTACTGAGACGTTCCCTGATGAACAACTTCTTTCTGTAAAATCTAAAGATCCATGGTTTTCTTATATTGTTAATTATCTTGCCTGCAAAATTATCCCAGATGATTGGACATATCAAGAGAAAAAGAAAATTTTCCATTCCTTGAGATATTATTTCTGGGATGACCCCATTTTTTTGAAGTAATGCAGGGATGGCGTTTTGCACAGGTGTGTACCGGAGATAGAATATGACAGTGTACTCCGTCATTGTCACACCCTACCAACTGGTGGCCATCATGCTAGTTCCAGAATAGCGGCCAAGGTGCTTGAGAGAGGCCTTTATTGGCCTACACTTTTTCGGGACGCATATGATTATGTGCGAAGATGTGATTCCTGCCAAAGGGCAGGTAATATTTCAAAGCGACAGGAGATGCCCCTCAACGTGTTTCAAGAAGTTGAGGTGTTTGATCTATGGGGTATTTATTTCATGGGACCCTTTGTGTCCTCAAACTCTAATTTGTACATTTTATTTGCTATTGATTATGTATCGAAGTGGGTAGAGGCAATACCCACTAGGACTAATGATGCTATTGTAGTGTGCAGGTTCATAAAAGACTACATTTTCTGCAGATTTGGTGTACTGAGGATGATTATCAGCGATGGAGGTACCCATTTCAGAAATCAAAAGTTCGTTGCGTTGTTGAGAAGGTATGGGGTAAAGCACAATATTGGTACCCCATACCACCCACAGACACAGGGGCAGGTTGAAGTCTCCAATAGAGAAATTAAGAAAATCCTGGAGCGCACAGTGGCTTCGACAAGAAAGAACTGGAGTACTTTGCTACCGGATGCTTTATGGGCATATAGGACGGCGTATAAGACACCTATAGGCACTACGCCTTTTAGGTTGGCTTATGGGCGGGCCTGCCATTTGTCGGTCGAGTTGGAGCATAAGGCGCACCGGGCGCTAAGGAAGCTGAACTGGAATTATGATGAGGCAGGGAAGAAACGCTTGCTGGAGCTAAATGAGCTAGATGAGCTGAGGATGAATGCTTATGAAAGTTCAAGGATTTACAAGGAAAGAACAAAGCTGATTCACGATAGACACATTCAACTACGTGTTTTCAAGAAGGGAGATAGTGTGATGTTGTTCAACTCAAGGTTGAAATTGCATCCCGGGAAATTGAAGTCCTGGTGGAGTGGACCTTTCATTGTGGAGGAGGTACAACCACATGGTGCCATCATGGTGCGTGATGGAGAGACAACATTCTTGGTCAATGGACAGAGGTTGAAGCTGTACTTTGGCGAGGATTTCATGAGGAAAGTGCATGAGATAAAACTCATCACACTTAAGGATGCTTGATAAGCTTGAGTTTGTCTAGCCTAAGACATTAAATAAGGGCGCTTGTTGGGAGGCAACCCAACCATGGGTAGTTTCATCTATTTTCATTTGCTTTTACAAATTAGTTTGGTTAAATTTTGTTTTTAGTGTAAAAATGATACCGTGATTGTTTGTTCAGTGTGCAGGGCTGAGGCAGAGTCGATACCATCGACCATTGTGTCGATAATATCGACATGGGTACAGTTAGGTGAATGTAGAAATTTTTCTGAGTCGATACCATCGACGGCCTCGTCGATGGTATCGACCTACCATCAGTGACGTTGAAGAAATTTCCAGATCGGGGTCAATAGTATCGACATGGGTGTCGATACTCGTGAGATCCATGAAGATTTGCAGACGAATTTGTCTCAGTGAAGTCGATACCATCGACGGGCAGTCGATGGTATCGACCCAGCAACAGTGTGAAAGCGGCGGCTGGGCCTCACGAGGGTGTTTGACCTACAAAGGGTCGATACCATCGACCCATGTCGATGGTATCGACGCGACATGTCACCGATCCGCGAGAGGAAATCAACAGTGATCGCTACATCAAGGAAGTCGATCCGTTCGAGGGGTCAATACCATCGACCCACATTGATTGTATCGACGCGTCATCAATCCGGGCCCCCACATCAGGCTATCGACAGCCGTCGATACTCATGAAACATGGATTGTGCTATAGGTGTCGATACCATCGACACCCCGTCGATGGTATCGACGGGTACACAGTAGCGATGGATTAAGTTATAAAAGAAGGGATTGTTTGTCAGATTTCTTCACACCTTCAGAGCTTCTTCCCTATACTTGTGCATTGAGCATTGTTGTGTGACCGAAGGCCTTCTACGAGAATCCATAGATCGTGATCTCTTCCCTGAGCACTGCACCGAGCGAAGAACATCTTCTCTGACCTTCACTGAGCTCTCTTTACTATTTTCTTTCTTTCTGAGACAATGGTGCATACGGCGGGAGCCTCTTCTTCAAGGGCAGTCTCGATGGAGATCCCGACCTTCGTTCCTCCACGACACTTATCTGTTCCTCGTCCGAGGATTGTTCATCCTTCCCCGAAGGCCCAGAAGGTGTATGAGGAATTGCTCAAGAGGAAGATCGAGCCAACCCGATATGTTGATCGGGACATGGTTTGCAACCTTGGGTTCAAGCCCAATCTCACCTACATCCTGCAGGGGCAGGCAAAGCACACGGGTAGGAGGCGCGATGAGTTGGAGTTTCATGTTGACGGCCAACCATTTTTTGGCGAGTGGCTGACTTACAAAGAGCTTGTGGTGGAGTTCATGGCGTCATTAGACATATGTGTCGTGCCAAACGACCTCATTGACACTGATCGAGAATGGATCAAGGGCCGCGTTTCTTTCCGGCTCTACAACAACAATTACACTCTCACTCTCCAGCAATTCAATTCCATTTACAACTGGAATCATGGGAGAGACCAACACCGGAGGCCGGACAATCGGATTGATTACGACGACATCTTCACCCAGCTGGTGACTACGCCCCCCAGCAAGTCTGTGAGCTACCACAACGTTGTCGTCGCTGACTTTGAGCATCCTTTTGTGTGGATTCTACACCGCATGCTCTGTACGATGCTTTTTTCTCGTGTTGATCTGTCTCTTAGCAAATTCCAAGAGACGGATTTATTCTTTCTGTATAAATTGTTGAAGCACGAGGAGTGCAACTGGGGCACGTTATTTTTGACGCGTGTGTTGGGCGTAAAGAGGAGTACACGTAAGGCTCCTATCCACTTTGGGGGGCTAATCACACTGTTAGTCCTCTACCTTGGGTTGGACTTTTCCCAGCTTACTCCGCTTTCCAATAAGCATAAGGTCAACCTACATCATCTACACCGCTCCAACCTCCTTATTCTCTGTGATGGCTTGGCTTATGCACATTGCCATGTCAATCACGAATATGAAGAAGGTGCGCTTCCCAACCCCGTCTTCAACATCGAGGGAGCTCAACATTTCTGGTGGCCTATCATCGCCATCGACGACTCTGATGAAGACGGCAGCAATGATGACAATGATGATGACGGTGTCGAGCATGAAGAGGAAGAGGAGGCTTTCACTCCTCTTCGGGCACGAGTGGCACCCCAAAAGCGACCCCACTTCCACCCGGGTGAATCATCCTCTTCACAGCCTCTGCCACCTCAGCCCTCTCAGTAAGGAGAGGATGCCTTTTATATGCAGGGCATGTATACAATGTTGCAGGATATCCAGCAGACGCAACAGTGACACACAACATCATTTGCAGATATTTAGGAGACTACCAATCAGATCTATGTTAACTAGCAGGCCATCTTTGAGAATGAGCTCCTCCTCCTCGACAACCAACAAAATATTCATGACAGGTTTCATAGGATGGAGATGCAACAACAGCCCTTCTACGACAATTACTGGAGTCAAAACTATTTCGGGGGGTATCCTCAACCTCCTCCGATGCCCCAGTACGATCCGAGTTTCCAGGGCCAGTACCCTTCTTGGGACCCCATGGCCCCGTAGTACCCGCCTCCACCTGACCAATGATCGGTATCACTGTTCCACCGTTTAAGGTTATTTTTGACTATGAGGCCATAGTTGAATTCAAGCTTGGGGGGGAGTTGGAATAGCTTCTATCCTTTATTTTGCTTAGTTTTTATCATTTATTGCTTTGTCTTTTGTCATTTATTTTTTCTTAGCTATTAGCTTCCTGTAGGATCCACACTCTATCTAGGGTAATTATGGATGTCTAATGTCATGTGTCGTCTATGTGTTTGTACATGGGAATCAAGGGGTAAATTTGAAAATTTTTAGTGCTTTTGCAAGCATGTGTTGTTCAACCTTGAGCACATGATTTAAGAAAATAATTGGGTTTGTCAACTCTAAAATAGGAAACCACAACTGTACATTCCTATGATTCATGAAGAGTGGACAGAATTGGTTGTTTGAGCCTAAACTGACCAAATGATAATGAGACCTTAATTTGAAATAAGAGAGAGAAACTTCTTAATTATTACATAGGTCAGTAAGGAGGGACACATAATATTTTCTAAAGGTTTAGTCAATTAATCTTGTGATTTATCCACCCCATTGTTTTCATACTCCACCATAAGACTTGGAAGCACATTACGGTTTTCATCTCTTTGATTGCATCCCATGTAGATAGGTCTTGCAGTACAACTATTCTTACATATTTAAAAAAAAGATAGAGTATTTATACATGCACATTATCCTTAGGTGTGTGTCATTTAATTGCATAACTATCATGTTGTAGCTGCATTCACATCTTTTGTGCATATAGTACATCATGCATCTTATGTCTTTTGAAGCATTAAAGGTGGTGAACTTGTTCCATACCCTCCAAATAGAATGCTTCAGATGCACAAGTATGTAATAAGAAGTGAGCCCGACAAATAATTCATTGTCACCTATGAAAATAAGGGTTTAATTTTTTTTTGAAAAAAAATAATTGAGAAGTAAGTAGGAATGAGAGGGAGAAAGGAACATGTTCTCACTTGTATACTAAGAAGAATAAGCACATGGCGTAGTTTTCTTAGATATTCCATCTCACCTTGAGACGGAATGATAATGCATGCATCATTCCACCCAAATGTAGGCATTAGGGCATTTTTATTTGCATATGCATCATTTAGATCATTTTTGTTATTTGTGCATGTTAAAAATGTATTATGCTTCCATTTCTTCCACATCCACCTATTCCATCCACCTGTTGCTCGAATTGGTAGGCCACCGTGATTTTCTCCTCACTCATTAATATCAGGAGAGCTGCTTCCATCTAGATGGTAGTTAGGATGAGCAACGTAGATAGAAGATCACAAGATGCACCGAGTCTGGATCGGAGGATTTTATTATGTTAAATGTCTTATGTGATAGTGTTCATAAATTTTGAGGTAGATATCTTTTATGGATGATTATTGTCGCCTTGAGGGTAATTATCATTCTGTGGTTAGTAAGGGCCGGATTGTGCATGTATGGCGGGGATCATATGGTGAAGCAGGTTGTGATAATTTGTTCTTTAATTGACCCTCGCAATTCTATTCTAGAGTTTTGTTGCTCGAGGACGAGCAATGTTCAAGCTTAGGGGAGTTTGATGCGATGATTTTGAGTCACATTTACAGACTTGTTTTACTTGCGTTTTATGTGTTTATTGGTCACTTTGGTGGTTAATATTGCATAATTCACTTACTCTAGTCTATAATCATTTTCAGTATCAAATCTCCCGTACTTTATCATTTTTATCATAAATGATGATATTAATGGGTTTTATCTCGACTGAATTGGCCCTGTCTTGCAATTTCAGGAAAAACACATATATACAACTGTCGATACCATCGACACCCGTCGATAGTATCGACACAATCACAGGAAGATAGCCGCAAGGAGCCACACAGAGTCGATACCATCGACTGGGAAGTTGATGGTAGCGAGATACCTTTAGGTTGCCAGCGATCAATGAGTCGATACTATCGACAACAAATTCGATACTATCGGTGCTTATAGCTTCAGTGATGAAAAAGGGATAAAACAGACGCCAAAGGGGTGTCGATACCATCGATCCACGTCGATGGTATCGAGGCAGCATCAGGCGGGATGACAGAAAAGAAAGAAGGCTTGACGATATCGTGAGGGGTCGATACCATCGACCTGCGTCGATGGTATCGATGTCGTTAGATTATTGTTTGTTCCAGATCGGCCCGAATCCAATGGTGGTGATATTTTTGCAACCTAACTTGGTGTTTATACCTAAGAACGGTGGTCATGAGTCATCTATCACGTAAATAGCCACTGCACACATCACGAGGAGAGGAGAAGAATAGAACAGAGCCCAGAAGCACGCCCGACCATTCCGAGAGCCAAAGAAGACGTTTTCAACCGCCGAAAGGCTGTAGACCGCGCATTCTACGTTGAGGAACTCTTGGATCTTCTCCGTTCAGGGGTTTACATCACTTCATCCACGTTTTTCTCCATGTTTCCCCTTTCTTCAATCATGTCTTGCTCTGAGATGAACATGCGGGGCTAATCCCCTTTGTCTTTAGGACCAGGAGTATCCCAGGCAATCATTGTATGATGCTTTTATCATAGTAATTCATAATTTATCTCTTAATTCCGTGGTATGATTTCATTTTCTCCATTATATCATCATGCTTGATCACCCTAATGATAATCTAACGCCTTTAATTGCTTTGAAAGAAGAATTAACGGTTGAAAAGAGGCGAAATTCACATTAACTTGTAAATTCCTTGAATAAGGTGATGTACGGTTAATGGTAGAAACCCAGAGGTCGATTCTAATGCACCTAATTTAGGGTATAGGTTACTACGATGGTGGAACCGACCTAGATTTAGGTAGTGAATTGTATCACGACAGTGAACAATTCTGACTACATGCCACTACCCAGATTGAGAGATGAATGTGTTTAACTATATAGAAATTCATACAATGAAAACCCGCGGTGAAACCGCAATCCTAAAGATTCCCATCTGAATTGATTAAACTCAACATTTAATCGATTGCTTTTCTTTCTTTTAGTTTTATTTTATTTTCAATCAACTCCTAAAACCTTTTTAACCAGTCTAGCTGATTGCGAACAGTTAGTAGTAGTTCACTGACAGTTCAGTGTCCCTGAGTTCGACTCGGGTCTCACAAAGGCATATACTACTTTGACGTGTGCACTTGCGTTATATGCACGGTAAAATCGTGTCATAATGGATATATTTTCACTTGTTGCAACTCCACAACGGCTAGAAACACTTTTCTGCACTTTTCCGTACAGTGCAATCGGTCGAGTTTCTATAAGGGTAACTCGACCGATCAAGTAAACGACAAGGCCGATACTCAAATGATCGGTCGAGTTTGTCCTGACAAAACTCAACCGACCATTAGGAATCTAAATGGTCAGTTATTTGATCGGTCGAGTTCTGTGTAAACACAACTCAACCGATGCAATCTCCAGAAAATTGATCAAGTATGATCGGTCAAGTTTTCAGGCTGGGAAACTCGACCGACAAAGTGCCCGTAATCAATTTTCAAAGTTGCATCTAGAGTGATCTAACATTCGATCTAAGTGCTCCTGATTTTTTCTAAGATTAATTACAAGTCATACAATCATTACAAGTGATTTACAACATGATTCTAATGGATTTACATCATATTACAAAAATGTGCACTTGTAGGGATTTTGACTTGTCTTTTCTCCAATTTGAGATGTGCAAGTTAGGGCATTTGGAGTGTGTCGATACCTAATATGAAATCACTCAAGTAGAGACATTAGACACCAATATGTGGAATGGTTAGTCATCGTCAAAACATGAGTTTAGTCAATTTAGACGTGAGTCAACATTGACCTAATTGACCTTGAGTCAACAAGTCAAAGAAAGAAAATTTAGTTATATTTCATATTTCTTATAGACATCAATGCTAGTCTCACGTGTACAATGTTTAGGATTATCTTGTAGTATCTTACTACTCGAATGATGCATATGTTAGAATATTCATGCCTCTTACTGACTTTTTTCCAATGCATGGTTCAGGACTAGATGTCCTCAAGTGAAGAGAAGTAACATAAGCAAAGTCAAGAGAGTTCCTGTAATGACCCATATTCATTTTATTTATCTAACTATGGTTTACTTCGATGATTACATGCTTAGCTACAATAATCATTATTTAGGCTTGATCAATGATGATAGTGTAATTATGATATTTTATCATTAATGATATATTATAATCATGTTTTTGGTACAATAATCATTGTTTAGGCTTGATCAATGATGATAGTCTAATTATGTTATTTTAAAATTAATGATAAATTATAATCATGTTTTTATTTTAGAAAATCTGGGTCAGAGAAGTGCAAACCCTAGCCAGATAAAATTAGGGTTGTGATAACATATGAATACATAATTTGATCAATATTATTGTGTAGTAAATTATGTTTATTACTATACTTATAACTATGATTTATTTGAAATTTGGATATATTTTATATAATCTGATTTGAGTGTTCTTGAAATATTTCGTACTTTTTGAATGTTGGTTGGATCTATTCATTGGTCGAGATTCCACCCCAGACAAACTCAACAAACCACACATTATATATGGCTGAAATATAGTAGTCTAATGTTTGTTTTTTATTTATATATTGGTATATTCATTTAGACTAAACTTTTACATGTATATTAAATTCTCAATTTTAGATAATGTTTTAAATTTTCATATTTTTGGAGCATGTTTGTTAACCACCAAACACAGACTCTTCATCAAGTGAGATACTTACCTGTAACAATCTGGGCCAATGACAAATTTAGTGGAAATAAAAAAACCTAATCGATGTCTCTCAGGGCCATATCTATTTTTCATTTTCTTATTCCTAATAAAAAGGAATTTTATTTCTTAAAAAATCTAAGTGTTGAAACGTTCAACCCTCAAAACAACTATATATAGCCCTCATATTGTCCATCATCAATTGTTGCTAATTTCAAATTTCCTAAAGCTAGAGAGTGTTATCCTATGTTGATTAAACTCTAGACCCAACACTTGTCGAGAAGTTCCTTCTTTTTGGAATGGAAAATTAGATACACCATTAGAGTGTGAAAATGGTATGGAGACACCAAGGGCCTTTAGATCTAATAAAATTGTTCTGATTGATCATTTTCTTACTAAAATTATCAATATCAAACATGCTTATAGCATCATCTATTAAATAATTTGTTCATGATGTAACTACTCATTCATCTACTTGCTCATCAAGTTACAACTTATAATGTTTGAACAACTAGGTGTTTTCATGATTGTGTAGTTGCATTAACAAAATCATCTAATTTATTTTAGAATATTTCTTGTGATGCTTATCTGCTCCCATATCGTACATTCATCTAGTTACATCATCTTGCCCTACTTTTTGATAATCCCTTTTATTTGCTTGCTTAATTGCTTAAATGGTCACATCTTACTTATGATTCAACATCTCTTTAACATGTCTTAATCAAATCATTAATTGATAAGATTAAGATCATTAATCACACACATCTTGATATCACTTAATCTAATTACATGTTTTCTCTATCTTATCTCTCTATTCCCACATCTCATTGCACATGTCTGGGTGATCATGAGGAGAATGGAATCCCTTAATGCACTAGTGTCTTTTGGGCTAAACGTTGAAAGTTTCACAATTTTCTTGAGGCCACAAATACTTGCATACTTTAAATCCATTTTTTTTTCTTACTTTCTTGACCCAAATATCAAACCATTCTGAATGTATTTACAAAACTTGAGATTTCCCACTCAATACTAAGTTTTTTAGACATCATGGGGTACCTAACACATTCCCTAATTAAAATAGGATTCATTGTATGATCTCGTTGCCATATTTGCCTCGTCTTATCCATCCTTAGGCAGAGTCATTTTGTCATTTGTATGTGATTTCTTGCTGATTTAAATGCACATTTAATTTTTCTTCATTTTCCTCAAAAAATAAGGTGGTGATTCTAGATCATTGTAGTTTTTTTTACAACGATCACACTTATTTAGCTATTTTATACATTTTTCTAGATGTGTAAATACTTTTACATGTAGTTTTATCAATAAGAAGATAATGGGACTTATTGAGTATTTGTCATATTTGTATGTGGGTTGTATTATTTATTAAAAAGGTGGCTTTTATAATTTGTCATATGTACTTGATACAAGACCAGTCTATGTCGATTGGTTTGGAGCGAATTAAAAGAAGGAGAAAAGATTACTCTTGGTTTACAATCACCGTTTCAACTATACATTAATTTGAAAGCATTGTTTAGATGTATATCTTCTCTTTAGAAAAATCCTAATAGTCATATTAGAGTTAGTATTGAAATGTGAAAGGCGATTCTTACACTGGATGACAATGCTTCAAACTGGCTGATACAAGTCCATGATTGTGGATCGATGTTGACATGTTTATGGTTTACCCTCCTCAATTTCATAAAAAATCTATATAATAATATAATTATTTTGGAAAAAAGAAAAGGAACGATAATAAAACATGTAGATAGAAAAACTTACACACGATAAAAGCAAGATAGTGTTTGTTATAGTAAAAACATGAAAGTAAAGAGGAGAAGAAACATCCCCGAAAAGACAAAAAATACTCATTTTTGGGTCTCTACTGTGTTTCCCGGGTAATTTAACTGCACATCTACATTTTTTGTTTTCCACACAAAATTAGGTGGCAATTCTATCTATTTTATCTTATTTTTCTTTTTTGTTTACAACACATACGATACGAGCTATTTTATATGTCTTTCTAGATGTGTAGAATACTTTTAAATATAGTTTGAACAATACAGAGATAATGATATTAATTCCGTAATGGATATTTGCATGCGGGTTTTATTGTGTAAATAAAAGGTGGCTTTTATCAATGTCATGTATACTTGATAGGTGACTAGTCTATGTTGATTGGTTGTGAATGAATCAAAAGAAGGGGAAAATATTACTCGTGATTTACAATGCATTGTCAATCTCGTTGGTTTGAAATCATTGTTTGGATGTATATCTAGGCTTTCGTTTCAGATAAATGTCAATAGAGCTAATCACAAAAGGTGGTTCTTACATTGGATGATTACGGTCAAAGTGGTTGAATGTGTAAATCCAAGATTGTGGATTGATGTTGATGGATTTATGGTGTACCCTCTTCAATTTCATAAAACACACTAACTTTAATAAAAGAGCTTTTTGAATACAAAACATGTCATCCAGAACATCCAGTCACTTGGTTGTGTTGTCACCTGGTTGTTGTTCGTACCAGATCTGGCTTTTGCTTCCCTAACATGAGAGAGAGAGAAATGTGAAGGGGAGAGAAAGAGAGGGGGGAGGGTGGGGAGAGGGGAGTGGGTAGAGAGAGTAGTTGTAGGAGAGAGAGAAAATGAATAAGCTATTTTTGTTAATAACTTTTAAACAATAATGTAGCATACTAGATCTTGGACCCTACCATGGAAGTTTGACTTTTTAGACTTAGCCAAGCAAGGTTGAGGATAGATCTAGATGAGGTTTAGTATTACCTTAATGTGTTAATGCATGTATAAATCACCCTAATGTAATCTAATGTTCTCACATTAGTCTTTGGCCACCTCAGATGCGCGACCCTCTCCCTCTTTGTCTTGTACTTTCACAAATGTTTGCTTACGTGGCTTTTTCTGATTGGCCAACATTGGAAAATTAATAACTAATTATCTACTAATCAGAAAAAAAACAAATAAATAGTCAATAAAATGAGAAAAATAAGATCTGTCTTTTGATAATGATGTTGTTTTCTAAATATAATGTTTAGTTAAAAATAAATAATAATAGATTAATCAAATTAGGTAATAACTTGTAAAATTCATAACTAAATATTTATAAGTCAGAAAAATATAATAAAATATGTTTTAGACTCAGAATAATATAAACTAAAATATGGCATAGTTTTTATAATCTAATTCACACAGTAATCAAAAGGTGATTTTTAGGATTTGTATAATCAATGTGGAATTGACACAATATCTACCTATATGCTTAATAGGTGCTTTGGAGACCTAGACTTGGATCTAGGACTAACTTGGACTATTAGACTCTGAAGTTGAGGTATGTTTACAAACCACATTATTCCATTGATCAATTAGCCTATTTTTGTCTTACTCTTGGTCCTTTGGACATTAGCGTACACATTACTCTTTTCTTTTGATATCATGGTTCATGTGAACTACCTTATTTGTTACTGATCTTGTGATCATATTTGACATTCTCTTGGATTCTAACTTATGCTTTGTGCATGATGGACTTTATTTGGTGATATGTGCTTCTTTTCCCACCATGATAGTGGATGTGTATATGGCACATTATGTGATAGTATTTGGATGGATATTCTCATCTTTCCTATTCTCTTATACTCCTATATTCTTGTTTATCTTTTTATATGCATCATGTGGTGACTACTAGAATAATGTTTCTTGTGTTTTTATGTGGATGTGAACATTCCCACATATGGATGTAGATGTTAAAAATTCCTGCATGTGAATATATATTTTGAGCAGATGTGTATCCTGTCCTGCTCGGGTGGATGTATACCCACTCCACATTTAGAGGGAATGTATACAGTTCCCCCTCACCCCACATTTAGGGTAGATGTGTATATCCCACATGCATGATTATATTATTTAGTTTTGTCACATTTGTGAAACATGGAAGCCTTGTTTATATACTCTTTTTCTTCATTCTTATTTTGTTGTTCATTTCTTTTATGCCCCTTTGGATTATACTTTACTCTTCTATGGGATCCTTTATATCTTAATGATCTTGTTTCTTTATATTGCTCAATTTTCTATTTAGTATGTGCATATCAGCCTTTGTCGATGTCATCTATTTTTATCTCCTCTTGCTAGGGTATGCTTCCAACCCTAGGTGAAGGATTAGGATGACTTGACTTGAGGACATGGACTTAGCTTGTGAAGATGAAGCTTGGAGACAATCTTGATATGGTTTGGATTTCCTTCTATATGGATCCTTATGATGCACCTTTTATGTAAACCCTTATGGGAAATGATGTTGAGGTACGTTAATATTTTATTCCGCTGCTACACTTTGGTTGTTTTGAATATCATTATTTGATATTTGAAAATTTTACACCTAATCCAACATACCTTTGAGTGTGTTTGGATTGGATGTTTGATTCTTCAAATTTTTAGTAGAGAGGTGGTTTCACTTCTTTAGAGTATGGCATCATAGGCCATGGTAGTCAGAATCTGATTATTACAATTTTGTCTCCCTTATTAGAACCCTTGACTTTGCTAATTTACCCCTAAGTGAGATGTTCACCATAGATTTGATCTATGATGCAATAAGGTCTAATTTGAGGATGAAATTAGGTTATGAGTATGAGGAAGTGGAATAATAAGAAGATCTTGTTATGTATACATTGGGACTTGGTTTACCGCATTAATTTTGGTACCATCTTTGTTTTGTCTCCAATGTTTCTTATCAACAAAAATTACTTTCATTATACTATTATATGTATAAAAATTTTCTTTGATTTTTTGATGTTTTCTTAAACTAAGTCACAATGAAGTGATATGAGAAGTTTCGATAGTGAAACCCTAAACCTAGTGTTAACCCTAGTTTTGCATTTGAAGTCATAACTAGGAATATGTGGATTTCATTAAAGGAGTAGTTGACCTACCCTATAACTTTTGGATGTTTGTAGGGTTGTTAGGTTAGGGACACAAGGACCTAAAACTCAACCGTAGTTGATTCTGACTCTTTAGTTGGATACAAGAACAACATAAAATTACAAAACATTCACAACTAAAAGATATGTGGGTAACCCTAAATGTTGATTAGTTTGACTTGTTAGGTTGAACCTTTTCATGGGGTGGAGAGTAATTAGTTGTTGATGTTTGGATTAATAGATTTCAAGAATAAAATCCTTTTAAGGGGTGGTGTTGTAACATACTAGATCTTGGACCCTACCCTAAAAGTTTGACTTTCTGGACTTAGACAAACAAGGTTGAGGATAGATCTAGATGAGGTTTAGTATAACCTTAATGTGTTAATGCATGTATAAATCACCCTAATATAATCTAATGTTCTCACATTAGTCTTGGGCCACCTCAGATGCACGGCCCTCTCCCTCTCTCTCTCTTGAACTTTTGTAGATGTTTGCTTACATGGCTTTCTTTGATTGGCCAATATTGGAAAACTAATAACTAATTATCTACTAATAAAAAAATACAAATAAACAATCAATAAAATGAGAAAAATAAGATATATCTTTTGGTACAAATGTTGTTTCCTAAGTCTAATGTTTAATTAAAAGTAAATAATAATGGATTAATAAAATTAGGTAATAATAAAATTCATAACTAAATATTAATAAGTCAGAAAAATATAATAAAATATGCTTCGGACTCAGAATAATATAAACTAAAATATAACATAGTTTTCATAACCTAATCATATAGTAATAAAAAAGTTATTTTTAAGATTTGTATAATCAATGTGAAATTGACATAATATCTACCTATATGCTTAATAGGTGTTTTCGAGACCTAGACTTGGATCTAGGACTGATTTGGATTGTTAGACTCTAAAGTTGAGGTATGTTTGCAAACCACATTATTCCATTGATCAATTAGCCTATTTTTGTCTTACTCTTGATCATTTGGACATTAGCCTACACATTAATCTTTTCTTTTGATATCATGGTTCATGTGAACTACCTTATTTGTAACTGATCTTATGATTATATTTGACATTCTCTTAGATTCTACCTTATGATGTGTGCATGATGGATTTTATTTGGTGATATGTGCTTCTTTTCCCACCATGGTAGTGGATATGTATATGGAACATTATGTGATAGTATTTGGATGGATGTTCTCATCTTTCCTATTCTCTTATACTCTTATATTCTTGTTTATCTTTTTATAAGAATCATGTGGTGACTACTAGTATAGTGTTGCATGTGTTTTTATGTGGATGTGAACATTCCCACATATGGAAGCAGATGTTAAAAATTCCTACATGTGAATATATATTTTGAGCAGATGTATATCATGTCCTGCTCGGTTGGCTGTATATAGTTCCTACCCACTCCACATTTAGAGGGGGTGTATATAGTTCCACCTCACCCCACATTTATGGTAGATGTGTATTTCCTACCTATATGTTTATATTATCTAGTTTTGTCACATTTGTAAAATATGGGTGCCTTGTTTATATACTCTTTTGCTTCATTCTTATATTTTTGTTCATTTCTTTTATGCCCCTTTGGGTGGTACTTTACTCTTCTATGGGAAGCCTTTTTATCTTGATGACCTTGTTTCTTATATTGCTCAATTTTCTATTTAGTATACGCATACCAGCCTTTGCTGATGTCATCTATTTTTTCTCCTCTTGATGGGGTATGCTTCTAACCCTAGGTGAAGGATTAGGATGACTTGACATTAGGACATGGACTTAGCTTGTGAAAATGAAGTTTGGAGACAATCTTGATATCATTTAGATTTCCCTCTACATGGATCCTTATGATGCTCTTTTTATGTAAACCCTTATGGGAGATGATGTTGAGGAACTTTTGTAATCTTATGTTAAATTGAATATAGTTAATGTTTTATTCCGCTGCTACACTTTGGTTGTTTTGAATATCATTATTTGAGATTTGAAAATTTTACACCTAATGCAACATACCTTTGAGTGTGTTTGGATTGGATGTTTGATTCTTCAAATTTTTAGTAGAGAGGTGGTTTCACTTCTTTATAAGTAATGTATTTTTGGATGAAATAAATCTCGTTATACTTTTTACAAAAAAATGTTACAATAAGATCAAGTTTGACATATTTAAAAAAATAAATATACAATATAAAAAAGAAGATATAACGTGATTGTAAAAAGTAAAAAAGGATAGGAGAGAAATTTATTTCTCTTATAATTTTTAATTTATAATGGGTTTTTTAATGGAATAAAAAAATATTTAAAATAAAATTGATGTCAACATACTTTTGATAAAAAAAATGAATAACATTACTTCTATCCCATTCCAATCTGTGATGAGTTTTTTGATGAAATAAAAAAGATGCATTCTTAAAAAAATGTTACAACAAGACCAGTGTTGAGATACTTTTGAGAAATGTTATATACAATGTAAAATATAGAGAGGGGTGCGGCTAGATTAAAAAAAAATAGGAGAGGAAATTTATTTTTCAAAAGAGGAGAGAGAAAAATAAAATACTGAACAAAGATAACATACAAATGGACTAGACATAACGTACACATGGATGTAATGTACAATTGTACACTAGTACATAACCCACCTTTAGTGTCGGTTATTTAAGACCTTTAGTGTCAGTTTCAATGTAACACCTATGTGGGCGCCGCTAAAAGGTAAACTGTTAGGTGTCAATTTCCAAACCGATGCCAAAAACCTTCGCGCGCCACTGAAAATGCGCCAGTAGGGGGATATAAGCGTCGGTTATTATTACGGAAATCGATTCCATAAACCTTCACGCTACTGAAAGGGTGCCATTTAGGACACCATCAGCGTCGGTTTTTTTATTGATAACTGACGCCATATCACCTGCTGCCACGACCGTGCTGGCCAGCATGGTCGTGGTGTCTGGCCTCATTAGGCATCAATTTTAGCTATTAGTCGATGATGTAAGTATCCATCAGCGCCAGTTTATTATTGATAACCGACACCATATCACCTGCCACCACGGTTGTGCTGGCCAGCACGACCGTGGTGTCTGGTCTCATTAGGCGTCGGTTTTAGCTATTATCCGACGCTGTAAGCATTTTTCATCGGTTTTTCCAAATAATCGACGCCTATTGTATGTATTTTTTTTATCAGTCTGCAGGCCTGCTATGGCTGGTTGTAGGATGAGAAACCTGTAGTTCAATTATGAACTGAAGGTTTATGACATCCATTGATATTAGCCAACAACAGGCCACAAACCTACAAAATTAACAAAATTAATTTTCACACATTTAGCAACCTGCAGTTCCATTCGATTTTCACACATGTAGCAATCTGCAGTTCTATTCATTTTCACATTCACAAATGTACAAACATTCATATAGCAACCAGCAGTTTCATTCATTTTCACATTCACACATGTATAAACATTCAGACACATGTAGAAATATTCAGACATGTAGAAACATTCACACATATTACAATTCAGAAATTCATTTACAAAATATCATTCTTTAGTCATTATTCGTTATCAACATCCCAATTATATTTTAAAAACCCCACTACTTGTATGGCTTTTGCCCATTCTTCTCTTACATCATTTAATTATTTCGTCGTATAGGGAGCATGTACATCTAGTAAGACCTTTCCTGTAGTGTGGTCAGTTTTAAACACCTGCAAAGAGAATGATGTATATATAATTAATAATATATAAATAAGATTAGTATAATTCATATTATCTAATGAGACTATATATAATACCTTAGGAATGGTATCGATGCCCACTGCGGCATATTTGATAATCATGTGTATAAATCATATCACATAGTATGCACATGACCATCCGTTGTCTTGTGTAGCACACTATAAATTGAAACATACAAAATTTTAAAAAATACAATTAATTAAGCACTGTTCACATAAATAATATATACATTGCAGTCGGGAACTTACTTCTACGTTCTTCCAAATTTGACAAAATAAACACACTTACAAGATATAACTATAAATGGACATATTGATATAAATATATGATATATTTTTAAAACTTACATTGTGAGGCAGCGCATTGATGTCCTCACCCTCACGGTAATCATCAGCACAGTCATCAGGAGAATGCTCATACATATGAAAGTTCACATTCACATTGTAAAGTTCACATTGTAAAGTAATTCACATTGTAAAGATCACATTGTAAAGTTCACATTCACATTGTAAAGTAATTCACATTATAAAGTAATTCACATTGTAAAATTCACATTGTAAAGTTCACATTCACATTGTAAAGTAATTCACATGATAAAGTTCACATTTAGAAAAATAAAACATATAAAAAAAATATAAACATGCCTCTAATATTGCGATTTTTTATCAATTAACAATCATTCATTGTGATCTCCGCGCACATACAAGTCATCATTAGCTTCAATATTTGTTGGTGTTGGCAACCCAACTAAGAATGGACTGGAGTCATCATACTTATCATAGTCCTCTTCTTCATCTATAGGATCTTCAATGAACTGTCTTTTACCATGAAGAACAACCGACCATTTATCATTTGCAGGATCATCGATATAAAATACTTGTTTCGCCTGTGATGCCAATATGAATGGTTCACCCTTCTCGCCAATCTTTTCAAAGTTCACTAAAGTGAAACTCAATTCATCCACTATAACTCCTTTGGTGTTATCAACCCAATTACATTAGAAGAGAGGAATTCTGAAATCTATTTAGTCAAACTCCCATATGTCTTCAATGACACCGTAATATGACATTTTATCTTCACGTGGACTCTTATCCTTTGCACTTGCAAAAAACATAGTCGACGCTTGAAGGGTGACCCCACTGTTTTGGACGACTGATAACCTCCAATTTTGTGATGTTATCTTAGTAATACTCTTCAGTTTTCCACACTCTTTCTCAGATAAAGTAGACAAAATCTCTAACTATTCTCTTTTACTACAAACATATTGTTAGATTAACTTTTCTCCTTTTTACTTACAGAAAAAGACACAAAAAATCACAAAAGTCTCAAACGGTCCCAAGACCGCATGGACTCACACGGTCCCAAGACCGCATGGACTCACACGGTCTCAAGACCGCATGGAGTCATATGATCCCAAGACCACATCAAGCCAATCGGTCTCAAGACCGCATGAAGCCAACCAGTCTCAAGACCGCATGAAGCCAACCGGTCTCAAGACCGCATGAAGCCAACCAGTCTCAAGACCGCATGAAGCCAACCGGTCTCAAGACCGCATGAAACCAACCGGTCTCAAGACCGCATGTAGCCAAACGGTCTCAAGACCGCATGGAGTCATACGATCTCAAGACCGCATGGAGTCATACGATCTCAAGACCGCATGGAGTCATACGATCTCAAGACCGCATGGAGTCATACGATCTCAAGACCGCATAGAGTCATACGATCTCAAGACCGCTCGGAGTCCAAACGGTCTTGGAGTCCACACAGTCTCGGAGTCCAAACGGTCTCGGAGTCCAAACGGTCTCAGAGTCCAAATGGTCTCGGGGTCTAAACGGTCTCAGAGTCCAAATGGTTTCCAAGACCGTTTGGACCCAAAATTACCAAACCGTTTGGACTTCACTTAAGGCCTATAAATAAGACCCAAGGGGTCCTCCCAAAAAAAGGAGTTTCAGACGCCCAGAGGCTGCTTCTATCACTCCAGAGCTAATCCAACTTCCATCCTCCGCCCAAAGGCTGCCGGTCTGAGATCCACACTCCATCTTGAAGTTGCTTTCTCTCTCTTTGCCAAAGAAGGTGGGAAGAGGGGACCTCGTCATCGAGCAACCTGTGAAGTTTGAAGATCGTCTCTCTCTCTCTTTCCAAGGGGTTGACTTTACTCTCTCCTTTGTGGGGATGACGCTCTCTCTATCTCTTCTTGCCTCCTTCCTTGTCCTAGCTATGAGCGAGTAGTCTCTCTCACTGGGGTGCGGGGAGTAGCCCCGCTACCCATATTTTCATTTCATGTAATGTAATCCATAGTTTGCAATATAGAGATGCTTTCTTTTCAGTTCAACATCAATCGTTTAATGAATGCTTGTTGCTTGATCACCAACTTGTGTTATCTTTTATCTTTTAGTATGAATTGTCTATGTTTGTACTACTAGATTCGAAACTCGATTGATTGTTGGTTCTTGGTGCATGTATCCACCATGCATTTGTTTCGGTATCTAGAAGTGTTTTTCAAGAAGTGGAGTAAACTCACTCCCATCGTTGTACTTTTATACTATGAAATGGAATCAGTTGACGTATGAAAGTACAACCTTGATAAGTCGAGGAACACACTTTGCAAAGGGAATGATGCAATGTAGTTGACCATTCGTTTGGGGATGGCTGACTTTGCAACATTCCTGCACTTCTCGTAGTTAGTTCTCCGAAAGGAAACTAAGTCTACGAAGATACTAACTGACTAAACTCTTATTGCAGGTTATGTATTATTTTGCATGTTTTGATCCATGTGTAGTGGCGGTGAAAACCGATCACACCCTAGTGGCTTCTTAATGTTGTTTAGCATCAAAAATTGTACTTGCTAGCTTTACTTTACTTGCTCTTAGTCTAAAAACAACCAAACCAACCCTTTGATTTAAATACCAACTATTAAGAAGATTAGGTGAAATTTCGGTGTTTTCCATCTTGTTGCTCCCAACAAGACTGTTGTCCCGTGGATTCGACCCTTAACTATACTACGATAAGACTTCCACATATCATAGCATATGTGGGTGGAGCTCTCGGTCTATATAAGCAAGGATAAACTTAAAGATTTACCATATTTAGGATTTTTTAGTGGTGCACGCAATTCCACATAAGTGGAAGCTCCATCAAAAATTGGTGTCGTTGTCGGGGACAACGGAACGTTTTAATTTCACTTACCATCTTGCTAGTTGGTTAGGGTTTTTCACTTTTCTAAAAAACATTACTCCATATCTTCTTGATTTCATCACACCTTCCGTATTATCTAACAAGTTTGTTTCTTCCTCTACTTAGGTAGAAGACGTGTATGCAACCATCGCATAACCTTGGATTCTTCCCTAATCCAGAGTACGACTCTGAGGTAGAGAGAAGCTTCCACTGCCACATTAGACTCAACCGCCAAAGAGCCAGGCAAATGGCTGAAGACCAACGACAGGCTGCCTTAGTTATGGAAAGGGCCAATGCCGCCATAGTTGCTCAAAGGGCACAACTCATTGCTGACACCCGTGTTCAAATTCAAGCGGAGATTCGAGCAGAAGAATAGGCCCGCATCCGAGCTGAAAACAAAGCAGCCAACCAAGCTGCGCAACTAGAACTAAGAAACAAGCAATTGAGGGATTATGATGTCCCTAGGAACTACGAAGACAATCATCCAATGCGGCCTCCGATCATCAACATACCCAACTTCGAGATCCGGACCCAATGGATTCAGATCATGCAGGGCATCTCATTTTCTGGAGGTTCTGGAGATGACTGTATGGATCACTTGAAAAGGTTCAAAGCACTTTGTCGACTGGTCCCACAGGCTGGAGTCGCTTTCGACGCAATAATGCTACATCTTTTCCACTTCACTCTGTCTGGGAGAGAATGGAAATGAAGTCTATTACAGAAGCCTTAAAGACCATAGCTCATAAACAGCAGGCTCTTGAAACTTCACTTGGAGGATTCGATAAGAAGAAAAACCCTCAAGTCCAATAAGTTAAAGCTGCCACAGGGACCTGTGAAGCCTGTCACACATCCGATCACCCAACTCTGTCATGCGGTCTGCTTTACAATGTGATGATGGATATGCACCCACCACCGCAGCAGTACGAGCCAATCATTGAACAACCTGATGAGAAAATGCCAGAACAAGTTAATTCTATTCATTCCATTCCTGGACAAGTTTATTATAATCCTAACCAACCAAGAAACCATCCAAGATTTCAATATGGGAACCCTACTGGGACCGCCAATCCGCAACACCAGACACAAGGTGGATCCTCCAATAGGTTTCCGCCTGGATTCCAAAGCAACTTTAATCAAAATCAAGGGAACCCCCAAAAGAACTTCCCAAGACCCAACTACCCCAGAAATCCATCTTCCTACTATCAATATACCCATCCTCCTCTACACCCACAGCTGCACCCTCAGTTGCAGCAACCTTAGCTAGCGCTGCCTCCGCAACAATCACAACAAGGACAACAACAACTGGCTCAGAAAAATACCCCATCCCAGCCACTAGACGAGATGACTTTGATAAGGCAGATGCTACAGTCCCAACAAACCATGCTCGCTAATCAGCAAGCTCAGCAGAAGGCAGTGGAGGCTCAACTAGCAAAAATTGATGCTCAACTGAAGCCTCCAGCAGGCACTTTTGCAGGACAACCTGAATCGAACCCTAGACACGACCAGAATAGACATGAGCAGATTAATGCCGTTACTACAAGATCTGGACGCACCCTTCACGAAACTATGAGAATCACTCTTGACGATGATGATACACATGTCCTTATTCCAAATGCAAGCACGAACCTAGGAACCGAGAAGTCTGCAGAGAACTCAAAAGGCAAAGAAAAAGAACAAACTTCCAAAGAGCTAGAAATCCCGCACTATAAACCAAGGATTCCATATCCGGGAAGATTACGCAAGACAAAAATGGACACTAGGTTCCAACGATTTAAGGAGGCGATGAAGAAACTCTATATCGACATCCCGCTCCTCGATGCCCTCTCTGAAGTGCTGGCTTGGGCTAAATACCTAAAAACTCTGTTATCACGGAAGTACATTACTGAGGAGAAAGAGACAGTTAAACTAGCTCAGACCACCTCTGATATCATTCTTAACAAGATGCCAAAGAAAAAGGACCCAGGTTCCTTTGATATTCAATACTGCATTGGAAATGCCTCGAGCAAAAAGGGATTAACCGACTTAGTGGCTAGCATATCAATTATGCCATATTCGATGAGTAAACGATTAGGTTTCACTGACTTGCTACCCACAACGATGACAATTCAGTTAGATGATTCCACTATCACTGCACCTCTAGGAATTATCGAAGATATTCCAATCAGGATAGGCAAAGATGCCTATGTCCGGTGCGATTTTGTCATCATGGATATTAAGGAGGATCTGAGATACCCAATAATTTTTGGCAGACCTTTCTTCGCCACATCCAGGGCGCTTATTGATGTTGAAGCTGGCACAATCATTCTAAGATTGGGAAAAGAGGCAATTCAATTCCGAGTTCTTAACAGCATGAAAGGTCCCAACATTCAAGAAGAGGTCTTTCTCTTAGATGCAATACATAAAATGTCCCAATTAGAAATATTTGAGCCGTCAAATGAGTTAGAGAATGTTCTGACAAATCCAGAAGTCGATTTTTTAGCAAATGAATTGGTTCAACAATGTTTGCAACACTTAGAGAAAGTTGAAGAAGCGATGGCAGCCTCCCTTGAGGAGCTCAAATCCGTCACTGTTTTAGAAACAACAGAAATGCCCAAAGCTCCTGAGATGAAGACTTTTCCCACGGGACTTAAACACGTCTTCTTAGACAAAGAAAAATTATGTCTAGTTATCATCAGTTCCACTCTGACAGGAGACCAAGAAGAAAGGCTTCTCGACGAATTAAAAAAGCACAAGAAGGCAATGGGGTACAAAATAACTGACTTGACAGGTATAAACCCAGCCTTATGCATGCATAGACTGCCCATGGTCGAAGAATTCAAGCCATCAAGAGAACATCAGAGGAAGGTGAACCCCAATCTTAAAGAAGTGGTTCGCCTTGAAGTCCTCAAATTACTGAAAGCCGGCATAATTTACCTAATTTCAGACTCCCAATGGGTCAGCCCCGTCCAAGTAGTCCCCAAAAAGGGAGGAACCATTGTCGTGCTAAACGACAAAAATGAGTTAGTTCCCACAAGGACAGTGATGGGGTGGAGGATGTGTATCGACTACAGGAAACTAAACAAATCAATGTGGAAAGATCACTACCCTCTTCCCTTTCTCGACGAAGTTCTAGAACGCTTAGCCCATCAGAAATACTTCTGCTATCTAGATAGTTATTCTGGGTTCTACCAAATCCCTATACACCTGGAATACCAAGAGAAAACTACCTTTACCTGCCCCTTTGGAACCTATGCTTTCAGAAGAATGCCATTTGGGCTATGCAATGCACCTGCTACATTCCAAAGGTGTATGTATGCCAATTTTGCAGGATTAACAGAATCTATAATGGAGGTATTCATGGATGATTTTTCAGTTTACGGAGATTCTTTCGATAACTATCTACTCAACCTTGGACAAGTTTTACAACGTTGCGAGGAAACGAACCCCATCTTGAATTGGGAAAAATGCCATTTTATGGTAACTGAAGGTGTCGTCCTCATACATAGAGTGAGTGACAGAGGGATTGAGGTGGACAAGGCAAAGATAGATGTTATCTTGAAGTTGTTGCCACCAAAAGATATAAAAGGAGTACGATCATTCTTGGGTCATGCTGGGTTTTACAGAAGATTTATTAAAGATTTCTCAAAAATAGCAAAACCCATGACCCAACTTCTGACCAAAGACACCGAGTTCAATTTTAATCAAGAATGCCTACAAATCTTCTCAACTCTGAAAAATGCTTTAATCTCTGCACCCATACTAAGAGCCCCAGATTGGTCACAACCTTTTAAAATCATGTGTGACGCCAGCGATTACGCCATAGGGGTCGTATTAGGATAGAGAATCGACAAGAAACCTTATGTAATCTACTACGCGTCTAAAACGCTCGATGAAGCACATAAGAACTACACTACCACAGAGAAAGAGTTCTTAGTTGTCATCTATGCGTTCGAGAAATTCTGCTCCTACTTGATTGGATCCAAGGTCATCGTCTACACTGACCACTCCGCCATACGATACCTAATTCAGAAGCAAGATGCAAAACCCAGACTTATCCGCTGGGTGTTGATGCTTCAAGAATTCGATTTGGAAATCAAAGACAAAAGCGGAGTGGAAAATGTTGTAGCCGACCATCTCAGTCGTATCGAAGTCGAAGATGAAGATAAAGTCCCTATCCAAGACTCTCTTCCAGATGACCAACTAATGAAGATTACCAATGGATTTCCCTGGTATGCCGACATTGTTAATTATTTGGCTACAGGAATCATTCATCCTTCCGCTTCCCATCACGACAAGAGGAAATTCCTCCACGATGTAAAGCAATTCTATTAGGATGAACCCTACCTTTTTCGCCTTTGCACAGACGGACTTTTCCGTCGCTGCTTACCTGAAGAAGAGATTACCCCCATCCTAGAACACTGTCATTTCGGTCCCGCTGGGGGGCACATGAGTGCAAAGAAAACTGCTATGAAGGTTTTGCAATCAGGTTTCTTTTGGCCAACCATAGCAAAAGACTCCTATGATTTTGTTAAATCTTGCAACAAATGTCAATTTTCCGGCAGCATATCTAAAAGGAATGAAATGTCACTCACCATGTGGCAAGAGATTGAACTTTTTGATGTGTGGGGGATAGACTACATGGGCCCCTTTCCTTCTTCATATGGCTTCTCATACATTCTGGTGGCAGTAGACTATGTCTCAAAATGGGTCGAAGCCATACCCATAGTGTCCAGGGATTCCAAACCAGTCATAAAGATGTTTAAAGATATCATTTTTCCCAGATTTGGAGTCCCCCGAACGGTCATATCCGATGGCGGGACCCATTTCTTGGAATGAAGCTTTGAAGCCCTCTTAAAGAAATATGAAGTTAACCATAAAGTTGCCACGCCTTACCATCCACAGACCAGTGGTCAGGTTGAAGTTTCAAATAGACAACTGAAGGCAATCCTAGAAAAATCAGTCAATAGACATCGCACTGACTGGTCCACCAAGCTTCCCGACGCCCTTTGGGCTTACCGAACAGCTTATAAAACACCAATCGGGACAACCCCGTTCCGTTTGGTCTACGGGAAGTCATGTCATCTTCCAGTGGAACTGGAACATAGGGCTTGGTGGGCCATTAAACAACTGAATTTTGATTTCAAAAGCACCGGAGAAAATAGACAACTCCAATTACAAGAGCTAGAGGAGCTCAGAATGACCGCTTATCAAAGTGCCAGGATCTATAAAGAACAAACCAAAATGTGGCATGACGGTCATCTAAAAAGGAAATACATCGCCACTGGTGACAAAGTACTCTTTTTCAACTCTAAGCTCAAATTGTTCCCCGAAAAACTACGCACAAAGTGGTCTGGGCCCTTCATCATCAAACATATATATTCGATTGGAGCTTTCATAATTTTCGACGACAATGGAGGAGAAAGGACGATCAATGGACATTGATTGAAAAAATACTACACTCCAGTAGATAAAATGCCGAGACAGACTATTGAGATCAGAGAAGCCATAACATCATCATAACAGCTTCCAACCCTCGTCGAGCCAGCGACGTAAAACCCAGGCGCTACTTGGGAGGCAACCCAAGATCTGAGCTTCTTCTTTTATTTTTTGTTCTTTTAAGTTACCTTAGGTTTATATTATGAAAATATAAAAATTTATATAAACAAAACAAACATAAAAATATAAAAATCAAAATAACCTTAACCCTCCCAAACGGTCTTGAAACTGTTTGGAGCCAAACGGTCCTGAAACCGTTTGAAGCCAAACGGTCCTGAAACTGTTTGGAGCCAAATGGTCCTAAAACCGTTTGGAGTCCAAACGGTCTCCAAACCATTTGACCTAAGGGTTTTTCTAGGTCAACCCCCCGAATCCTATAAATATAACCCCCTCCTTCTTCTTTCTTTCGACTCCAGACCCTCCTTAAACCCTCGCGCGAACGGTTCTTGTTCCTTATCTACTCCTGATTTCCACGCAACCTGCAATACCGGTCCCCTTCGCCGACCGTCCCTCCCGGTTCCGCGTGTCCTCATGACGGTTGCACCCCCGTTACCGACGCTCTCGCCATTGATTTCCCACCCATAGCAACAAGGTAGGCGCACCACCATTACTGACGTCCACGACACCACTGCGAATCCCTGTTCCATCAAACCATCGTCTTTTTCACCTTTTCCATCACCTTTACCAATGCCGACGTCTACGGCACCGTCGCGATTCTCTTTTCTTTCATACCTACCTTCTTCATCGTCGCCGCCACCTCCACTATCACCGGCCGCTCCCCGTTGTTTCACCTTCCAAATGGTTCTGAAACCATTTGGAACCAAACAATCTTCAAAACCGTTTGGTCTTTTTTAAACACCCCTTGCTTTTTGTTAAAACCTGAAAATACATAAATCATACAAAATTAATCTTTGTGCTAACACATGACTTTCTATTTTTTAGAAATGGCTTCTCCAGCAAAACAACCAACCAGAACTGCTGACAACCCTCACTGGACAATAGAAGAGCTGACAGAGGACCGAGCCAGGCTCCAAAAGATCGTAGACAACTACAACTACAACTGGAAAGGCCCCACCAAAGGTAAGCATCCTATCGATTCTGTGTGAAATCGACCGCATCAACAAATGCCTAGCTGAGGCACCTGAAGAAGAAGTAGAAGAAATTTCTTCCAGTGATGATGAAGGCTCAGAATACGAGCCACGTTCCGAGGAAGAATCCCCAGTCAAAAAATCCAAGGGGAAATGAAAGGTCCAAGAGGCTCCGACCGCACAACCCTCCAAAAAGCAGGTAAGGAAGTAGGTTCATCCTGTCACTGCAAGGGAGCACACCCTGGCAGGAAACATTCCACCAACCACCACCTCCGTTGTCGCTCCCACCATCATCATTGTTCCTTCTTTCCCCCCATCACCACTACACCACCACCCCCAGAAAACCTCTACATACACACCCTTCCCTCCATTGATAAAACCCTAAAACCTACAAGGTACGTCTGCTTCAGCGTACTGCTCAAGATGGGGATCTACGATAGAATTCTCACCTTGCTAGACAACGCCAATCTTTCAAGGCTGTGTTTTGTAACTGAGATCTCCTACACTGAACCTACAACTGAATTCTTCACTTATCTCAATAAAGAACATGTCGACATTATGGATAGATCAAGGGATGGAGGTGATCGTAGGCTGGTCACCAAACTCTTCAGCAACAAGGTTGTCATAACAGAAAATATGTTGAATGAAATCTTTATAGACAACCAGGAGCAGCTCAAGAAAGCCAAAGCTGTTGGAACAGAAAATACTAGTTTCAACAGACATAACTTTTGGAAATCCCTGACAGGGATCCCCATCTACGAGGCAAAGACATGCAATGCCTCAAACATACAGTCTGGACTAGTGCGTACTTTACATAAAATTCTTACAGGCGCACTCTTCTCCAGGACAGAAGGAGGGAATGTCATAATTTTGGATCTTTTTGTCCTCTGGTCAATTCTACATGGGATGCCAGTCAACATTGGCCGTCATATGATCCAGAAGCTATCCGCTTATGCCCTGGGGAAGGAAATTTGCATGGGGGTCATGTCACATCTATCATCAAATACCTCAAGATGGACAGACCTCTACCAAGATGCATGCAGATAAAGGGCGACATCCTAACAAACGAACAAACTTTGAAAAACTCCTACATCATCAAAGACAAGGATGCAAAGTTATTTTACATCTTCTGCCCTACGGTAAAATCCTCTAGAACCCTGCTATCACTCCCGGAGCTTGCAGATTACGACAAGGAAAATTTCCTCTTCACCGACGAGGAGCTTACAAAACTCATAGCTACGGTCAAGGTACCAGCAAAAAAAGTAAAGGTGGGGCAGACATAACTTAGTATAACCGCCCCGATAGCTAGGGTAACAAAAATTCCAGTGAAACGACCTTCCAAAAGGCTTTCGCAGCAACAACAGCTGTCAGGGACACCAACATCAAAACCACATCCAGAGCTAGAACCCACCCTCCCCGAAGAACAAATCACCACCTCATCTCTAGACTCCTTTATTATGAGTCTAACTGATGAGCTTACCACCACCACTTCACCACCCTCCACCTTTCCACAATCCACCACTCTTCCATTTTTCACCACAACTACACCACCACCTACATCCTCCACTTCACCTATTTTCTCCTCGGGCATCCCCTTCTCTACCACTACGCCCGAATTCACCACCTTCGCATCCATCTCCACAGTCTTTTCCCCACCACTATCAATCCCACCATTTTCACCAGCAACATCACCACCTTTCCCATCCACCACCACCCCACCACCGCTGGTGACACCATCTATAGTCACCATGCAGTTCGCCGAACCATCAACAGTGTCTCTTCCGCAGGACACTACACCCTTTCCATATAGACCCCAACCATCCCACCCTTCCATAATCGGGGTCTCTTTCACTAATGTCGGTGAGGAATTCAGACGTCAATTCGACACCATCTGAAACCTCCTCACCGACCCTTCTAACATTATGAACTCCATTGTTTCTTGTGTGCAGGGACTATCT
This sequence comes from Alisma plantago-aquatica, assembly GCA_963693085.1. Taxonomy (NCBI): domain Eukaryota; kingdom Viridiplantae; phylum Streptophyta; class Magnoliopsida; order Alismatales; family Alismataceae; genus Alisma; species Alisma plantago-aquatica. Next base: position 940,610,254 of record OY856411.1, read on the forward strand.
CAGCAGGTAGCCAAGATCGACAAACAGAACCGCGCCTTGGCAAGCATCCTCCAAGGTTTTCAGCAATGATAAGATGTAATGGCCAGGCAAGTTGATCACGTCGACAGCCACTTCAACAACTTGCCTGAGCTGATCCTTGGGGTAAAAAGCCAGCAAGAAGCGATGGCCAAGCAAATCGATGAGATCTCTACACAGACTCATCCTCTGCCTGAGACTCTCCGCGAGCTCAAGCAGCACCAAACAGCTCTTAGCACGCACTTGGATAACATCAGCAACACTCTCACACAATTCAACAATCGCCAAGAGGAGTCGACGAACAATGAAATCCAACAATTACGAGCTACAGTAAAAAATCTGACAGCGCGACTCCTCTCTGCCCAGGACCGATACAAAGATATCAAGGAAACACACAACGCACTGCTCAAAACACACGAGCATGTGCAAGTGGCGTTTGACAAGCTACAAACCATCCATCGGCAGTGCAAAAAGACAGCACACAAGAAACTCACAGACAAAGCAGCAGCTGACAAAAAAGACGATGATGGAGACAAAGATGACTCCGACTCCTCCGCAGATTCTAACAACGATACCACCTCCTCAGATGACAAATCGGATGCCCCAGACAACGCTGGGGAGGGCCCAAGCCAAGGAGCAGAACCTTCTCAGAAAGGATATCAAGAAGGTGGATATCATCCCAAGTCCACCACCCACAACGAAAATGTAAATATATCATATGGGGACCAATTCCTTGATTACTCTGCCTTGGGATCTATAGGGGAGTCTGCGAAAGATGCGGCCTTTGCTGAGTTCCACCAATGTATTTTAGGAACCAACACAAGCCCACCAGCAATAGCCACTCGCCCTTTTTCCACACCTGGCCAATTAGTGCCCTTTCCCCCAGAGCTGGAAGAATCAGAGCGAGTACGTTTAGATACAGATGAATAACTCGATTCTGCTTCCGATTCAGATGAAGATTTGCAAGGCTATATAGAAGATTTGGAACAACCTTCTTCACACCCTCCGCAGGAGCTTCCCCTGCCACCACCTCTACCGCATAAGATGCATGATTTAGATATGGCGACCATCTCAACACTAGATGCTCAGGACATCTTTATCCTGAACACTATTGTCGACGATGCTAAAGAAGGGGGAGACATCATCTACCACAATACAAAGACTAAGCGCAAGCTGACACACAAAGATTTCCGCAACATCCTGCGACCACGGTCAACGATGTCAATGGCAATCTTCTGTGTCCTACTTGCCAACTGCATAGAAGTTTACAGAAGCTCTAAGAGGTAGCAGCTAGTATTCAACGCCTCACCTGCTCTATCTATCGGCTTGTTATACAAAGATATACGAGCAAAGTCAATCGAGCGGCTGTGTGCTGGTTTAGCGCGGAGGGCATCATATCTTACTGTGCCATTTCAAGTTTCTGATCACTGGTTGTTTATGATTGTGGACACCGAGGCTCAGGACGCCAAGGTGTACAATTTTTGCTCCACTGAGCTACCAGCCGGAACAATAAATTTTGTTGGAGAAGAAGCAGGAGAGGCAAGATGTATACCTTTCCATCTTCTCAAGCTAATTTGGGCCGCACGCCCGTCCCTACATCAAGACTGGAGCCAACCATGGTTCCAAATAATAAACCCGCAATTCCAAATAACCGAGGGATCTGGGGATTGCACTTTTTGCACTATCCGTCACATTCAAGCGCTAAACCAAGAAATCCCCTTTACAGAGCTGATCGTCGAAGATTTTCACTCCCTGCGAGGGCGTTACGCCATGGAGCTTATTTGTGATAGAAGGTTCTTCAAGGACCCGACAATGGCACCAGATGACGTCCCTCATTACCTCTTTTCAGAAATCCAACGTCTACAACGGCGACCTTTCAGACAAACCTTAAAAGAATTGGAGAAAAACAAACAGCCAGCCATAGTTCCCGAGCAAAGAAAATGGGACCCTTCCCAATTTGATCTGGCGCAAGATAAAGGGAAAACAGATCTTTTATCAGGGGCAACCATTAGGAGATCGCCATCACAAATGGTGCCCCTATCTGCCATAGAACCCACTTTCCCAGATTTCAACCTCAGTGCTTGCAAAAGTCTCTCCGACAATGAACTTCGGCTCATCATGTCAAGGCTTCACGCCAAGAAAGATGACCTCGTTTTCATGTCCGGTGACATTTTGGTCATGGCAGACATGTTGCGAGAAACCGTACAGTTTAAAGGGTCTCTATTCGTGAGCTTGATGGCTGCCTATCAATTTCTTATCGGATAAAATCACCCTACAACCTATATGGCCTCCACATATATGAAGGACAATCTCCTACAACTAAAGAACTTCAGAACAACTGAAGCACTAATTTCCTTCCTACAACATACAACACCAAAGTTTATCATGCTCCCCTTCCTTTATCATGAGCACTGGATGCTTCTAGCAACAAACCTACGTGAAGGAACAACTACTATCTATAACAGTTCCGACAGCCAATTCAATCCCCGAAAAAAGAGTTATGTAGTGACACCAAAGACGCCCACAGAGGTGGTGGTGAAGGAATGTGCAGACAGACTAATCAATCTTCTAAGTCAGCACACAAGAGCTTACGTCAAAGAACACTTTCATCGCCCATCCTTCAACCACAAATGTCCCCAACAAATTCGGGAATCCAACGACTGCGGCTTCCACATCCTCTACTGGATGTACACCATCATGGCACTTCAAAGACCAGTAGAGGATATGACAGACGTGGATTACCACGCCCTACGCGGAAAGTTTGTAGCTAATCTACTCAGAACACCAGGGGCAAACTCAGGATTAACAGAGGCCTGACGCCCTTGTCCGTGTACTTCTCAACCTATCACTTTGACACTCTGAGGACAGAGTGAATGATAAGTTAGGGGGGGAGTACATTAGACAAGGGTGAGGTATCATTTCTATATCTCCATCTTCTCTTTCAATTTTCTACAAAATTTTCTTAGTTTCCCTTACACATTTAGTTTTTGTTTTAAATAATTCACCCAATAAAGAATCTTTGGAATAAAGTCACCCCTATTAACTCTAGAATCAAGTCAGTCCTCAAGAGCAATAACAAGAATAGCACATAGACATGCAATGGCGAGTTAATAAATCATCTTCACTCAATTTTCATGCTTCTGTTTCAATTCTACATCTGACTCTCCACAGGACAACATTAGGGCCGCAATAAGCCAAAATAATCTCAAGGACGAGAGGGACATCAGGTGACATCCAAATCATGAAGCCTTGCAAGTGGACCACTAGTAGAAACCAAATAAGTGCATGTCGAACAACTCTAAGAATAGTTTTCTTCTCTCCAAATAAACGAGGCTTGGCCACCCAAATCAAAATCCCTAAATATCCAAATCCCAAGCCTGTGAGTTTACGAATAAAAGCCAGAGTGTTGAATAAAACCATGAGAGTTGTGCCATAAATAAGGATCTATATGAAGAACCCACAAAGGTCTCGCCCGACCGGTATATCCAGCTGCCCTCACAAAGGCAGATGTTTTGTGCCCGGTAGTGAAACCCTAAGGTATCTAAATATATGAAAGGCTGATAAAGGACTCGCCCGACCAGTACATTCAGCTGCCCTCAAGAAGGTAGATGTATCGTGCCCGGTAGTGAGATCCTAAAAGCATAGACAACCCCTCCCCCACTTGAAGGGGGAGTTATATACTAAGCCTTTAGCCAACCCTCATACCCACTCTAGTTTCCGGTAGGATTTTCATAGGAGTATAAAACTGATTAGAGTCAACGACGTGCACCGAATAAAAAAAAGTGGTCCCAATGCGGGCTAAGATATGGAAGAAACCTGAGATCCAAGCAACTCTCAATACCTAAAAAAGTCAAGGCAAATAGCTCCGATACAACCTCAGGAGATCTTAGGTTTAGAATTGAAGCAATAGTATGGAAATCTTAACTGAATAAAATCGTCTCGCCATTACATGCCTCAGCTCTATCTAACTTAAAGATAAGCTAGACTCTAAGTTAGAGGGGTGATAACCTCCAATTTTGTGATGTTATCTTAGTAATACTCTTCAGTTTTCCACACTCTTTCTCATATAAAGTAGACAAAATCTCTAACTATTCTCTTTTACTGCAAACATACTGTTAGATTAACTTTTCTCCTTTTTACTTACAGAAAAAGACACAAAAAATCACAAAAGACTCAAACGGTCCCAAGACCGTATGGACTCACACGGTCCCAAGACCGCATGGACTCACACGGTCTCAAGACCGCATGGAGTCATACAATCCTAAGACCGCATGAAGCCAACCGGTCTCAAGACTGCATGAAACCAACCGGTCTCAAGACAAGCCAAATTGTCTCAAGACCGCATGGAGCCAAACGGTCTCAAGACCGCATGGAGTCATACGATCTCAAGACCGCATGGAGTCATATGATCTCAAGACCGCATGGAGTCATACGATCTCAAGACCGCATAGAGTCATACGATCTCAAGACCGCTCGGAGTCCAAACGGTCTCGGACTCCAAACGGTCTCGGAGTCCAAACGATCTCGGAGTCCAAACGGTCTCAGAGTCCAAACGGTTTCCAAGACCGTTTGGATCCAAAATTACCAAACCGTTTGGACTTCACTTAAGGCCTATAAATAAGACCCAAGGGGTCCTCCAAAAAAAAAAGGAGTTTCAGACGCCCAGAGGCTGCTTCTACCACTCCAGAGCTAATCCAACTTCCATCCTCCGCCCAAAGGTTGTCGGTCTGAGATCCACACTCCATCTTGAAGCTACTTTCTCTCTCTTCGCCAAAGAAGGTGGGAAGAGGGGACCTCGTCATCGAGCAACCTGTGAAGTTTGAAGATCGTCTCTCTCTCTTTCTAAGGGGTTGACTTTCCTCTCTCCTTTGTGGGATGACGCTCTCTCTATCTCTTCTTGCCTCTTTCCTTGTCCTATCTATGAGTGAGTAGTCTCTCTCACTGGGGTGTAGGAGTAGCCCCGCTACCCATATTTTCATTTCATGTAATGTAATCCATAGTTTGAAATATAGAGATGCTTTCTTTTCAGTTCAACATCAATCGTTTAATGAATGCTTGTTGCTTGATCACCAACTTGTGTTATCTTTTATCTTTTAGTATGAATTGTCTATGTTTGTACTACTAGATTCGAAACTCGATTGATTGTTGGTTCTTAGTGCATGTATCCACCATGCATATGTTTCGGTATCTAGAAGTGTTTTTCAAGAAGTGGAGTAAACTCACTCCCATCGTTGTACTTTTATACTATGAAATGGAATCAGTTGACGTATGAAAGTACAACCTTGATAAGTCAAGGAACACACTTTGCGAAGGGAATGATGCAATGTAGTTGACCATTCATTCGGGGATGGCTGACTTTGCAACATTCCTGCACTTCTCGTAGTTAGTTCTCCGAAAGAAAACTAAGTCTACGAAGATACTAACTGACTAAACTCTTGTTGCAGGTTATGTTTTATTTTGCATGTTTTGATCTATGTGTAGTGGCGGTGAAAACCGATCACATCCTAGTGGCTTCTTATTATTGTTTAGCATCAAAAATTGTACTTTCTATCTTTACTTTACTTTCTCTTAGTCTAAAAACAACCAAACCAACCCTTTGAGTTAAATACCAACTATTAAGAAGATTAAGTGAAATTTCGACATTTTCCATCTTGTTTCTCCCAACAAGACCGTTGTCCCGGAGATTCGACCCTTAACTATACTACGATAAGACTTCCACGTATCATAGCATATGTGGGTGGAGCTCTCGATCTAGTATAAGCAAGGCTAAACTTAAAGATTTACCATCTTTAGGATTTTTTCGTGGTGCATGCAATTCCACGTAAGTGGAAGCTCCATCAATGACACTCTTATCATCTTGGCACTTTGTGTAATATGTGAATCCATTAATGTCATACCCTTCATAAGACATAACATTCAATTTTGGTTTAAAGGCGAGGCATTTGATAGTTTCAGTAATATCATCTGGCGTTTGAGATAGTTGATGTAAGACTTTATCTTCAAACCACTTAATAAATGTCTTGTTATGCTCTCTAGCAAGCCACATTGTATTGGCTCGAGGATATTATCTATTGATGAAATTGGTATGTTCCTCGATATAAACACTCACTTCGTCCATATTGTGTAAAATATACAAGTGACCTTGTTCCAACTGCTCACGGCTGATTACTTTCACCCGTGATCCCAAAATTCCTTTGTCAAATTGCTCCTCAATATTTTTGTCATTACCAGGAGTGTCATTACCACTGAGAAAGTCATTGCGAAAATCCATAACCTCTCTTGTTATAACCCCAATTTTTGGGCTTAATTAATGAGAAATGAAATTTCCCATATTAAAGCTAATTGAACAAATAATGATATGATGAATTCCATGATTAATGTGATGTGGTTTGGAATGGATTCCATGATTGATTATTTGTGTGTTGCTAAATGGGCCTTGTTTTATTTGAAGCCCAAATTGATATAATTGAAGAATGCATAAAGAATTCCATAAAATAAGGAAAAGGATATGAAATATTCGAGATAATGGATACCTTGGAGTTCAAGGAACTCAAAACCAAGAAATAATGATAAAATGATTAAGGAAAAGATGGAAAATGTAATTAATATGATGATAACTTGCATATTAAGAAAAGGAATCGAATTAATATCATTATGAAACCAAATTTGGAGGAGTGGAGGATAATACAATATCCGAGTTTCCCTCAAAATTTGGGAAGGAAATGTCAATCCAATTGGGAGTTATTGAATTTCTAAGTTTCCTTTGGAAATTGGCTTTAATGGATGATTTAGGAAATATTTTCCTATTTTAGTTTGAACGCGGATAACCCGGATCGTTGGATCTGAATCCAACGATGAGCGGTCATCGTCCAGAGTCCCAAAAGGACTCGGACTGTAGCGCACCACAGAGCGACCTTCTCCTCGCTTTCCTGATCAACTCAGTGCATGAGCACTCTAGATTAGAGTCTCGCTGAGTTCGGGAGTCCAATACGTAGAGGATGGACCCCGGTTTGTTAGGGTTTCATGGTGAATCTCGGAAACGCCCAATCGGGCTGGGAGTTGCAGTTGGAGTCGATGTGGGAACCCTGGAAGCGGACTCCCAAGGCCTATAAAAGAGGGATCCTTCGATCCCTGGTGTCGTCGCAAGCTCGAACGGCTGATTATCGTGTGCTCTAACTCACCCACTCTCTCGATTTATTCTTCTCCGACGAGAGCGCCGCCGCGGCTTCGCCGCGTATAGAAGAGCAGAGTTTGAGGAGTTCGGGGTGCAGTTGTCATTAGATCGAGATCTAACGGTCAGCCGAGGAGGAGCGGTGATGGTTGGATCGTGGCGTAGCGTGGAAACACGGATCCGACGGTACGAGGGGGGACGCGAGTAAACTTCAGCGACAAAAGTCACAACCGCTCGATTACGATCGGACGATCGGGTCCAAATTAGAGGCGACGGTTGGATCGCGGACCGCCGTGGACCAGCGAAATCCAACGGCTCCAGTGCGAGGCGCGTAAGTGGAGAGGAGGCGCGTGTGAGGATCGTCCGATCGAGGCGCGGACCACGGGTCTAACGATCGAACGGCCATAGAATTTCGGGTAATTCCCTCTCTGTGACAAATAATCAGAAAAATGCCTTTTCTTGCTAAAAATTCGTAATAATAGCTAGGAATATCAGATGAGAAAACTTAATATATGAAAGTTGTACAGAAAAATGCAAGGAACACGATAAAAATAATTCCAGAACCTAAATCTGCCTGGTTTTACAAAAGTACTTTAATTGGCTATAAAGTTTATTAAAATTGGATAAGAAACCCTAATTGGAAGTTGAAAGGGTATTTTGGTAATCTAGCAAGTCAAATCGGTAAGTTTGAGCCTGATAATGTTAATGGCAGTTTATTTTGCTATTTAATTGCAAAAATGCTTAACTTGGAATTATAATGTTCAAAAGAAGGTTATTTTGTATGAAAACCCTAATTTGAGATAAAGAAAGATAAAAACCATATTTCTATGAAATAAGGAAATCAATTGTCTAATAAAGGAAATTTAATGAGGAAGTAGGAGTTTCATGATGATTGATAAATTAAGAAATGTTAATGATGAAAGAAGGAGAAAAACCCTAATTTCTAAAAGAAACCCTAATTATGGAATTGGAATCCTAATTGGAATAATGGAAGTGGATACATATTAATGAAAGGAAAACTGTTCTTTTATTTCAGGTTTTGCTTGTTGATTGGGTTTCTCTTTCTATCTTGAAAAGTACAATTGAAAGGTATGTGGTTACGCTTATGAATAATCGCTTTAAGTTTCCCGGCGATTTCCGAAGGATTTATCGGTTGCTTGAAATAACTGTTGAATGTCTATTTATTTCATGCAACTGTAAAGTGAATATGACTATCACATAATGTATATGCCATCTAGCTCAATTCCTTGATCCACTCTGTGTCGTAATGGCGGACCTGGTACATAGGCTACCTAGAGGGTAGATCCACCAGGTTGAGAAAGACTTTGGCTGCCTAGAGGGTAAGTCCAACAAGTCACCTTAGAGAGGTTTCCATATAAGTCCTTATAGGGACAACACAGAGTTGTGGATAAGTAAGGATTGAGTAGTTTGGCTTAAAAATGTAATCTTGATTGTTAAAAAGATTAATTTCTTGATTACATTGTTAGCATAATTGCTTGATTATTGATTCCTCCACATACCGACTGACCGTTGTTTTGTTTGTCGGCGGTTTAGGTACAAATCTCAAAGCACAAAACAGTAAAGTGACACATTGTGAATTCAAGAACTAAAGAACAAGGAGGAGTTAGTTAGAGTAGTTCTTCTGTGGTTAGAAGTCTAGTACTTCCAACTTTGCAAAGGTATGATAAAGAAAAATTTTATTACCATTTTCAGTATAGTATGTTAGAATTTAATCATTGTTATTGGTTATATGTTGAACCTTTGATCCGGAATTTCATGGGTGCGGCTTCAACCTTTCGGTCTCCCTTAATTGGGGGTTATCGGAATATGGGGTCGTAACATTTGGTATCAGAGCCTGGGTTCCTCATTTAACCATTAATAATTATTAAATTTTACAAACTCCTTAGAACCCAAGGGAGTTACTAGAGGAGTATCTGAAAGACGGAGGTGTCTAGAAAGGGATCACGACCGGGGGCTGGCAAGATTTTCCTCCGCACCGCTAGTCGGAATACGAGGACTCCCGGATCCGTGTGACCGCCTGGCCAAAGTCTTAGGGTATGAATCGAAATAAGATACCTTTAGGACTTCTCATCTTATTCATCCCTTCTCATCACAAAATTCTGATAAGGACATAAAGGATTAGGGTTTCCTTTCTTCTCCTCACCCTCTTGAGGTATGGGTAAGGTTAATAAGGTTTAAGGAATCCTCCATCAAATTAATGAAAAGCATGTAAATAAGATGTCATGGACATAAGCTTAATAGATTAAGCGCAAAATAAATAATAGATACATGCTTAAGTCGTATGACATAAGATGTCATGTCCTCAGAGAGAGACCTGAGGCTAGACCTTCTTGTCAGGAGGATAAGTCAGTCTTGGAGATAGAGATCTCCATTTCTAGTAGAGACCTGGCACACCCTATGAGTATGATGCTAACCCTAACCCTAAGTGATGGTTAGAGAGAGATGAGTTGAACTAGGTGTTTGAAGGGACATGCCTTTGGGATGCCATATGATCCATGGATGACCTAAACCTGGGATAAGGAATCATGATGGAGCATAAAGGGTTATGGATGATCTTGAGCAACCATAAGTTCAAACCTAGGCTTCACCCATGTAGAGCATGCCTTTGAGGTTGAACCTTCATAAAGAGAGGACCTCTAATGGTGAGGTTGGATGTAGGGTTAGCTTTAGAGAGAGCAGGAAAACCCAGTAAGAAGGTTGGAAGCCTAAAACCATGAATAGTGGATGATAGTGGTTGCCTCATGATCGGTCCCTGAAAGTTGATGATACCTTGGTTGTCTTTAGAGGGACCGAACCCTTGAGAAAAGATGAAGCTTCTGGTACCTACGTGCCTATGGTAGAGATGTTTACCTTTCGAGGTAGGAAGAAGATGTTTTGTATACCCTGAAGTGGATTAGTAATAGGTTATGAGGCCTTGTATCTTATGGTTTGTCCTTGAGGAAAATCCAACTCTAAGTGTTGCTCGAGTTGAAGGATGACAAGAAGTGCATGTCATGCCTTTTGTATGCTTGGTTCGTGGATAGAGTATGCAGTTGGACACCTACAAGGGAACCTAGGGTTCCTAGGCTTAAGAGGGGAAGTGGTATACCCAATGCTCATGATGAGAATTAAGTTGCTATAGTTTTGAGCATGGTGCTCCTCAAGCATAACGGAAAGTGAAACCCCCTTAGGTTTGAAGGAATGTTTGGTGAACCCCTCACAGCTAGGTAGAGGATAAAGGAAGTTATAATCTTGATCCAGCATTAAGGAAAGAGGACAAGTATAACCTAGCATGGTTCAGTGGGTGATCTGCTTATACCTTAATAGCTTGCTAGGGTTAAGTAGGCTCATGTGGATGTAAACCCTGGACCTAAGAGCTTTTGTGACCTCGTGGTCAGGGGATAGTTTTCCTCCCATCCTGGGAGAGGGACCCCTTCGGTGGGGTGTATATCGGTTTTGTTGGTTTAAGGTAACCTAAAGAGGTCTCATAGGATCTTGAGAAGCTAAGTAAAGAGCACATTGTATGCGAATGAACCTGTAAACCCATAGATATCCATCTCTAATTGCATGTGAATGTGTTACCATGGAGGTAACCAGTATGGGGCTCGACCAGGGTAGGCAGGTTGCCATGATCCTGATGAAAGGGTGAGAGTCAGCCCATGAATGCAGAAAGAGAGATGATGAAGACTTGGGTAAGGTTCTATGATGGAGAATCCTAAGTCTATCCTAAGGGCCAGGTAGGGATAAGACCGATGAAGGTGGGAGTTACCTATTTCCCCAGTTGCACATGACCATAGGGTCGGGAGGTAACAGCTATCATTGTCTGAGGGCCATGGGTTAGGAGATTGATCACCTTCATGAACTCATGGGACCCAAGGGGCAGATGAGTAGGGCACTCTCTTGATGCACGAGGGAAGAAGGATGACCCCAAAGGAGTCGGTACCCTATAGACCTAGAGGAGATGACCAAGGATATAAACCTCAGTAGGTGCAAGACTAGTTTGATATCATGATGTTTGTGATGAAGAGACATATGTGGCACGTTGCAACTTAGATGTAAAGGTGTATTGGCAAGGTGGGATGTACCATCTCTACTCTTGGAACAGGAAGAACTCTGTATTTGGACTGCAGCCAAATGCTTATTTCCTCTTGTTATGGGAGTGAGAGATAGGACATTATGCATGTCATACACCAAGGATAAGAGATGATATAGGTTGGAATGTTGCCACGAGTAATGGGGAGAGAGAAGATATCTACCCTGGTAAAGTGAATGATACATGGATGGTTTGCAAACACTAAGAGGAATGAGGTAGTCACCTTATGAGGATGTTTCTAGCATGAGCTAAGTGGAGCTTACAAGTTATACCAGGTTGAGTTTGGTCACCATGATGATGAAATCAGAGAGTGTTCTTAATGGGGATAAACATATAGTTTGAGGTGACATGATAAGTGAAATGTATGGAAGGGTAATGTTACCTAATACCTAAGGATGTGAGGTGGTAATGGATGCGCTGGTGGAGATACATCTGACTTGTTTGGCTAACCCTAAGTTTGAAAAGGAGTGGTGTTTGGATAACACTCAAATGTGATAAGATGTGTTGAAAAGTTAAGGGTTGTTTGGTTAGCCAGTCTACTCTTTGATGCAATAAAAGGGTGGTGGTGGAACCTCAGATGCACTTCTTTGGTGATGAAACCCCGACATGAGTGGTTTAGGGTCTCAGAGGAATCGATCTTGAAGAATCATGACATACAGGAAATCATGATACACCATGGAAATGGAGATAGCACTTTGGATGCTTAAGATGAGGTTGCATGTGGTTTATGGCCATGCAAGCCAGGAGGTAAAGGACGAACCCCAGTAACCCAGTGTATCGATATAGAGGACAAAAGAGTCCTTGAGAGGGAATGGGAGATCAACACTATGGATGTTGAGATAGGTCTTCCCTGGACCGAGGAAGGTCGAGATGCAATATGGGTTATGGTAGGTCGCCTTACCTAGAGGACATGAGAAAGAAAGAGTTTTGTTGAACTACCCATGAGAAAGATGGTTCAACTACACCATGAAGCGAGTTCAAAGGTTCTTGAGTTTGACCTAAGAGGTTCACTTCCATAAAGTGGAAGTGGGTACATGGAGAACTCTATGTAGTATAGTTTATCACCCCTAACCATGGTTAGTATGATCCAGACTAAAGGGTCTGATGAGGGCATGTGTGTGCTCGTTCAGGGTGATATCTAGAGACAGTTCTTGTCCTATGAAAGATGTAGCAGTGACCACCATAGCCAGTATCGGGTTTTATATGAAGCTCTGTAAGATAGGTTGTGTCGGTCACCACTTCAGTAAGGTGATGATGGTGAAAGGACCACATGATGGTTAGAAAAGTACCACATGATGGTTAGAAAAAGGGACCCCAGTGCGTGTAGATGAAGTCACTTTGATTGTTCAAGGGCTGAAAGGAGCCTAGAGACGATAAGAGTCGTCAGCAGATGCAAAGTAGACTGACATACAAGTTACTGTGGGAGAAAATGTGACATGAAAATCTGACCCCTCTGAGCTGCAGCTAAGAAAGCTGAGTCCCCGATACATGGGTCCATTAGAGATGGATAGGTGGAGATGGTTAGGTTTTGACCTTACCCTCAGGATAAAGTTATGTGAGGTGTTTTCCATGTGTCCAATTTGGAGCACTATGTGAGGTACCCGACCATGTGCTGAGCAATGAACCGAGTGAGCCCCAAGGGAGGCTGACATGACCTGAGTCACCTGTGCAGTTTATAGACTCCGGGATGAAATGACTCAAGGAAAAGGATATGTGATGGTAAAGGTTCTTTGGAAGAGCCATGAGTACGGTAAAGCCACATAGGGGCCAATGATGGACATGGAAAAAGTCTTATCCTGAATTGTTGTTTGTTTGCTTGTTTGAATTTTGAGGACAAAATTCCTATAAGAGGGGAAGGATGTTATAACCCCAATTTTTGGGCTTAATTAATGAGAAATGAAATTTCCCATATTAAAGCTAATTGAACAAATAATGATATGATGAATTCCATGATTAATGTGATGTGGTTTGGAATGGATTCCATGATTGATTATTTGTGTGTTGCTAAATGGGCCTTGTTTTATTTGAATCCCAAATTGATATAATTGAAGAATGCATAAAGAATTCCATAAAATAAGGAAAAGGATATGAAATATTCGAGATAATGGATACCTTGGAGTTCAAGGAACTCAAAACCAAGAAATAATGATAAAATGATTAAGGAAAAGATGGAAAATGTAATTAATATGATGATAACTTGCATATTAAGAAAAGGAATCGAATTAATATCATTATGAAACCAAATTTGGAGGAGTGGAGGATAATACAATATCCGAGTTTCCCTCAAAATTTGGGAAGGAAATGTCAATCCAATTGGGAGTTATTGAATTTCTAAGTTTCCTTTGGAAATTGGCTTTAATGGATGATTTAGGAAATATTTTCCTATTTTAGTTTGAACGCGGATAACCCGGATCGTTGGATCTGAATCCAACGATGAGCGGTCATCGTCCAGAGTCCCAAAAGGACTCGGACTGTAGCGCACCACAGAGCGACCTTCTCCTCGCTTTCCTGATCAACTCAGTGCATGAGCACTCTAGATTAGAGTCTCGCTGAGTTCGGGAGTCCAATACGTAGAGGATGGACCCCGGTTTGTTAGGGTTTCATGGTGAATCTCGGAAACGCCCAATCGGGCTGGGAGTTGCAGTTGGAGTCGATGTGGGAACCCTGGAAGCGGACTCCCATGGCCTATAAAAGAGGGATCCTTCGATCCCTGGTGTCGTCGCAAGCTCGAATGGCTGATTATCGTGTGCTCTAACTCACCCACTCTCTCGATTTATTCTTCTCCGACGAGAGCGCCGCCGCGGCTTCGCCGCGTATAGAAGAGCAGAGTTTGAGGAGTTTGGGGTGCAGTTGTCATTAGATCGAGATCTAACGGTCAGCCGAGGAGGAGCGGTGATGGTTGGATCGTGGCGCAGCGTGGAAACACGGATCCGACGGTACGAGGGGGGACGCGAGTAAACTTCAGCGACAAAAGTCACAACCGCTCGATTACGATCGGACGATCGGGTCCAAATTAGAGGCGACGGTTGGATCGCGGACCGCCGTGGACCAGCGAAATCCAACGGCTCCAGTGCGAGGCGCGTAAGTGGAGAGGAGGCGCGCGCGAGGATCGTCCGATCGAGGCGCGGACCACGGGTCTAACGATCGAACGGCCATAGAATTTCGGGTAATTCCCTCTCTGTGACAAATAATCAGAAAAATGCCTTTTCTTGCTAAAAATTCGTAATAATAGCTAGGAATATCAGATGAGAAAACTTAATATATGAAAGTTGTACAGAAAAATGCAAGGAACACGATAAAAATAATTCCAGAACCTAAATCTGCCTGGTTTTACAAAAGTACTTTAATTGGCTATAAAGTTTATTAAAATTGGATAAGAAACCCTAATTGGAAGTTGAAAGGGTATTTTGGTAATCTAGCAAGTCAAATCGGTAAGTTTGAGCCTGATAATGTTAATGGCAGTTTATTTTGCTATTTAATTGCAAAAATGCTTAACTTGGAATTATAATGTTCAAAAGAAGGTTATTTTGTATGAAAACCCTAATTTGAGATAAAGAAAGATAAAAACCATATTTCTATGAAATAAGGAAATCAATTGTCTAATAAAGGAAATTTAATGAGGAAGTAGGAGTTTCATGATGATTGATAAATTAAGAAATGTTAATGATGAAAGAAGGAGAAAACCCCTAATTTCTAAAAGAAACCCTAATTATGGAATTGGAATCCTAATTGGAATAATGGAAGTGGATACATATTAATGAAAGGAAAACTGTTCTTTTATTTCAGGTTTTGCTTGTTGATTGGGTTTCTCTTTCTATCTTGAAAAGTACAATTGAAAGGTATGTGGTTACGCTTATGAATAATCGCTTTAAGTTTCCCGGCGATTTCCGAAGGATTTATCGGTTGCTTGAAATAACTGTTGAATGTCTATTTATTTCATGCAACTGTAAAGTGAATATGACTATCACATAATGTATATGCCATCTAGCTCAATTCCTTGATCCACTCTGTGTCGTAATGGCGGACCTGGTACATAGGCTACCTAGAGGGTAGATCCACCAGGTTGAGAAAGACTTTGGCTGCCTAGAGGGTAAGTCCAACAAGTCACCTTAGAGAGGTTTCCATATAAGTCCTTATAGGGACAACACAGAGTTGTGGATAAGTAAGGATTGAGTAGTTTGGCTTAAAAATGTAATCTTGATTGTTAAAAAGATTAATTTCTTGATTACATTGTTAGCATAATTGCTTGATTATTGATTCCTCCACATACCGACTGACCGTTGTTTTGTTTGTCGGCGGTTTAGGTACAAATCTCAAAGCACAAAACAGTAAAGTGACACATTGTGAATTCAAGAACTAAAGAACAAGGAGGAGTTAGTTAGAGTAGTTCTTCTGTGGTTAGAAGTCTAGTACTTCCAACTTTGCAAAGGTATGATAAAGAAAAATTTTATTACCATTTTCAGTATAGTATGTTAGAATTTAATAATTGTTATTGGTTATATGTTGAACCTTTGATCCGGAATTTCATGGGTGCGGCTTCAACCTTTCGGTCTCCCTTAATTGGGGGTTATCGGAATATGGGGTCGTAACATCTCTCGTCACATAACCCTCAATAATACTCCCTTCAGGATGATAACAGTTTCGAACATCACTTTTAAAAATGCTCATATATCGTTCAAAGGGATACATCCAATGTAAGAAAACTGGTCCCAACATTTTCACTTCCCTAGTCAAGTGCACAACAAGATGTACCATGATATCAAAGAACGAAGGAGGGAAATACATCTCAAGCTGACATAGGGTAACAGCCACTTCTCTTTGCATATTATCGAGAGTATCAGGGTCAATAACTTTGCTGCACAGACTGTTGAAAAAGAAACAAAGTCTGGTGATTGCAAATCTTACATGCTTCGGCAATATAGATCGAATTGCCACAGGCAATATTTGTTGCATTAGAGTGTGACAATCATGAGATTTAAGACCTATCAACTTCAGATATTTCATTGATACCAATCTACGGATGTTGGATTCGTAACCCTGTGGCACCTTAACATTTACCAAACATTCACAAAAAGCTTTCTTCTCCTTTCTAGACAATGTGTAACAAGCGGGAGGTAAGTATGTTCTCCGATTTCCCATTTCACGTAATTCTGTTAATTCTGACCTTATTCCCATTTCACGTAGGTCCAGTCTAGATTTTATCCCATCTTTAGTCTTACCTGGTATATTCAACAAAGTACCAATGACACTATCACAGACATTTTTCACAACGTGCATGACATCGATACAATGCCTGACTGTCAAAGAACTCCAATAAGGAAGATCCCAAAATATTGACTTCTTCTTGAATAAAGATTTGTCACTCCGTGTGGCCATAGTACATTGTGATCTCTTACCAAATTCATTGACAAAGTCTTTTACTCTTTCATAAATAACCTCCCCTGGTATAGGTTTAGGTGCACTCTGTTCCTCATTCAATCCATTGAATGCTTTGCGCTTCCTACGATACAGATGGAATTTTGTAAGAAACCTTCGATGACCGAGATATATAGCCTTACCGCCATGTTTTAGTCTTGTCGAATCAGTGTTCTCTTCACATATAGGACACGCTTTAGCTCCTTTGACACTATATCCAGACAAATTCTCATATGCTGGAAAGTCATTAATAGTACAAAACAACATAGCATGCAAACGAAATGTCTCTCTTCGTAAAGCATCATAGGTCATCACACCTTTACCCCAGAGTTTCTTTAAGTCATCAATCAGAGGTTCAAGATAAACACCGATATCATTTCCAGGTTGTTTAGGGCCCGATATCAACAACGCCAGCATTACGTACTTATTTTTTATACACAGTCAGGAAGGAAGATTGTATATAACAAGCATGACTGGCCAAGTGTTATGTTGGCTGCTCAATATCCCGTACGAATTCATCCTATCTGTACAAAGCCCAAGTCTTAGATTCCTGACTTTTTCACCAAATTCAAGGTACAATAGATCAATCTTCTTCCACTGTGGGGAATCAGACGCATGTCGTAGGATCCCATCATTATTTTTCTTAACATCTGCATGCCACCTCAAATTCTTCGCATCTATCAGATTGACAAACAAGCGTTGAAACCATGATATTATAGGTAGATACCACATCACCTTGGCAGGAGAACCAATTTTAGACTCCCCCGAAGTTGTCAATTTATACCGTGACACACCACATTTTGGACAATCTTTCAAATCCACATAGTCCTTTTGAAATAATACACAATCATTTGGGCATGCGTGTATCTTCTTGGCCTCCATTCTCATTGAGCACAACAATTTATTTACCTGGTATGTTGAGATTGGCAGCTCGTTTCCTTCAGGAAGCATTTCTTTCAACAAAGACAACAATGACGTGAAGCTTTTGTCACTCCATCTATTATTAGCTTTCAGCTTATACAATCTCAACACAACGCTAAGCTTCGTAAACTTAGTACAACATGTGTATAATGGTATCTCAGCATCATGCACAATGTTTCTAAACATGGAAGGTGGATCGATGTGCTCTACCCGACAACTATCCAACATCGCATCAACGATGTCTACTAGAACTGGTTCATTCACATGTATGTCATCAGAGGCAATTTCTTCTTCCACACAAGCACTGCTATCGACATCCACTGGTTTCAGGTTTGAAATCTCTCCTTGCCAGTGCCATTATGTATAGCCTTGTACAATCCTGTTGTACATGACTTGACTTTTGATTTCGTCACCAGTGCTGACTTTCAAGTTGTTACCGCAATGCTTACATGGACAGTAGAGCCTATCTCCAGGTTGTTTCCTATGTTCCTCAGCAAATCTAATAAACTGATCAAGACCAGAAATAAACTCTGGGGTGCAGCAATTGCGAATGGACATCCATGATCTATCCATTCTATGATCAAAGAGAAAATAAGTATATTACAACAACATTAGGGTCTAGGGTTAACAGATTAGAGTTTATGCATGGTTAAAACTTTAGGCCAACAAATACATGTGTTGTCATTCTTATATATAATAAATATATACCACCTATCCCATTCTTGAACACATAATCTCACTAGTAAGTGTATAATGTGTATTGGGTTTTCAAGAAAATTTCGGTAGCATTTCCCCGTTGTTCTCCAAGTACATATGTACTTAGAGAACAAATGGAGAAATGCTGCCGAAATTTTCTTGAAAACCCAATACATATTATACACTTACATCCTAAGTGAGATTATGTGTTCAAGAACAGTCTCAAACCAGGGACTATCCAAGATTTACTCCTAATGAGTAAACCCTGGACGGGTTTCTAGGCCAACAAATACATGTATGTTGTCATTTTATACCTACAAACCTAATTACATCATTCATATCCTAAGTTTTATGTAACATCATTAATCATGCTTGTTAGTAAATACTAAATAGTAAATAAACCTTGATTCCATATATCAAAGATTTGAATCAGGGGTCAATCTTGAGGTTTTAACTAGAGCTTCATATATCAACATACATACTAGGTCATATTTCAAGTCAAGATTTAGGCATTTAATCACTTTATGACGCATACATGATTCACAAGGTATTGGGGTGCACAAAGAATAATATATGTTACTGATTTAGGAATTCACATAATCATTTAGAAGACCTACATGTGAGTTAATTTTGACATTCAACATCAATGTATATTTAACACGCATGTTTCAAGGGTTCAAAGCACATAATCAAATCAAATTAGGATGCTAGAATGCACAAGTTTGAATCTTATTTCAACATGCATCAAAATTTATTGAATTAGATCAAGCATGAGAATTAGACAAGTTAAAACAGTACATTATTACTAATCAGTAGATAAATGAATAAAAACCAGTAGATAATAAATACAAATCAATAGATAAGTAAATACAAATGAGTAGATACAAATAAGTAGATAAGTAAATACTAATCATTTGATGGAAATCAGTAAAATCAAGATATGTAACCTACCTAGAAGTAGGGGAAGCAGATGCTAGCTCTGGTGACCTCAGGCTCAAGCTCTGACGGTGCAACAGCTCCTCCGGTGACCCCAGGCTCGAGCTCTGACGGTGTGAGGAACAGGGGCGGAGGCTTGATCGGACGGCGGTGGCTTGACCATGATCGTGCGGCCGGCGGGAGCAGAGCAGGAGCAGGACCGGCGGGAAAGGGCGTCGGGAGTAGGAGCAGGAGCAGGACGGCACCGGGAGCAGGAGCAGTGGCGGTGGTAGAAAGTGGCGGCGGTGCACGCGGCAACAAGCGACGGTGGCAGGAGCACAGCAAGCAAGCGACGACGACGGAAGCAGGAGAATCGTAGATCGCCAACCCTATGTTCTCGGCAATGAAATAGAGAGACAGGGGAGAGTCTGGCTTGAGCGGGTGGTGTTAAGTTAATAACGGGCGTCGGTTATTTAAAAAACTAACACCTAAATGGAATAAGCGTCGGTTGCTACTAAAAACCGACATTCAATTGGACAAACTTTACCCTAAAATTTTTGGCGGGAACCATAATCACCGTCGGTTACACCAAGAAAACCGACGCCCATATTGGAACTTTGTGTGTAATTTTTGGCTTCTTTAGGCGTCGATTATTAGGAAAAACACCGACGCTATATGTGACACTTTGGGGGCAATTTTTTCTCTTGAAAAATTGGATTTCGTAGGCTATTTTAGGCGTCAGTTTCTTTTCTTCAGCCGACGCTGAATTAAAAGCGATACCCGTGTCTGGCTGGTCTTCAAACATAGATGTCGAATTTCTTAAATCACCGACGTTGAAGGTGTACAACGTCAGTTTCTGTAAATAAGTGACACCTCTAAAAGCGACGTTGATCGTTGTTCTGTAGTAGTGGTACCAGAGACAACACCAAAACATATAACAAATTAGACCACATGTAACGTACAATTAGACCAGAGATAATGTACAATTGGATCGGAAATAACGTATGACACTACCCTCCTATTTTTTATATTTTTTTTCTTTTTACAAAAATAAATTAAACATGAGATAATGTACAATTAGATCAGAGATAACATTCATTTAGATCGGAGATAATGTATGACACTACTTCCCTCCTATTTTTATAATTTCACTCTCTTCAAAAAAACTTGAGATAATGTACAATTGAACCGGAGATAATGTATATTTAGACAGTGCATAACATAAAACACTGTTTCCCCCCTATTTTTCATATTTCATCTTTTTCTTTAAATAAATTGAACATGAGATAACGTATAATTGGATCGAAAATAGCGTACAATTGGACTAAAGATAATATATAAATGGATCAGAATAAAATGATAACATGGATAACATAAATTGTATGAATAACATAAATAACACGATAACATAGATAACATAAATAAGATAAATAACACAGATAACATAAAATAATCTATTAATGGATAACATAGATAACATGAATAACATGAAATTTGACATAGGATAACAACAAAATTATGTTTCAAATTTGAGATGTGATAACAACAACACTGTATTTCAACGTTATAATATATATACCATGTGTTAGTCTATGCTATCTATGTGTTATCCCATGTGTTATAACATGGTATCAACGTGTTATAAGATGTATATATATTATAACGTTACAAAAATCATTGTCAAAGAATGTCAATATTAGTTTTATTAAAAAAATGTTAGGAACTCATTGGTTTTTATTTCGTTAAAAAGAATCATTACAATTTGATAAAAAAATCGTTGGTTTTTATTTCGTTAAGAACTCATTAGTTTTTATTTCATTAAAAAAAATCATTGTCAAAGTCGATATTAGTCTCATTCAAAAAAAATGTTAAGAACTCATTGATTTTTATTTCGTCAAAGAAATCATTGTCGTTTAAAAGTTACTGACAAAAATATGCTCACTTTTTTCTCTCTCCTACAACCACTTTCTCACTCCACTCCCCCTCCCACTCTCTCCCTCTCCCTCTCCCCCTCTCATGTTGCCAAAACAACTGCAACAGACATGATACGATGCAGCAAGCGACAAGTGGGCTGATTGGTGGGTGGGCAAGAGGGATGGTTCGACATGGAAACAAAACGACAAATGAGCGTCTAAATTTTCATCTGTATATCATTTTCCTTAATAAAATATAACCTATAAGTTAAAAAAAATTAATGTAATTTTTTTTCAGAATGAAAAGAGACGATAATCTATTGTTCCACATTAAAACGTGTAGACAGGCAAAGTTACCCACGGTAAGAAAAAGATAATGCTATAGTAAAAAAAAAACATGAAAGTGAAGGGGAGAAGAGACACCCTCAAAAGACCAAAACCGCTAGGGATGGCGCCGACCGACGCTCGAAGCTGAAAACCATGCCGCGCCCACTGCAATGTCCATAGTGACATATGAAATCAAAATCTCACCAGCAAGCAAAGCACGCAAGTACTAGGAGTGCACACTGCACAGACACAAATGACGCAAACAACAACCCCCACCCAATTGTCATTACTAAAACAGAGGCACAGGAGCTGAGGACAGCGGAAAGGACAATAGATTCCATTTCAATCATTGATATGGACTAGGTGCATCGTCACAGGCGTAACACGAAGAACGGAGTTGATTAACAGGAGCTAAAATAAGAGCTATTATTTACACCACCAGTAACAAAATAAACAACCAACCAAACAAACAAACAACAGACACCCAATCCAATCCATTGTCCCGACACCACAGCAACTTGTTTATTGAGTTACGCTACCGGCAGTAACTTACATACACATTCATGTACCCGGTTCTTAGGAGCCTACAAAAGATGGCTCAACGGTTTTTACGCATTAATTGCATACCAATTAATTCCATGCAGAAGTTGAAAGACCGGTCATTTCTCTCATACGTATTAACTGTATACCAATTAACTCCATGCAGAAGTTGAAAGATTCCAAAATTCTCTCTCCACTTCTCTCACCAACCCTAATTTAAAAAAAAAATCTTACAACTACACTCTTCAAATCCATTTCACCCCATTAACGCACTAGTACAGTACGTTTATGGTTGAAAGTATTGTATTTTTTGTACACACTTTTGTCAAATGTTGCATTTTAAATGTATACAAAATGTAGCGGTTAATATTGTATTCTTGTACTATGTGGTTGTGTGGTTATTAGTATTGTACTTCTTGTATGCAATTTTGACAAGCACTACATTGTAATGTATGTAAAATGTATTCTTGTAATATTACACGCTCATATGGTACGTCTCGTAATGTATGTCTAAATATATTGTCAAATGATATTAATATTGTACTCTCACGTTGTTCGTCTTGTACTGTACCAATACAAATATGTGATGGGATGGTGGTAACAAGATTTGAAGGCTACACGTAATATAATATACTATCGCTAGTATTATGCGTCTTGTACTGTACATCTTTTACCGTACATATTTTACTATAAATCGTTTATTGTACGTAAAAATTGAGTTAGAATGATAATCATTATGCATGAATGCAATATGTAACATTGGTTAAAGTACTGAATATATGATTAAAATTTAAAAATTATATTGTTGTGTATATATAAGATATTAGACACAACATATGAAATAAGTTCTAATAAAAGTATTAATAAATGTTTGTACAATACGTGCATTTACAACGTGATTACAGTACGTGATTTGAAAGAAATTAAAAACAAATAGAAATTTAATTCTAAACACTTTTCGTTAACTGTGGTGCAATTAAGATATTACAGGTATAATTATTTAAAAAATGAATACAATACTACACTTTGTATGCACTTTACATGACTGTTGCATAGATAATGATGGCTGCAAGTGGAATAACTCTCAAATGCATTAAATCTCAATTTTCCTTATATGGACAATAATGACTGCAAGTGAAATAACTCACAGATGTATTAAATCTTGTTTTTCACCATGTTCCGGGTATGCCAGCATGCGGTCACTTAAATGTGGTTCGAATTTTCCAGGAACGGTCTTTTTTATGTACAGCACCACCTAACATGCATCAACATTCGGCACACCGTCCCCGTTCATATTTATTACAGGGAATATTTGTCGCCATTAACATGCCCCAACTTTAATCCCGATCCCCGGCGGGCGTCTCTCACCACCTCCGACGAACCTCTCTCTGCACCCTGCCCCCACAACCCTCAGGTTGGTGGCTTATCACACACCTTCTCTGTCTCACCTCTGCTTCCTACTCTCCTCAAGCACAAGTCTTTCAATATTTAGGCGGAGACTTGAGAGGAGTGACTAGCAAAAGAGGAGGAAAGCGTTGTGAGGGCTACTACTTCCTAAGAGGAGAGATTAAGAGAAGAAGCAAGCAATGGAGCTTGACGATCATGGGTTTCTAGAGGAGCTGTTGGCCTTGCGAAGAGAGCCATGGGAGGCATTCCCAACAGGCATGTCCGACATTTTCCCAACTGAAGCCGGAGGCTGCTATGACACCTTTGGGGATGGCAACCCATCCACCGCGGTCGCTGAGCTCGCAGCAGCTTATGGTGGTGCCGGCGGGCTTTCCATGGCCATGGCTGCCGCGGAGCCGCTTCTTGTGGGATGCATGGGCGGTGTTGGCACCGACGCAGGAGGAATCATCCCTTACGGGCCAGCTTTCGGCAGCAGCTTCCACGATCTCCAGTGTTCATCCACAACTCCCACGGGTGAGGATGTAGGGCGCGGAGTTTTGGAGTGCAAGATTGAGGCGATCCAGCCGCAGCAACAACACCTGCAGCAACACGGTGGTATTGGGTTGCCTCCCCCTGCAGCGCCTATGGGGTTCGACGTCGGGGCGTCGTCAACCTCGTCCTACTGCACGGATAGGAAGAGTCGGCTGAGGAAGGTGGAGGGACAGCCGTCTAAGAACCTGATGGCAGAGAGACGGAGGAGGAAGCGCCTCAATGACCGCCTCTCCATGCTTCGCTCTGTCGTGCCAAAGATCAGCAAGGTCAGTGAGCTTAACATTTTGCTATTTACTTGCATTAACTTGCCATCTACCGTTTGATGTTCTATTTATAAAGATAACTTCTTTGCAACAATACAGCTTCCTATTCATTCCTTTTCCAGTAGCTTGCATTTGTCTCATACTTCACCGATTAAAGCTATGCTCATGTACACGGTTCTGTCCTGGAATGTGTTTTCAGATGGACAGGACATCCATTTTAGGTGATACCATAGACTACATGAAGGAGCTACTGGAGCGGATCAAAGGCTTGCAGGGTGAGATCGAGGTTGGTGGTGGCGCCACCTCTCCCGGCAGCGATGGCCACCACCCAACAAACTTGCTGGGCATCTTCAAGGAGATCAACCCAAATGAGATCATGGTCAGGAACACCCCACAGGTACAAAAAGATGCAATCTTTAGCTTTCCGAGTGGGCCATTGTCCTTGCGCTTTAGTTTTCTACCTACTCATTGGAATTCAAGTTCCAGTTCCAAAAGGCATCGATCCAATAATGTTTTCCTGCTGACCTGAGTTTGGTTTTTGTTTTCAGTTCGAGGTGGAGAGGAGAGACAACGACACCCGGGTGGAGATCTGCTGCGCCGGGAAGCCTGGATTGCTCTTGTCGACGGTCAACACCTTGGAGGCTCTTGGACTGGAAATCCAGCAGTGCGTTGTTAGCTGTTTCAATGACTTTGGGATGCAAGCCTCCTGCTCGGAGGTGCGTTTAATTACTGCCTAAGTTTTAACTTGTGCTGGGAATAGGTTCTCCGGCATTTATTCAAACATGTTGCATTCTAAAATTGGTATGTACTATTTTTTTAGGACACTGAAAAGCGAGCGGTCATTAGCACAGAGGAGATCAAACAAGCTCTGTTCAGGAATGCTGGCTACGGAGGGAGGTGCATGTAGTGGCCGCTAGCAAGTAGACCAACAACAACACAGCAGCTAAAGCCTAAGGAAGATGCATCGATCGATCATCCTGGCAAATCGCAATCAATGATCCGATTCAGCCGCAGGATAAATTAGATTCATAGCAAGAACAAGATCATCAATAATCATGATATTGTTATCAGATACTATGAATAGTAATCACAGTAGTAGTAGTACCACCTCTAGAGATGGTAGTTCTTAGTCTTGTACCTCTTTAACTTGTCCCTTGGTAACAATAATTGATATGGCCTTGTTACCCTCAATCAAGTGGGGGAAAACAGGCGATTTCTTTCCAGATTTGTGGGGGCAACCCCCTGGCTTGGCTTTTCCAATCCGTGTGTACGCGTAGTTGTTGCCATTTGCTGCTGCAATCTCGTCACCGTGTGGCGGCAAGTTTAGGCGAAAACACTGCCAGTCTGAAACTAGACTTGTTGAGACATTGCTGCTGATGATGATGCAAAGGATCAGGAGTTGAGTCCCACCCATCTGATCCCCATACCAACCAAGCAAGCAAGGGAGAGCCCACCACATACGCAGGGTTTGGCGGAAGAGGCCAAAGTGGATGAGGTGTGTGGGAGAAGGAGAGGAAGAACCGGAGAAGCAACGTGGGCAAGTGGGTTCAGCCTGTCCATACCTGATTTCCTATGCAATAATCAACGGCAGAGGCTAATAGCAGGTAGGACCCAAGCCCAGACACATCTGCTTTCATGGGTTTCCGCACCCTTTTGTCTGAATGAAACTTTTGTTTGGGGGAACGCACAACTTGGTCGTGCAGAGAGCAGGCTTTTGCATCACTGGATGTGGTCCACCGTGCAAAAGAAACGAAAATCTTGTATTGGAAGGCCTACTTCAAAAAATAAACGCCCACGAAAATGTAAAGGTGCTTATGTGGCACATAATTGCACGTGAGACCCTCATAGTCGGTCCAATTGGGTCAACATCAGTCGGTGCATAAAGTAGGATAAGGAGTTACCACACTGTTCAATCAAGGGAACACGTGGAAATCCATTTGGATTAAAAAAGATATTGAATAAGATTTTTTTAAAGATGGGAATATGTCTCTCATTATTCTTAGATAATGAATGAAACATTAAGAAATTTATGAAAATGTTGTCGAAAGTATGAGTTACAAATTGGGTTGTCAATCATTCTAAATGGAGAAATCTATAAATCTAAGAAAAGTTATTAGTGATAGGTCACGACTTCAAAAGGCTCCTATTGGTTACACATTGAAGACGTCAAACAAGGATGGTTGTGTCAAATAATTGTCAAATTAAATACCAACATATCATCATGACAATTGGAAGTGAAGACCATCAAATCGTAAGCCCAGAAATGCCACATGAGCTTCTTTCAAAACCATTAACTGGGTATGAGATACAAGGTCAAGAAGAGTAGCACAAACTACATTGTAACAACCTTATATCCAAATCGTGTGCGGAAATGCAAAGCATGATCACCAAAGGTGCTGAGGTTCGGGACATTGCAGAGTGGGCAACATTCATCAATAAGGCACAAGAAGATGACAAGTGGATGTCGAAGGATCGAACAATACTTAACAGGTGGCATGGACAATCCAAGGTGTCAATGGGAATGAATAGCAATAAGTCTTTTGCATGGTTAGGCTCTAATAGGGAGGGACCACTTGCAGTGAATTGCTAGAAGACAATTTCATAGTGAGTATATGTCAAAATAGATTTGGTTTTTGGGGTGTTAGAAGGCATATGTGACAACTTGGACCAGCAAAAAGATGGCAAAATATTACAACATGGAGGCATGCATGGCGATGAAAGAGATTCGTGTAGGCACATAGCCTACCTCTCACTAAGTATGGTCTTGGATTTCCTATGTTTGAACACGAGAGGAAATGTAGGCAAATTTGCTAACATAATAAGAAGAATGATCTCTAACCCTCTGATATGCATAGGAATTGTGTCCAAGTGCCATTGTAGATCACCGAATCTCGGGTTTTCGCCAATCACAATGTCTATCAAAATTCAAATTAAGCTAATTATCAAAAATATCCAACATGAAATCAATAAAAGTTGGGGTGTCATTCAAAGAGAAGACAACATATTGGGCTTCCCAATACACGAATGAAGAAGAAGCTCACATTATGTGTCCTTAACAAAATCTAAGATATCCATTAAGATAAGTATTTTTGTCAGCATTCTCTAAGATGCTCCATGGAAAAACATAGGTTCACCAAAATAGAAAACATCCCCTAAATTTTAAAACAATAACTCGAGTGAAACACGGGTATCACTTGCACATGAGTAGTCACACAAACATATACAAAAATTCAAAAAGCACATGTACTGAAGAATTACATGATTTTTATCACATAATCTAGATTAAATACTTATAATACATTGTAATTGAACATGTCCATTACTATAGACCAAATCTATAATAGTTTTTACCCTTACACTTTTTCACTCAAGCATATGTTTCCATAGACATCTATACCTCAAAACATTGAAACAAGAGAGAAGTTAGCACAAACGTGATGAGTATGCGGTGTTCATAAAGGACATAACTATTGAAAGTGAAAGCATAAGTGTGCCGACAAGGAGTGGCTCAAGTGGTCAAGTACGGTGTCTCCTCATGAAGGGACCAGGTTCTAATCCCAGTTACCGCCTTGATTTACCACCCTCTCAGGCGTTCGGCCTCCGCCACGAGTGTGGGAGAGGGAGGGGGAAGAAATCTTTCTCTCTTAATCCCATAAGTGTGCACTTGTAAAATATAATTTGGTAGGATTTATAAGGAATCACTAAAAGTGCCAGATTCAAAATAGTAGATTGTGTGATAACATGTTTGTGTATATTTCATTATATCTCAAACATGAGATCTGAGAACCACTTGACCACAACACCCTGCTAGGTGAATGGAAAGGCTCGTGATTTATGGAGCCAGTTGACCACAATTCCTTGATAGGTGAAGAAAAATTCACAATCATAGTAGATAGCCACATCAACCCACTGTCAAAGACAAGGGGGAATACACATCTTGAGTATTGTCATTAAGTTGTCATACCTTTTGGTAGGCCATTATTAGGTGATTGTATAATGACATTTCATTTGTGTTTGGGTATTTGAAAAGTTGTTATTGAAAACAATGAATTTATTTCAAAAGAAAATGATGTATCTCAAACAAATAACTAGGGCAAGCAATTTATAATATAATATCAAAGGGTTTGATAGAGAAAGAAGATTATGTCAAATATATTTTTCTTTCTGGTTCTGGTTGACTAGAAACATCATACAGGATGGTACCACATATCTTGGTTAAGATCCTTATTGACACTGGAGTCACGTAACTTAGTCAACCTAGTCAAAGGAATATCAAGCATTGGATTTCATATTCAAAATCATTAGGATCATATTCTTATTTTCATTTATATTAGTATCATCCTTACCAAACCCATTATCCCATGTTCATATTACATGTCAAGTTCGTTGGTTATATGCCTTTAAAACTATCATGTGATGATTCTAAAATGGATGCTTATTTGATTTGATAATTAATAAAAGGCATTTCCACTTATTATGATTGTTTCAATATTGAGATAGGGAATACACCCAATACTTTCATGAGAATGATATGACTCAGTGACGTATTGTTTGGGTTGAGGACCTAAACCTAAGATCATATGTATACATAGAGTAAACATTCTTGTTATGTCCCTAGTCAGTTATTATTGTGGTTAGTATAAGGACACCAATTATATAAAAGACTAACATGTACGATGAGTGATGACTATGTCTCATTAGTCATAATATTGGATATCAACTCAGATACATGGGTACTTGTTAGAGAACAATCTGTATTGGATATATCCACACTGATATTCACACATGAAAGTCATGTAATGACATGTCAGAGTATTATCTCAATGTGTCAATGGTGATTGTAATCCTTAGATCTAAAGTCACTACGATAATTACTTGTTCTATGTACTTTGACACTATCATGAATATGGGTTGCCAAAAAGGTGTTGATTGGGTGAATTGTAACACATACAAATCATTGGGCATTATGTAGATGAATTTTTCTCTCCTTTGAAGTGATATCATGTCCACTTAATAAGAGAGACAATGAAATGCATGGCCATGTTCATGTGAGTCAATATATGATAACAAGTTCACAATATCTCAAATAATCTACTCTAGTTCAAGGAACATAGATGCATGTTAAGATTATGACATTCCATGCCATAGTTTCAACCTGGATACCTACCACAAAGGAATTATACAGTCATGGTAACATTGATCATGATTGTAGTTGTTCTCCAGCTCATTCATATTACTTGGATGGCAATGATGTGAGATTAGAAACCAATCTTTTTTGTGAGGTTTTGACCATTACTACCAATGTAGTTAGAAACGTATCAAGTCATAACATGACTATGCATAAGGGAATTGAAGTTTGCAATCAAACATATAATTAGAATGGTTTTGAATCATATATGTGCTAATTTCCTACCCAGTCAGGTGACTAAATGTCCAGTCTGCCAATTGAAATGGTTGGGTCAATGGGTTAGTTGATTGTAAATTGGTCAACTAGTTTTACTCTAAACGACCTAGTTGACAGATTGGGAATTTTGATTGATCGACTGGAATTCATAAAGGAAGGTCACAAATAGGAAAACAATTTTGATCTAGATCTAAACTGACCCACTCAACCAATTGAGAGTCTCAATTGGCTGATTGAAATGCCTTTTGAGTCCCAACATGAATCCAGTCAGTCGATTGGTAAACACTGTCATGTGACAACATGATGCCACACAAGCGAGATAAATCAAAACCCAAGAGTGTGATTAACTACTAAGAAACCACATTACTAAAAGAATAGGTAAATTAAAACTGATCTTATATTACCATAATTGCATGGAAACATATTACAAATGATCCACAACCTATAACATATCACATACTATACTAGTTATAACATATGTACAGTGGCCACCTGCCACACACTTGTTACAAAGATCTTTTCACATATAAAACCACTTACACAAGCCATATGTACAACCAAGGCTTACTACCAA
Source organism: Alisma plantago-aquatica (assembly GCA_963693085.1). Taxonomy (NCBI): domain Eukaryota; kingdom Viridiplantae; phylum Streptophyta; class Magnoliopsida; order Alismatales; family Alismataceae; genus Alisma; species Alisma plantago-aquatica. The sequence continues at coordinate 940,640,439 of OY856411.1, forward strand.
AACACGTATCGATGTACACATCATCTATAAAACACATCCCTCCCAGGCCTGAGAGTATAGGGACGACATGTAGGACTCTACTACAAGACTAGCAACATCCAACCTTCTACGTCTATAGATCTTCAAGATGCTCTTCTTCAATAGCATGATCTTGCCCACGTCATTGACGACCACCTAAAAAGATGTGCCAAACTACAAGGGTGAGACCCATGTCCCAGCGAGAGATATAACTCTCAACCAACGATTACCGAAACAACATGAGATAACATTATTAAGAATGATGAGAAGATTTAGCTAAAAGATCTATTTAAATCTAAGTACACATGTTAGACAAATTCAACATCTCTAGAAGATAAGAAGATCCTCATATAATTTTAGAAGGAATATGAAGAACATGTATAATAATTAATTTCTCTTGCCGCATTATATAACAAATAAGAAGTAAATAAAACATAGAAAGGGTAAACATCCAATGTGAATCGTGTTTAACCCTAAGCATATATACTACATAGTTGTATTACATCTTTTTAATAAATTTTTGAATATTTGAGTAGTACCACCCAAATTCAACTGACCACTGCAAGCCAAAATCAGTTTCGTACAAGATCTAGGAAGAGACAAACTGCAAGATCTTCTCCTACACTACTTGGTCAGTACAAGTCTGCACCACAATGACATATCAGTCAAACTACCATCAATGAAATATAGTCATCTGAAAACACCTAGCCCACCTCAGTATAGGTCACGATGCTAGAAACCATGATATGCAACCCAATCAACGAGGTACAACTACAGTTGTCCTCCAATCAGATTACATATACAATCACCGAGATAGGACTACAACCATTCTCAAACTGAGGGCTAGGAATGACAACAACCATCCTCCCTAAAACACTTGGGATATGGATGAGAAGGATGTTCTCTCCAAACACCCCATATACTCAATAGTATGCACTTTGAGATTCCCTTAGGAATACTCATTTCACCATCCAGCAAGTTTTGACACTAGAATGGATCTATGGCTAGGGAAACTACATGATTAAGGTTTCACTTGATTAGTTAAGCCAACTGGGTGTCTTGCAACTATATCAATCATGTTACATACAAACCTAAAAGATTCTATAAAGATAGAGGTAGATTGCAACTTTAGAAGATATAAAATGTATAAAGCATAAAGCTAATCACATCACCACATGATATTGTCGCAATGCCTTTCACGAGACCATCACCATTATCACACTATCATGGGATATAAATCCCTCATATTATCACCTGAGGATACCACCTCAATTAGGATGCAAAAAAACATAGACAAGGTCATAGGACCTGTAACATCCCTGACCTGGGTTATGAGTTAACCCTAGGTGTTTTGCCTAAATATGTAATTAAATCTTTGTGATTAACTCTGAGCATGTAATTAAGTTTCTCAGAAACATATATTTCAGTATTTGCTCCTTTTTATTTAAAGTTGTAGCATTGTTCTGATATACAGGGACCTATGTGCAATTTACCCAGTTAAAAGGGTTAGCTTGCAATTTTCACATGATGAGATGTTCCTCTGATGTTGAGACATCATGAGAAATCTTTTTGGCAAAGTTTGAAGGATTTCCCAAGCTAGGGCACCAAGGTGCAGCTGTGGAAGCAATCCCGGTGCTTGAAACCCTAGTTTGGGGTAAAATGCAAATTACCCAAATTAAGGGATACAAATTGTGAAATATGTCATCTAATGTATCTTTTTAGACTCTTGCCATCATTAAGAGAAGAAATGATGAGGAAGTCACCTCAATTGAATTATCAAGTTATGAGATATGCCTTGTGATTGAATAATCAGGGTATATGTGCAATATTTCTTTATGTATGTACCTCATTATTAGCTTGCTCTCCTTTACCTTCTTTTCCTAAGACCTTAAGAGAAGGTTTGTCCTTAGAATAAAGAGGAAGGGACGATCAAGTAAAGAAGGAGGGACCTAGTTGGAATCATGGACAACTTATGAACTAATGTTGAAAATCCTACCCCATGTATATAAGCTCTCCTTCCCTTAGTTGCAAGGGAACTCACCCTTCGTTCCCTTACTGTTTCATTTCACCAAAGACGACCAAGGACTGCCTTGGAGCTAAGGAGGACGACCAAGGGGTGCAAGGTAGGTTTAAACCCCTCTTCTTGCTTAATTCCATGGTTAGAACTCGAATTCAAGGTCATCTTCATGGCTAACTCTTGAAACCCTACCTTTCTAGCCGTCTCCTTTCATCCTTCCTTGGAGTTTTCACCTTGGCCAACCTATAAGAACTCAAGGACGCCATTAGAGCTTGGAGCTTGAAAGCTTGGAGCTCAAGAAGCAAGCTTTAGGCGGGTTTTATAACTCTAAACCCATGCTTTACTATGTGCATCTTTATATGCGGTTGGATGATAGCTCTTGGTATTTCTCTACTTTTCCCTGCTATTTTGCAAGTAAATCCATGGGATATTCGTACTGTTCTTTATCTAGGATATGCAGGCGTGATTTCCAAGAAAAACCCACCGCTTTTCACTTCCTTAAATGGTCTCAAAAAGTTGCTCTCTCGGTCTCAAGACCGCGAGGTGAGAAAACGGTCTCGAGACCGCGACAGGGAAAACGGTCTCCAAGACCATTTGGCCCCATTGACCGGGTGTGGACCGTATAAGAAACCTGTTCCTAATTATATAGGATAATTACCCTCAAAATTTGGGAGGCTAACTCCAAGGGAATCGGGATATATGACCTTTTTAAGTAACAATTTTATTTGAATTTATTCCTGATTCTCAAACGGTCTGAAATTGCCTTTTTGGGCAAACGGTCTCAAGACCGTGTAAGGTCGTTGACCAGGTGTTGACCGTATGAGATTACTGTTCAAAATAATGTTAATTAACAACTCACCAAGTTTGATGGTCAAATTCCAAACGGGCTAAGAGTTGAAGGGTGAATACTAGGGCTAACCCTAGATGAAATCAGTACTGAAATTATGGGGACCTAATTAGGGTTTTTTTAAGGTTTGATTGACCTAAACGGTCTCAAGACCGTTTGGGGGTCACCAAACGGTCTCAAGACCGCGAGGGCAATCATCCAAGACCGTTTGGAGGTCTGGGGTCAAGGATAGTTGACCAATTGAAGGTACAATTACACCGAATTACATTGCAATTAAATATTGACATGATCATCAACTCAATGGGTCAGACCTTGATGAATCTGCACTAGAATCCAAAATTGGATAGGCAAACGGTCTCAAGACCATTTGGAACTCATCAAAACGGTCTCAAGACCGAGAGTACAATCACCCAAGACCGTTTGAAGGTCTAGGGTTAAGTATTTTGACCAATTAAGGACCCAATTGCAAATAAGTTATCAATTGATTAAAATACTGATTTAGTGACCCAATCATGGTTCAATCTCTATCAAATCACCTTAGATTTTAATGAAATCTTGGGAAAACGGTCTCAAGACCATGTGGGGTCCACCCACATGACCGCAAGACCGTTTGGGCCAAGTTTGGGCCCAATTGGAGCTCAATTGAAGGGTTCAACCTTGTGTTGATGCACATTGTTGAGTGTTGATGGGTGAACATTGATAGACCCTAATTGAATCGATTTCAATCCTAATTGGTCAACAATTGAGGGTCAATTGAATGACCAATTGGTTAAGAATAATCTTAGTTGACCCAATCCATAGGTGGTCAACATAACTTTGACCTTTTGAGGGCTTCAACATCGGTTAACATCATCGATTGTATCTTTGATTTTGTTGATGGACCAAGCGGCTGAGACCATGTGAGCCTCGCGGTCTCAAGACCGTGAGAGGGCTCGCGGTCTCAAGACCGTGAGGGGGCTCACGGTCTCAAGACCAAGAGGAGGCTCGCGGTCTCAAGACCGCGAAGGGCCTCACGGTCCTGAGGTCAAACTAGCTAAACGGTCAACGTTTCTTCGCGGTCTCAACTCCAATTTGATCTTTGCGGTCTCAACATCAATTGAACAAATGATAGGGCTTCGCGGTCTTGAACCACTTGAAGAGGCTCGCGGTCTTGAAGCCTAAGGGGGCTCGCGGTCTTGGAGTTAGAAAGAGGCTCGCGGTCTTGGAAAGTCAAAGTGGGCAAACGGTCAACACTTTCAACCGATTTCAACTCAATTGATGATTAATGATTGAAATCAATCAATGTGATTCCAAGTTGACTTCTTTCAATCAATTCATAATATAAATGGTCCAATGTTGCCCAAATCAAACCCTAATGATAATCTAGGATAGTAAGGGGTTATTTGACTAAGGTTTTTGACCATAATGATGATCAATGGGGGGAATTACCAAAATACCCCTGAAGGGTCAATTGAGTTATACCTTGCTCAATTCAAACTCTAATTACATGAGAATGATGTTTTTAGTCATAATGACTCTATCCAACTTGATCTAGTCTAATGTTATCATCCACCATTAGTATGATGAAAGAGAGAGTACTTCTAGAGAGATAAAGTACCCTAGAGAGAGAAAGTAACTCTAAATCACATAATGGTGATGTTTTTGGCTATGTTAGCCTATGATGACTTAATCCGACCTGATCTAGGGTGATGTTGACATCACCTAACCTTATGATGAGAGAGAAAGTACTTCTAGAGATATAAAGTACTTCTAGAGAAAGAAAGTACCCTTTTTAAGTGGAAACTCAATTGAAGCATCCCCAATACACGGAAATGAGCATAATTAGGGTATGATCCACCTGTGTGAGATCATAGAAACCCTAATTATGATAAATGATGAACTTTTAACTAATCTAAGATCATCATTGAAGATGTTACTCATACATGATGATGTTATAAGTTCAATTCACCTTAATGTGAATAGTAAACCCTAATTCAAGGATGATGACATGTAATGTGAATAGTAAACCCTAATTCAAGGATGATGACATGTAATGTGAATAGTAAACCCTAATTCAAGGGTAATGACATGATTTTGAATATTAAACTCTATTTGATGAGAAGTAGAGATTTAAACTCTTATGACAAGAGTAGGAGGGATATTCCTTATTTTTGTACTACCTTTATCAGTTGTATTAACCATGCAGGTTCTGATATGAAGGTAATCATATCTAGGTATGGATGATGATGTTATATTCATTAAAGGCATGTTGTTAGCCTTATGAATAAGTAAAGTAACCGGATGTCTTGTCAGTGGCATCCTATACTGATAATGGGCTGTGAGAGCCATGAATACCATCAAAGTCATGCCTTAGAGATGACTTGTGATGAGGATAATGAGAAATGATGATTGATATGAGTTAGGCCTGTTAAATTTAGTATTCTTCTTTTATAGCTGCTATGCTATTGTTATTGTTTGCAGAACAATGTATGTTGTTAAAGAATACTGAATGTACCTAACTAATCAAGTATAATGTAGAGCCCTGATCATAGATCCATCATTGTTAGAAATTAAATGATGGTGAAACAGGTTTTCCTCAGGGAACTCCTGGAGCACATACTTTTGAGTATGTGGGGTACATGGATGTGTAGAACCTTACATCCTAGTGTAGGAAAGTGATGTAGATGTGTAATCCATCCATCCTTCACTATAATTCCATACCGTATCAGTGGTAGGTAAACATGAAACCTCCTGATGACGAAGAAAGCACAGATATCGGTATCAGTGGTAGGTAAATATGAAACCTCCTGATGACGAAGAGAGTACAGAATGCCACTGTGACTCTAGAATAGCGAAGGACCAGTTTACCCTGGTGAGCTATAGTAGTAGAGACACGAGATGTCCTACAAGTGATCCTCTTACTGACAAGAGGAAGGTGAAGGCCATGAGAATCCGGCTCTCTTAATGACCTATGTATGATACTGATGTGACTTCTCAGCGATCAGTTGGAGTATGAGTGGTAAGCCTCATCTCCACAGGGCATAATGTTGTTTGTAAAACATAATCAACCATGTAGTATAACTTGTTAGAGATGACTCCAAGTTAGTTGATTGATGTTACATTGCAATAATGTTGATATTCTCCATATCTCCTAAATTGTAGAGATCTTGTTATACCTGCAACTGTTATAGAATACTTTGAAGGCTTTATTGCTTAAAATAATCTTTGATGTTATAATAAAGCTTCTGGCGAAGAGTTATAACTCTCGCTGGGACAATTATGTATAATTGTCTCACCCCGTAGACTTCAACTTTTTAGGTGGACGTCGGAGACGAAGGAACCAGCCTACAGGTGATCAGTCCCAGCAGCAGCATCAGGGGCAGCAGTAATCTCAGGTGGAGATTGTCCTGCCATATGGTGTAGTTAGAGTCAGTCCTATGTGTCCTCTGTACTCTCAGGTCTTGGAGTCTTTTGTATAGTGATCTTGAGATTTTGTATCTTGATGTATATAATTACTCAAGAAGTAATTATCCTGAGATGTAAACAGTTTACCTCACCTTATGAAAGAAGCTTTTATGGATTCAAGCTCTTGTCACGAAAAGTTTTAAATTCCCGTGATTTTTGTCTTCCGCTGATTATCGATTCGCTTCCGCTAAGTTTTAATCGTGTTTATGTCATGGTTTGGAGATCAGAGCCCACAACTAGTGGTATCAGAGCTCCAGGTTCAGTTGAGTCTACAGAGGCATAGGACTTAGGATGTCGAGTCTACCTTTAGTACTCCTTCCTCATCTAATAGAATCTTCTGCTCCTCAGGAGAAGAAGATACATAAGAATGTCAGAACACCGTGATGAGCACGTGGCAGAGAGTAGTGCTAGTGCACCTCGAGGCGGTGCAAGAGTTCCGAGAATAGAACAACCTGCACCTGAGTCGCCAAGAGAGCCACCCCAGTTCGACCCAGCTGACATGAGTGATCCAGCTATATAGACAATGTTCGGGCAGTTCATGACTGCCATGACACATATAACCGATAGGATGCCCATTCCTACACCCAGGGCACCTGTCCAGCCTGAAGCACAAGGTATTGGTAAGACATTCGAACGACTTCGTCGTGTCGGAGCTACCGAGTACTTCAGAACTGCCGACCCTGCAGATGCTGACTTATGGTTGACAGAGTTGGAGAAGGCTTTTAGGATTCTTATGATTCTGAAAGCTGAGAAGGTTAGACATGCTGTCTATCTTCTCAAAGGCAGTGCTGGTCACTGGTGGAACATGGAAGAGCAGAAGAGATCTGGAGTAGAGTTCTCATGGGAAGAGTTTCGTCGGGAATTTATCAATAGATATTTTCCAAAGACCTTCCTAGATGAGAAGATCTCTCAATTTGAGAAACTAAGGCAGGGTATGATGAACATTAGTGAGTATGAAGCTAAGTTCATGGAGTTGTTGCGATTCTGTCCGCACATGGCTGCTACGGACAAGGAAAGAATCAGAAGATTCGAAAAGGGTTTGAATTCTGATATGTCAACCCCTGTGTCTGCCTTAGAAAACAGAGAGAGATTCTCTACCTTCGTTGAGTCAGTCCGAAGGATAGAGAGATCTGTGGTTGAGAAAAGACAAACCCATAAAAGATATCCACAGTTCTAGGGTTCTTCATCTAGGGATTCTAAGAAACCAAGATTCTCTGCACCTAACCCTCCACCACCCAGATCGAGTTTTCAAACTCAATGGACACCAAGCAGAGGTAGAGGACGGAGTCAACCGCTTCAAGGGACGCACAGTTCTACATCAGTGTCAGTTACTGGACCACCCAGACCACAACAACAGGAGAAGAGTTGCTACAACTGTGGTAAGGTGGGACACTTGATGAAGGATTGCCGTTCTAGGGCTGTCGGTGTGACACAACAAACCCCGAGACAGAATCAACAGGGATCTCAGAATAGACAACATCAAGGAGCAGCTCAAGGACGTGGACAAGCGTCTCAAGCTGGATCATCAACACCACCTCAACACCAGGCGACTGCGAGGTTCTATGCTATGAACCCACCTGAGGCAGTGGTCAATCCACGGGTAGTGGCAGGTCAGATGAAACTTTTATATTCTGATATGTCTACATCCTGTGTTGTATCCGTTTTGATAGATCCGGGTGCTACGCACTCTTTCATCACTCGTGAAGTGATTCATAAATGCAATATGACTGTTAGTCATAGAGCAGATAGTTTGTTGTTAGAGACTCCGTTGAGTGGGTCTGCCGTTTTGCAGGAGGTATGTTCTCCCTACATCATCTTCTTTTCTGACCATCGCATTCAAGTGGATCTTATACCACTTGATATGCAGGGTTTTGATATAATCCTCGGGATGGATACCTTAGAAAGGTATAGAGTTGTCTTGGATTGTGAGTCCAAGTTGGCTGTGTTTGCTGATGAAAGCAACACATGGATCTTTCAAGGAGAAAGAATGATTCTGCCCACCTGTCTTGTATCAGCTATGGTTGCTGATAAGATGTTGAGGCAAGGATGTTATGCATTCTTAGCCCATGTGGTAGATGTTACCAAGGAAAGGACCAATCCTGCCGAAGTTCCTATAGTCAGGGAATTCGAAGATGTTTTTCCTGAAGAACTTCCTGGTATACCACCACCACGGGAGATTGATTTTGAAATTAATCTGATCCCAGATACGAAACCCATAGCTCAAACTCCGTATAGGATGGCGCCTGCCAAGATGGCAAAACTCAAGAAACAGCTTCAAGAGCTACTTGAGAGAGGTTTTATCCGACTGAGTACTTCACCTTGGGGTGCTCCAGTCTTGTTTGTTAAAAAGAAAGATGGATCAATGCAGTTGTGCATTGATTACAGACAACTCAATAAAGTAACAATAAAGAATAAGTATCCTCTGCCAAGGATTGATGATCTCTTTGACCAGTTGCGTGGTGCAACAGTCTTTTCAAAGATAGACTTGAGGTCTGGATATCACCAACTCCGTATTAAGGATAGTGACATATCCAAGTCTGCCTTTAGGACAAGATATGGTCACTATGAGTTCACGGTTATGTCGTTTGGACTAACCAATGCACCAGCTGCATTTATGGAACTCATGAATAGAGTTTTTCAACCTTTCCTTGATCAGTGTGTTGTCGTCTTCATAGATGACATTCTGATTTATAGTAAGAATGCTCAGCAGCATGAGCAGCATCTTCGCCAAGCTTTGACTTTGCTAAGAGAACATAAGATGTATGCTAAGTTCAGCAAGTGTGAGTTTTGGCTGCCAGAAGTATCTTTTCTTGGACATGTGATATCCGCCTCGGGAATTCGTGTTGACCCTACAAAGGTAGAATCTGTTCTACAATGGGAACAACCGAAGACACCGACGGAGATTCGAAGTTTCTTGGGGTTAGCTGGCTATTATCGAAGGTTCATAAAGAACTTTAGTTCTATAGCTTTACCTTTGACCAAGTTAACCCGAAAAGATGTTCCTTTTTCTTGGAGTGATAAGTGTCAACAATCTTTCCAGTTGCTGAAGGAGAGGTTGACAAGTGCACCTGTGCTAGTGCTACCTGAACAAGGAAAAGGATATGTAGTTTTCTATGATGCTTCCAAGAACGGACTAGGATGTGTGTTGATGCAGGATAAACAAGTGATTTCTTTTGCTTCCCGACAGCTTAAGAAACACGAGGAGAATTATCCAACACACGATTTGGAGTTAGCTGCTGTGGTTCATGCCTTGAAGATCTGGAGGCATTATCTCTACGGAGAAACATTCCAGATTTTCACAAACCACAAAAACCTTAAGTATATCTTCTCTCAGCATGAGCTCAACATGAGGCAACGTCGCTGGATGGAGTTAATCAAGGACTACGACTGTACAATTTATTACCACCCAGGCAAGGCCAATGTTGTTGCAGATGCCTTGAGTAGGAAATCAGCAACATCAACCATGAATAGAGCACAACTAAACTCTTTAGTATGCTCTAGAAGAGATATGCTTATCTCTTTAAGGCAGGACAATGTACAGTTGAAGGTGTCATTGATAACCGGTTTGTTAGCTGAGATGCATATTAAACCTACTCTAAGGGAGCAGATTAAAGAGGCACAGCTAGGTGATACTGCAGTTCAACATATAAGATCTGAGTATGGAAATGAGAAGCAAGATGGTTTTCATGACTCAGAAGATCAAGTAGCTTGTTATAATGGGAGAATGATAGTGCCAGATGTGGACAACTTGAGGAAGTTAGTCCTGGAAGAAGCCCATTCTTCCATGTATGCTATGCATCCAGGGAGCACCAAGATGTATCGGAATTTGAAAGATCTGTATTGGTGGCCTAGAATGAAAAAGGACGTTGCAGAGTTTGTTCTGAGGTGTCCTGTGTGTCAGCAAATTAAAGCCGAACACCAGAAGCCTGCAGGAACAATGCAACCTTTACCCATACCACAGTGGAAGTGGGACCATGTGACCATGGACTTTGTTGTTGGCCTACCCAGGACAAGCAAAGGACATGATTCCATTTGGGTAGTTGTTGATAGGTTGACTAAGACAGCACATTTCTTACCTGTCAAAACAACCTATTCTGCTGAAAGGTTATCAGAGTTGTATGTTAAAGAGATAGTGCGTTTGCACGGAGTTCCTGTCACAATAGTTTCTGACAGAGGTCCTCAGTTTACAAGTCGTTTTTGGGAACAGTTGCACAGAGCCTTAGGCACTAAGCTAAGGTTTAGTACGACCTTTCATCCACAGACTGATGGACAGTCAGAAAGGACCATACAAACCTTAGAAGACCTGTTGCGAGCATGTGTTCTCCAGTTCACCGGAAGTTGGGATCTACACCTAAGCTTGATAGAGTTTGCCTATAACAATAGCTATCAGCATAGTATTGATATGGCACCTTATGAAGCATTATATGGTAGACGTTGTAGATCACCCTTGTGTTGGTTTGAGACTGGTGAGCACCAGTTGTTAGGTCCTGACCTGGTGCAGCAAACCACAAAAAAGATTAAAGTTATACAACATAAGATTAAGACTGCTCAGGATAGGCAGAAATCTTATGCTGACAAACGTCGTAGACCCTTAGAGTTCCAGGTTGGAGACAAAGTGTATCTTAAGGTCTCACCATGGAAAGGGGTCCTTCGTTATGGAAGGAAAGGGAAGTTAGCTCCTAGATATATGGGGCCTTATCCAATCATTGAACGGATTGGAAAGGTAGCATATAAACTAGAGCTTCCCCCAGAATTACAGAGGTTACATCCTATGTTCCACATTTCTATGTTGAAGAAATGTCACCCAGACACCGAGTCAGTTCTACAACCTATGGAGGTAGAATTGAATGATGACATATCCTATGAGGAGGGACTAGTGTCAATCCTTGATAAACGAATTAAAAAGTTAAAGAAGAAAGATATAAGTCTTGTGAAAGTCCTCTGGAACCATCATGGTATTGAAGAAGTCACTTGGGAGTTAGAGGATGAGATGAGAAGGAAGTATCCTGCCCTTTTCTCTTAGTATGTTTTATCGATTTTGGGGACGAAATCCTTGTAAGGGGTGGATAATTTGTAACATCCCTGACCTGGGTTATGAGTTAACCCTAGGTGTTTTGCCTAAATATGTAATTAAATCTTTGTGATTAACTCTGAGCATGTAATTAAGTTTCTCAGAAACATATATTTCAGTATTTGCTCCTTTTTATTTAAAGTTGTAGCATTGTTCTGATATACAGGGACCTATGTGCAATTTACCCAGTTAAAAGGGTTAGCTTGCAATTTGCACATGATGAGATGTTCCTCTGATGTTGAGACATCATGAGAAATCTTTTTGGCAAAGTTTGAGGGATTTCCCAAGCTAGGGCACCAAGGTGCAGCTGTGGAAGCAATCCCGGTGCTTGAAACCCTAGTTTGGGGTAAAATGCAAATTACCCAAATTAAGGGATACAAATTGTGAAATATGTCATCTAATGTATCTTTTTAGACTCTTGCCATCATTAAGAGAAGAAATGATGAGGAAGTCACCTCAATTGAATTATCAAGTTATGAGATATGCCTTGTGATTGAATAATCAGGGTATATGTGCAATATTTCTTTATGTATGTACCTCATTATTAGCTTGCTCTCCTTTACCTTATTTTCCTAATACCTTAAGAGAAGGTTTGTCCTTAGAATAAAGAGGAAGGGACGATCAAGTAAAGAAGGAGGGACCTAGTTGGAATTATGGACAACTTATGAACTAATGTTGAAAATCCTACCCCATGTATATAAGCTCTCCTTCCCTTAGTTGCAAGGGAACTCACCCTTCGTTCCCTTACTGTTTCATTTCACCAAAGACGACCAAGGACTGCCTTGGAGCTAAGGAGGATGACCAAGGGGTGCAAGGTAGGTTTAAACCCCTCTTCTTGCTTAATTCCATGGTTAGAACTCGAATTCAAGGTCATCTTCATGGCTAACTCTTGAAACCCTACCTTTCTAGCCGTCTCCTTTCATCCTTCCTTGGAGTTTTCACCTTGGCCAACCTATAAGAACTCAAGGACGCCATTAGATCTTGGAGCTTGAAAGCTTGGAGCTCAAGAAGCAAGCTTTAGGCGGGTTTTATAACTCTAAACCCATGCTTTACTATGTGCATCTTTATATGCGGTTGGATGATAGCTCTTGGTGTTTCTCTACTTTTCCCTGCTATTTTGCAAGTAAATCCATGGGATATTTGTACTGTTCTTGATCTAGGAGATGAAGGCGTGATTTCCAAGAAAATCCCACCGCTTTTTACTTCCTTAAACGGTCTCAAAAAGTTGCTCTCTCGGTCTCAAGACCGCGAGGTGAGCAAACGGTCTCGAGACCGCGACAGGGCAAACGGTCTCCAAGACCGTTTGGCCCCGTTGACCGGGCATGGACCGTATAAGAAACCTGTTTCTAATTATATAGTATAATTACCCTCAAAATTTGGGAGGCTAACTCCAAGGGAATCGGGAGATATGACCTTTTTAAGTAACAATTTTATTTGAATTTATTCCTGATTCGCAAACGGTCTGAAATTGCCTTTTTGGGCAAACGGTCTCAAGACCGTGTAAGGTCGTTGACCAGGCGTTTACCATATGAGATTACTGTTCAAAATAATGTTAATTAACAACTCACCAAGTTTGATGGTCAAATTCCAAACGGGCTAAGAGTTGAAGGGTGAATACTAGGGCTAACCCTAGATGAAATCAGTACTGAAATTATGGGGACCTAATTAGGGTTTTTTTTAGGGTTGATTGACCTAAACGGTCTCAAGACCGTTTGGGGGTCACCAAACGGTCTCAAGACCGTGAGGGCAATCAACCAAGACCGTTTGGAGGTCTGGGGTCAAGGATAGTTGACCAATTGAAGGTACAATTACACCGAATTACATTGCAATTAAATATTGACATGATCATCAACTCAATGGGTCAGACCTTGATGAATCTGCACTAGAATCCAAAATTGGATGGGCAAACGGTCTCAAGACCGTTTGGAACTCATCCAAACGGTCTCAAGACCGAGAGGACAATCACACAAGACCGTTTGAAGGTCTAGGGTTAAGTATTTTGGCCAATTAAGGACCCAATTGCAAATAAGTTATCAATTGATTAAAATACTAATTTAGTGACCCAATCATGGTTCAATCTCTATCAAATCACCTTATATTTTAATGAAATCTTGGGAAAACGGTCTCAAGACCATGTGAGGTCCACCCAAATGACCTCAAGACCGTTTGGGCCAAGTTTGGGCCCAATTGGAGCTCAATTGAAGGGTTCAACCTTGTGTTGATGCACATTGTTGAGTGTTGATGGGTGAACATTGATAGACCCTAATTGAATCGATTTCAATCCTAATTGGTCAACAATTGAGGGTCAATTGAATGACCAATTGGTTAAGCATAACCTTAGTTGACCCAATCCATAGGTGGTCAACATAACTTTGACCTTTTGAGGGCTTCAACATCGGTTAACATCATCGATTGTATCTTTGATTTTGTTGATGGACCAAGCGGCTGAGACCATGTGAGCCTCGCGGTCTCAAGACCGTGAGAGGGCTCGCGGTCTCAAGACCGTGAGGGGGCTCATGGTCTCAAGACCAAGAGGAGGCTCGTGGTCTCAAGACCGCGAAGGGCCTCGCGGTCCTGAGGTCAAACTAGCTAAACGGTCAACGTCTCTTCGCGGTCTCAAATCCAATTTGATCTTCGCGGTCTCAACATCAATTGAACCAATGATAGGGCTTCGCGGTCTTGAACCACTTGAAGAGGCTCACGGTCTTGAAGCCTAAGGGAGCTAGCGGTCTTGGAGTTAGAAAGAGGCTCGCGGTCTTGGAAAGTCAAAGTGGGCAAACGGTCAACACTTTCAACCGATTTCAACTCAATTGATGATTAATGATTGAAATCAATCAATGTGATTCCAAGTTGACTTCTTTCAATCAATTCATAATATAAATGGTCCAATGTTGCCCAAATCAAACCCTAATGATAATCTAGGATAGTAAGGGGTTATTTGACTAAGGTTTTTGACCATAATGATGATCAATGGGGGGAATTACCAAAATACCCCTGAAGGGTCAATTGAGTTATACCTTGCTCAATTCAAACTCTAATTACATGAGAATGATGTTTTTAGTCATAATGACTCTATCCAACTTGATATAGTCTAATGTTATCATCCACCATTAGTATGATGAAAGAGAGAGTACTTCTAGAGAGAGAAAGTACCCTAGAGAGAGAAAGTAACTCTAAATCACATAATGGTGATGTTTTTGGCTATGTTAGCCTATGATGACTTAATCCGACCTGATCTAGGGTGATGTTGACATCACCTAACCTTATGATGAGAGAGAAAGTACTTCTAGAGATAGAAAGTACTTCTAGAGAGAGAAAGTACCCTTTTTAAGTGGAAACTCAATTGAAGCATCCCCAATACACGGAAATGAGCATAATTAGGGTATGATCCACCTGTGTGAGATCATAGAAACCCTAATTATGATAAATGATGAACTTTTAACTAATCTAAGATCATCATTGAAGATGTTACTCATACATGATGATGTTATAAGTTCAATTCACCTTAATGTGAATAGTAAACCCTAATTCAAGGATGATGACATGTAATGTGAATAGTAAACCCTAATTCAAGGATGATGACATGCAATGTGAATAGTAAACCCTAATTCAAGGGTAATGACATGCTTTTGAATATTAAACTCTATTTGATGAGAAGTAGAGATTTAAACTCTTATGACAAGAGTAGGAGGGATATTCCTTATTTTTGTACTACCTTTATCAGTTGTATTAACCATGCAGGTTCTGATATGAAGGTAATCATATCCAGGTATGGATGATGATGTTATATTCATTAAAGGCATGTTGTTAGACTTATGAATAAGTAAAGTAACCGGATGTCTTGTCAGTGGCATCCTATACTGATAATGGGCTGTGAGAGCCATGAATACCATCAAAGTCATGCCTTAGAGATGACTTGTGATGAGGATAATGAGAAATGATGATTGGTATGAGTTAGGCCTGTTACATTTAGTATTCTTCTTTTATAGCTGCTATGCTATTGTTATTGTTTGCAGAACAATGTATGTTGTTAAAGAATACTGAATGTACCTAACTAATCAAGTATAATGTAGAGCCCTGATCATAGATCCATCATTGTTAGAAATTAAATGATGGTGAAACAGGTTTTCCTCAGGGAACTCCTGGAGCACATACTTTTGAGTATGTGGGGTACATGGATGTGTAGAACCTTACATCCTAGTGTAGGAAAGTGATGTAGATGTGTAATCCATCCATCCTTCACTATAATTCCATACCGTATCAGTGGTAGGTAAACATGAAACCTCCTGATGACGAAGAAAGCACAGATATCCGTATCAGTGGTAGGTAAATATGAAACCTCCTGATGACGAAGAGAGTACAGAACGCCACTGTGACTCTAGAATAGTGAAGGACCAGTTTACCCTGGTGAGCTATAGTAGTAGAGACACGAGATGTCCTACAAGTGATCCTCTTACTGACAAGAGGAAGGTGAAGGTCATGAGAATCCGGCTCTCTTAATGACCTATGTATGATACTGATGTGACTTCTCAGCGATCAGTTGGAGTATGAGTGGTAAGCCTCATCTCCACAGGGCATAATGTTGTTTGTAAAACATAATCAACCATGTAGTATAACTTGTTAGAGATGACTCCAAGTTAGTTGATTGATGTTACATTGCAATAATGTTGATATTCTCCATATCTCCTAAATTGTAGAGATCTTGTTATACCTGCAACTGTTATAGAATACTTTGAAGGCTTTATTGCTTAAAATAATCTTTGATGTTATAATAAAGCTTCTGGCGAAGAGTTATAACTCTCGCTGGGACAATTATGTATAATTGTCTCACCCCGTAGACTTCAACTTTTTAGGTGGACGTCGGAGACGAAGGAACCAGCCTACATGTGATCAGTCCCAGTAGCAGCATCAGGGGCAGCAGTAATCTCAGGTGGAGATTGTCCTGCCATATGGTGTAGTTAGAGTCAGTCCTATGTGTCCTCTGTACTCTCAGGTCTTGTAGTCTTTTGTATAGTGATCTTGAGATTTTGTATCTTGATGTATATAATTACTCAAGAAGTAATTATCCTGAGATGTAAACAGTTTACCTCACCTTATGAAAGAAGCTTTTATGGATTCAAGCTCTTGTCACGAAAAGTTTTAAATTCCCGTGATTTTTGTCTTCCGCTGATTATCGATTCGCTTCCGCTAAGTTTTAATCGTGTTTATGTCATGGTTTGGAGATCAGAGCCCACAGGACCATTCACAGTATTCCATGCAAGAAACATTAATGTTTCTCCATGCCTCATCAAGTCTCCTAATCATCACCATCACACACATGTATTACACAAGTTCCGTAAAGTATTACAAATAAGAGCTATGCTTCTGATAACACCAAATTTTATGATGTTTTGGCCCTTATTTCGTTATCAAAACTGCCCTTTTAAATTGTTTTCCTCTCCTTTTTGTCATGTTTTTGAATAAACAGGCCACGCTACGCTCTTAACTCAATTTTATCATATTTTGCATAGTTTTCCCCGATTTTTAACTCATTTATCATCAAAAAGGCCCGTCCCGACCCACAAACATATTCCACCCGCATCGGCCTTCCTACCAACCAGCCAGCCGATACGCTCACTGCCTGACAGGGCAACACGATACACTGTCACGTGACACGAGGGTGTCGCGCAAGAGGAAGCGGACGAGTGACACGCCATTTACCCGACAGGGAGCTGGACTCGCCACGACTGCTGAATCGTGTCGCGCGATACAGGCTACCCACCGGCAGGCGCCACTCGTCACGATGACCGACATCCCGATATCCTTGTGACGGGTGATACACATATCGAGCATCCCTGAAGCCACAATAATGGAGCTGAAGGAAGAACATGTGGCGTCCGAAGCACCATAACTTCCCCCAACTGCTGCCTATAAATAGAAGCTACAGGACTCCGATGGGACGGGGTCGGAATCCCTCGAAAGCCAACTTAGGAAAGCTTCAGGAGCTGGCGTGTCATGCCTCAGAGGTGTGTCGGGCAATCCTAGGTGAGCACTTCCCCATCCCGAGAGGGAGGGAATGGTTCACTTAGGGTCGTCCCGGGCACCACTGCAGGCCGATATCAACCAACAAGGGCACCCAACAGGAGTTCCCGATACTGGAAGCAACACTCCAACTCGACATGATACTGAATCCCGGTACGCATCACCAGTCATGGCGTGTCGCCCAGGAGGGTGCTGCCTGACACGATCATATCGGGCAAGGGTGCCCCGCATGATACGTACGCTCATCACAGCATATCACCCGAGAGGGTGTGCCGCCCGATATGGGCGTATCGAGCAAGGTTCCTGCCCGGTATCGGGCTGGAGGATCTGCTACTGTCTGTCGCCCTTCTAAATCAAGAAGGCGGCATTTATCTTTATTTCAGTCATTTACTTCCTTTACTTATGCAATGTAATTAGACCCTTTTATGCTAATGGAATTAGAAGAGTTTTAATTATCTGCTGCTTTATGTTTGGTCCCTTTTGTTGGATGATTTCTATGTTTAACATCTGAACTCTAGCTTTTACGCTTGGATCGCGTTTCGATTAGCTACCGAATCATGTTTTCCCGTTGCAACAGCCTCGAGAGAGGTGTTGTGGCTCTAGTGTTTGGTCTGATACTGGAGTATGAGAGTGCCCAGGATCGGAGTTGCTTTAGCAACCTTTCCACTCTAACTTAAGTCCAACAACCTCGAGAGGGGTGTTGATGCTTGGCTAGAGGTACCCGCTTCGAGAGGAGGGGTACAAGATGTTTCTGCTGCCGCTTGTTTTACCGAAGCTTTCTCCTTCGTTCCTTACTAAAGTGATAGTGTTATCTCTCTATTTCCGTTGCACGAAAAACCCTAAAAACTGCTAAATGCTTAAAACCTAATTTTTCCTCGTAGCTCCAGTTGGAGATAGATTTCTTTTGTTTGATCGATCCTAACATGTTGTTCCCTTAGGGAACTTTTATCATCTCCTTGCCCTTACCGGAGTGTAACGTGTCGATTCTGCATTCCCAACACTACCACCCTTGTCCCTGTGTTTGACCCCATATATCTACTTCGACCCTGTAAACAAAGTTGTGGGGCCTACAAGGTTTCATGTTATAAATTTAAAAGTCCGACTACTTCAAATCTGCCTCCACTTTTCAGACGCGCGATTTAGCCCGGTCAGCTTCTCATATGATTACTAGATTAAGGTTACATAATTATGAGAGAGTAAATACTCAACCATCATGCTAATTGTTCAAGCAACCTAAGAACATTCACTATGCACGCGCAATTATGTTTAGGTTTCACCATTATAACCAAATTAAGGTTTCAAATCAGAAATTAACATCAAACCCTAGTAATCATTATCTCCAACTTTCTTGGAAGCACATTGGGTCAATCATCAACATTATAGAGTCAACTACATAAGACAACTATGTGGATCAAAAATCACCAACTGTCACATAAGGGAAAGTGCTTCATCGACTGCATAAAACCAGGTCACATCATCCTATGAGACCACATAAGATAGGCCACTCTTGGTGACTGAAGAGACTAAGGTTAACCCCTTCATTGGTCACATAAGATGGTTCACATCAATGACCTCAAGGATCCAAGCTTAACGATCGAAGAAAGCAAGCATCACCATCCATGATTCCTTAGGTTCAACGGTCAAAGGGGATCATGGAAAAGTCATCGACTGGAGAGGGCTAACAACATTGGAAACCAAGTCACTTGTTACCATGAAACCCAAGCCACCAAGGAGTAGAAAACATGAGGGAAAACCAACCCAAGAACCCTAAAGTCAACCATCACCATGAAACTGGAACATCAAGGTGTAAAACTCATGAAGACAAACCATTCCCAAATTCTAGTTTCAGCTATCACCAAGCAATATATAAACACAATCACGAGGGAGGGAAAATCAAACATTTAACACACCATGCATGTTTCTAAAACTTCCATCATTATGCAAGAGACAAAACCCTAATTATGAGGAAAGAAACAAAGGTTAAGCACATGCTTGAAAGTATCACCACTTCCGTCATCAAATAAGAATTAGGCCACATAGATTAGGGTTTAGCAAAGGAGATTATCTACTCAAGATCATCATGAAAAAGAAACCCTAGAACATAGATATTATCACTACAATACATGGAACCATGTTTTAGGGATAGATTATTTGCATGCAAAGTTAAGAGTAATAATAATCGAGGAGAGGGTTATATAACTCACCTTAGTTGTGAAGTACAACTCCAAAAGCAAGGATGCCCCAAGAGAGAGAAGAAAACCCTAGCTTGTTCCTCTCCACGACCAAGCTAGCATCACATTAAAGGAAGAAGAACAACCCTAGGTTAAAGAAAGGTTAATATGGAGAACAAAACCTAGGCCAAAAATAACAAGAAGGAGAGAGGAGATCTTTAACTCAACTGAAAACGATGATGGAGAACCATGGATTCAGTTAAGAAGAGAGGAGTTCCTCTAGAAGCACCACCATGTCAACCCATGGATTTGGCCAAGAGAAAGAAGAGAAGGGTAGGGTTGCGAGAAAATAAAACCAAGAAGGATAGATCACTTACCAAGATCAAGGATTGCCAAAGGATCACCAAGGATGAGTTACTCAAACCCTAGATCAACACATGAAAGGGTTCGACCACCTTTCTCCAAGGTTGAGCACCTGCTCCATACCAAGAACATAAGGGATGAGCTCCAAAGATAAGAGAGAAGAAAAAGAGATTTAAGTGATCACTTGCATGCAAAGGGAGGGATATATATACCCAAGGGTAGAAGAGAGATGAGTAGGGTTAGGTGTCCAAATAAACATGTCACTTGTCCACTAGATATATGTTTGTATGTACGCTCAAAGAGACAATCATATGATGATTGTAATGGCATAATTTTTAAACAATTTGATTAATAAATAAAGGCAAGCTTCCAATTTATTCTGTTTAATCCAGTTATGAGATAATGATGCAACATTCTAAATGTCTAGAAATAATATTACTCAATGACGTATGTCTTCAAGTACGTGCCTTGGAGAAATGATAACAAATCTTAAGAGTATACATATATTCTCATTTTGTCCCTGATCAATTGTTATTGTGAAAGGTTGATAGATAACAATGACACACAATATTAGAGTGTGAGTTGGTTGATGATAGAATCTTATTAGTCATGATATGGCTATATCAAACCAAGCACACTGATACATGTTGGAGAACATTGCATCAACAGAGCCACCATGAGACTGACACGTGGAAACCATTACCATGGTAGTCATAGTCAACTCTCATAGTGATGATGGTGTTTGTGGTTCTTAGAACTAAATCACTACACTCACTCACATGTCATTTGGTATGCTTTGACGTCGTCAAACGCAATCCTAAAACATGGGTTGTTATTATGGTGATTATTGGGTGAATGTGACACATGGGGACTGACTGTGAGTGATAGAGATGGGATTTGTCCCTCCTGTGGGAGTATGATATCCAAGGCCTTTTGATTAGGGAGACTAGGAAATACATGGCCATGTACATGTGAGTCAATATGAGATATTGAGCTTACATATATCTCAGACAATCTACTTTGGTTCAAGAAATAAGATTGAATATTGAAGAGGATGACTACTCCATGCCTCGAGTTCAATCTGGATAACAGAGATAAAGGAATTATACAAACACTGTAACACCAAGCACAAATTGTAGGTTGAAGTTATTCTCGAACTTTTCATTTACTTGGGTAGCATTGATGTGCGACTAGGAAACACTCATTGCTTGTGATGTCATAAGTCATTATGAACATTCACTACCAACATAATATGGGATCTATAGGGTCACACACATTGGCCTTGATCTAGAGTAGGAGTTTAGTCTTGGATTATGTTTGAATTGATTACTAAAGTGTTTAGGTGTTTAATTCACACAATAGATCAGCTGATTGCACTGCCAACCGATCGATCGACTCACTTAGTGAGACAGTCGTTTGGAGTTTCAAACGATCTTCTCAAGTGTTGAGACAGCTGCTTGGAGTGTCAGGTGATTGGAACTGAATTGGTGAACTACCAGGATTACCGTAGTGTTTGTAAATGGTGGAATCTAATAGGGCCCTGGATGGAATGGTTCCAACTGAGGTGGGTGAGAACCCACACACTGTATGGGAAGAATGATGTTGATGACCTGGCGTGTGTAGAACCCTATCTGGTGAACCACAGAAAGTGACACACTCCTTTATATTGTGAGCTCAGTGGAGGTATGAAGAGAACATTGGGTGTCTTCTCCCGTGGAGGACCTTCTTGAGAGGTGGACGTCTCAAGAACCACCATAACTTCTTTCTTACTTTTCCACTACTAAAGTTTTATCTTACTTGTTATGGGTGACATGTCCCTTGGTGTTACTACCAAAATGACACAATGCACTATTGTTCCTGGTCATCTGGACTGATCGTTGGTAAAACCAGGTGAAGTATGGGTTTCGTGACCTTGCTGTGATGTTTTGAAATTCACATTAGCAGAGTTCAAAAGTAGGGTGTAATATTGTATGAGAGATACTTTGTGTTTGCGTACATGTCCCTCCACACACATTATATCAGATGAGAAATTTAAAAAACATTTTGTCTTTTGTCTAGAATGTGTATAATAGGAATACTCCTTGATTTCTTGTGACCTTCTCATGACAGAAGACACCAGATATTTTCTTTTTATTATTATCAATTTTTAGGTGAGTGTACCTACCCATAGAGGAGTTTATTCACTTTAGTGTGAGATGTGCTTTCCGATGCCATGGCATGAAATAAAAGGATGGTGGACATGATGTTCCTTAGGGAAGTGCCCCACAAGAAATATTTCAAAAGAGGGTGAAAGGTGGGAATTCAAGTGGTTGGTCGAGCTTAAGGTAGCCCTCACTGGGCCAGTGACTATGCTCAATCAATCACTTTTATTCCCTAGGGTGTCCTCTTCCAGTGTGATTACCAAACTAAAATCCAAAAGCATACATGACATCCTAGTTCCATCTTAGTTTTAGAAGTTTTTATAGAGGGTTCTTTCCCCCTTGGATCTATGAGAGGTCAACATGGAGGGATCCTAGGCTTAGATTCTCCTTATTGCTATAGAGTACAATATAGGTTGTGGTCTAATTTTAGGTCATTGATATAAAAAGAACAAGATGGTCTAGTTTAAGGTCATAGTATAGTACCATAGATGTGAGCATGAAATGAGCTTGGTGGTCTATATTTAGGTCGTAGTCTAGGACCTTTGTTAGGAAGATAAATTTCCTTCGTGGTCTAATTTTAGGTCATAGTACAAGACCCAAAAAGGATTGGAAAGTTGAATCTGGATTAGTTTAAGGTCATAGTCCATGACCATGGATGGGGCAGACCTGACATTGACAAGTGACATCTTACTCATTGTGGAAAAACTATCCCACTCAACTAGGTTTTGAGGGAAGGACTCCCCTTCTGGAGAGAGGGTGCTCATTCTCTTAGAGGATTAGTGATTGTGGAAAATGAGCTGAACCTTTTGGCAAGGTTATTTGACTCCTAAGGGGATTGTTAACCTTTAAAAAGATTATTTTGATTTGGTATTGTTAATCTTTAAAAGATTGTTATGGATTGTGAATCTTTAAAAAGATTATTCTGATTTGAGATTATTAATCTTTAAAAAGATTGTTTGATGAGAGATTATTAATCTTTAAAAGATTTCTTGGTATTTTGAATACTTAAATAGTTTTATTTTGATTTGAGATTGTTAATCTTTAAAGATATTTTTTGATTAAAGATTATTAATCTTTATAAAAAAAAAGTGATAGAAGATTGTTAATCTTTATAAAGACTGCTTGATTTGAGATTGCCAATCTTTAAAAAGATTGTTTACGGTTGATAATATTTAAAAGATTGTTTAGGATTGCCAATCTTTTGTAAAAAGTTTATTTGATTCTGAGATTCTTAATATTTAAAAATATTGTTCTGATCTATACATGAAAAGAGCTAGCAACATGTAATGCATGGGCCTAAGGCTTTAGTAGAGTTTCAGGAATGTCGACTGGACCCACAAACCACCACTATCCTTAGAAGGCACTTTGACCACACTCACGTGCAAGCCAGGATCAACTTCCTGACTATTCACCCATCCTAGTTCTACTCCAAGCCAACCATGCTTAACTATGGAGTTCTTAGAGATGGACTTCCTGAAAAGGAGGTGCACCTTGGTGATATGGGTAGTCTAATCATTCCTTATAAGATCATGCTATCTGAGGCCTCAAATCCTGGGACGTTACAATCTCCCCCACTTGTACTCTTGACGTCCTCGTCAAGGCTCAACTATATGGCCTCATAATATTTCCCCATTTCAGTGCAGACCCAGAATGGCCCATGGATACCCAACTCCCGACCATGGAATACCAATGCAAGGGTGGCTACATCACCATGGACAACTCTTTCCTACATGCCTGGACCGCACAACTCAAGACTGGCATTCCACATGCCCATGTGGGCCCCACCTACTGGAGGGGTTATAGCTCTGATACCATTTGTAATGCCCG
Source organism: Alisma plantago-aquatica (assembly GCA_963693085.1). NCBI lineage: Eukaryota > Viridiplantae > Streptophyta > Magnoliopsida > Alismatales > Alismataceae > Alisma > Alisma plantago-aquatica. Next base: position 940,664,359 of record OY856411.1, read on the forward strand.
GGCCCACGGAAAAAGACTCTAGTAGAGTTTAAGAATGACGACTGGCCCCACAGACCACCACTAGCCTTAACAAGGTGCTTTGACCACACTCACACACAAGCCAGGATCAACTTCTCGACTGGTCACCCATCCTAGTACTACTCCAAGCCAAGCACGCTTAACTATGGAGTTCTTAGAGACGAAATTCCTAACAAGGAGGTGCACCTTGGTGATATGGGTAGTCCAATCATTCCTTATAAGATCTTGTTATCTGAGGCCTCAAATCCTGGGACGTTACACAACAATTTCAAACATTCTCAGCAGCTAAAATCGGACACATGTATTGGAAGTAAATGATCCTCCCCTGTTAGCCCATGAGTTTAGATCAATCATTACATCCTCACTCAAACATGACCTTCATAGGATAGGTGGGTCCTTATCTTCTCTATGGGTAGATGGCACTCCTTGAGGGTTAAGCCAGGTTCAGTGGATAAGGGTATTTCTCCCAATACACATCGAAACTATGGTGGTCATAATCAATCGTGAGTGCTAGGAGAGTGAGATGCTTTCAAGGCCTTTAGATGTCTAGTTTAGCATTGCGCCGATACCTTTAGTGAGATCCCACACTACTTCCAGGGATCCAATGTGAGGTTTGCACCTATTCCATGACACATAGGTTTGTAGGACTGTGTAGTGCATCAGATGGGTTTTAATTTTTTTAAAAACAAGCCCATAAAGCAAGAAAATTTCATATATGAAAATAAATAAGCAATAGTAGTATGTCTTAAGAAAGATCACATTTTATTTCCAATCTACATCTTCTAATAACCGATTATTGTTATTTTTCATTTTTTTTCCTTTTTATTAAGACAAGGAAGAAATCATGAAACCCTAAAAGGGAAGAGTGGCTGAAACCCTAAATCTACAGGAGTTAGAGACATAAAGAACAAAAAAAAGAATGAGATAAAAACCACCAAAAGTGACCAGAGACAGAGAGGGTTAGGGATCAGAAAATCATGGTCCGGACTGTACAACCAAACTGGATTGGTTAGTTTGGTCCAGTCGTGGACCATTTTGACTTTGATTCACTTCGTGGTCTAGAAAACCTAAAAATTCAATTTGCGGTCAGGTGCGGTCCAAAATAGATTAGACCGTGAATTATATTATGGACCATTTTATATGTAAAATACCTTTAAATATGAAATTGTATTATGTTCAAAGTACAAACTAATCACATAGTAAAACACTACTAGTATAAATGTTTGATACTAATGCTAAAAAATGCTAGAAGTAATTAAGATTATCTAAGTTGTACTATTAAAAAAGTTGTATAATATTGAAAAATTCTAATTACCAGTCAAACTATCCAATCCAGAACTAGTCAGACTTTGAAACGGTTTGGTCCTACCTTGAAATAGTCTAGTATGTAGTCTATATTATTACGCAAATTCGATCCTCAATTCATGAAATCGGTCTAATTCCGAGCCAATGCTCACCCCTAGAGAGGGGGAATAAGGTCAGTGGATCATATAGATCTATGAGATAGGTTTTGGCAAATCAAAGGAATACACCTCCCTACTCCCAAACCAAAAACAAATAGAAAAAATAGGAGAATAGGGGAAATGAAATGAAAGATAGACTTTTTTTCTAGAAGACTCTTAAAATTTGTAACAAGATTGTTAGAGTTTGAATCATACCATCTTGGCATCCCCAGTATGTCACACTCTGCCTAAAAAGGGATCATATAGATATACAGATAAAAGGAAACCATTTTTAGCAGTGATGTGTTGCATGGAGTATAAAATATCATCGTTTAGATTTGCCACCACATTTTATATGGAAAATGAGGAAAAATAATATAAAGCGCTGAAGCCACGATGTAAATCTGAGTTGTCATTCGAGTTTAATTGATAAATAAAAAATCAAGAATAAATCCAAAGATTAGATTTGGTAGTCTTGTTATGACTGGGGAAGGATTAGCTCCCTCATTCTGCCCAGTAAATCAGTATCAAGATGCTTTTTGTTGTAAAGAAGAGAGTGGTTCAGGATAGTTGAAGTAAAATTTAAAGGAAAATAAGAAACAATTTGTTAGTGGGTGGACTTTTAGAACTGGAGATGGTTGTGTCCTTCCCATAATTACCCTAAAAGTCCTAATTTTTAGGTGAATTAGGATCCTAACACCTCAAGATCTCCCATGGTGAAGATCCCTATAGGGGATTAGGACGGATGTGTAGGATTTAAAGGTGACTGGTAGATACACGCTAATGGAAAGATCTATTTTTTCAGAAGAAGTAAATAATAGTAGTAGTTATAACAGCAGTAGAGCGAGTATAATGATTGAACAGATCCGATGCAACGGTTGAACATATTAGATGCAATAGTTTTTTTATCAGATATAGTAGTTGACCATATCAGATACAACAGTAATAGTAGTTAGGAGCAGTAGTTGAAGTAGTTTGTCATTTTACAAATACTAATAGGACACAAGGTGTCACAATAAGGATCCTCTGGTCACAAGCAATATAAAAATAAAAGAGGGAGGTAGTTTGATCCTTTGGCTTAAGAAGGTTCGAAAGGGGTCCGAAATTCGGTAGATATAAGGGGGTATTTACAGTATGGGTTTAGGGTTCATGGTTTAGGGTTCTGGGAAGAACACCTTGGAAGAGGTGGCAGATCACCCTAATGTGCCATATTTGTGGGATGCACAAATCAATGTGATCTACCATGTGGCACATGGTGTATGGATCAGATCCGTCGAGTGTCCTAGGTGGTTTAAAAAATAATTTCTTGATTTAGTAATAATTTCAAGAATATTTTGGAGAAAATCAAAGAAATATATAGAAGAAGATAATTCATGATTATCTCTCATATTTATCTAGAAAAAACAATTGAATATCCTTAGAAAAAGGGGAATATTTCTATTTTAGAAAATTCAAATATGTAATTTATTTGAAATAGATTATATAAAGTAGAAATCAAGAGAAAATACACTCTCAATTTGAAAAGAAGGTTTCTTTACGGAAAGCCCTGAATTGGGTAAAAGTTGATGAAAATGGGTGAATTAAATATGTGAAAAGTTATAGAAAATGTAGAAAAATGATACATCTGGAAATTGGGTGGAGTGTGGAATGGACTCCATCACTTAGAAAAAGAATTTACATTAATTATACATGTTGAGTGAGTAAAAATTAGGTGTCAACAACACATCTACTTGTTCGACTACTTGTACAAAGGTATAACCATTATCCCTTCTTATGCCTTTGTTTTCCATCATTTTATAGCTACAATAGATCCAAAAGTTATTATATAAAGGGAATATTTGTCTTATTAGTTCATTCTCCCCCTTCCCCAAAACCCAACAACTAGGTGCTTCCTAAATATAACTCTTCATCTAAGTGAGAACTAGGTGAACATTGAATAGAGAAAGGCAATGAAGTCTGAAAGGAGTTATAACTAAGAGAATATACCAAGAATTCTTTAGTTCACATGAGTAGAGATGTGAAGAGAATGTAGTGAAATAACTCACATATATTCTCTAATCTAATAAATCATACTTGATTAAGATTTTCTGCTTATTTGATAATTTAGATCAAAAACCTTAATTTTATTTTCTCTACTCACTTACAATCACAATTTCTTGAATCCATTACCACTCTATCTTCCTATGTAGACAACCATAAGTTATACTACTTTGTGGTAAATGTTATTGTGGGTGACATCATGTTTAGTCTTAATATGATTGAATACTCACCTTTGTCACGCCATGTTGTCCCAATGTAGGGTCATGATATGAACATGTACATGCATTTTGGACAATGCTTAATGATAAATGTGATGCAATGTCTCTTGCATTTGAGTATGGACTTTGTGGAATATTATTTACTCATATCAAGTCTTATGAAGTGATCTTCGAATCTGATAACATTTTTTATGATTGGATTTTGGTAGTTATTGGAAAAGTAAAAACACTTATTACTTTGTGGTCATCATTTTAATCGTTGCATATCATTATTTTCTTAGGAATATCTTCTATGTTTAGCTTAGGGACACCTAACATACTTTGATAATGTCAATCTCAGGGGTCTCTTCTAACAAAGTGTACATTGGGGGTATCACAACTTGGGTTAATGTGAACCTAACTCATATGATTTGAATGGGGTGAGCTTTGCTTCAATCAAGTTGCTTAATTAGGGACCAAGATTAGATAAGTCGACCCCAACTCAGTTGAGTGAGGGGTTCTACTTGAACGTGGCCCAATGACTCTAACTATGTGAAGGAAGAGGTGATGTTGCCTATCAAGGGACATTAGGTTCTCACCATTGAGCAGAGAAGGTATCATGTTTTGAAACCTCACTAAACAGGGTCGATCTACGGTGAAATCGGCTTGAGTTGATAACTTCAATTGTGTAACAACTTGGGCATGTAGACGTCAAGTCTGATATTTCAGCATCTTGGTCTAATCACACCTAAACTTCTAACTTAATTTCACATTAATGAATGCCGAAAGATACAAACATATCAATATGTATTAAGTGGAGTCATGATTATTCAAGAATAAGAGAGAGTTTGTCTTTCCCTTTTTCAATGTCCATGGTAGAAACAAAACTTAGGGGAGGGTGGTAAATTCAAAAATACTTGCCCTTATGGTTGGAACTCATATTCTTTCATTGGGAGCCATCTGAGTTCGTAAACTGCATTCTCCCTTTTAGGTGGTTCAGGAGTGTTCAAACCTACAGAAAGTGGACTTGTTAAACCTAACTTGCCCAAGACTTACACTAGGCCCTACAACCATGCAATCCCTTCCAGTCGCCCACCTGAAGGTCACAATTTCATCCTCTTCTTGAATGCAACCTACCAATACCATTCCAAGAAATATGACATTGGCATACATGTGGTCAACAATTCAGGCAGGACTCCACACTAGAAGAAAACTAAGTTTTTGTTAGGGTTGGATGTTCCGGATCTGTTAGGGCATCCTCCTAATTAAAATTTACAAGGCTCGCAACCCTCACACAAGTTCCCATTCCAGATTTAATAAAAGTCTGCACTTATAAATCAACGGTACAGATTGTTCTATTCATACGAACGATCATGATTTATTGAAGGAAAGGGCAAACACTTGCTGGTCTCCGTGAAAACTGACATCATCTCTCACACCCCAGCGGTGCGGCGCAAGCACAATCTATCAGATTTCCCCCAACCTGTCCACAGCTCGACTCGTTCCGACGGGATTTCTTACATTGTGCGCCGCTTCAACTCTGGCCTTGTCAAATTCCACCCCGACGACCTTTCCCAGCTCACAAGTTTTGTCTCCTACTTTCCGTTATCCTCTGTTCTAGGAACCCCTGCCTCCTCTTTGGTGACAGCTCACTGCCTCCTCTTTAGTAACGACATGCTCCACCACCTCCTGTTCGACAATGGCATGCTTGTCCACCTTCCCCATCCTGGTCGCAACTGCGTCCCCCTCTTTTTCTACCATCCCAGTACTCTCTCGATTTTGCCACCGCCCACCATGCTTATCCTCCTCGGTCGTCTATTCATCCTTGCTATGCACAAAATAGAAGCAAAATGCTCATCCTTGTAGGCGACTCCGTGAACAGAACCAGTGGGAATACCTTCTATGCATGTTGTCACAAGCTCCAAACGAGTGGTCGAAGACTCAAAGTCGGGCCAGATAATTACAATACGAAGGTTACTTACAGTTCCAGATCCTAGTATAGCAAGCCTCCAATGGATTCTGATACCTAGTTTGCTCTGTATTTGGTACTTCTTTGTACAAAATTTCATATTATTTAGTACTTTCCTTGGTTTTTGCAGGATTACTGGTGCACATTGGAGTATGATATGATTGATGCCATTTAGAGGAGCTAGTCAAGTAGATTGTAGCATATATATTGGTGTTTAACACTGTGCAATGGTGGAACCATCACAAAACCAAACTTGGGTGAGTGGGTTTGTATTTTACTCTTAATTTTTCTTAGGTTTCTACCTTGTTGATTTTTGGTCAAAAGTGGTTCTCTTATAGTTTGTTGCTTCTAGATACATTACCTTCTAGTCTAGACAGTAAATAAAAAAGTATTCATTAAGAAAACATAAATAAAGAAACTCACCTAGTGGCCCTAGCTATATTATATTAGTGGTGTATATTTTTTTTAGATGGTGTTGAAGATGTCATTATTATGTAAACTCTTTGAGCTTGACCCTCTCCTAGTGCTATTGTAAATGAAATTATGTGGCACTAATTCTTGGATCAAAATCCAAATGATATTTCATAAATGTGGTGTGTTGTGCATCTATCCGTAAGATTTTATCTAATCAACATCTTTGACTATAGATGGTAGTTATATGTCATTTATATAATCATGGTGTTTGATATCTAATTAGCAAGTCTATCGCCTAGTTGAAAAACTTTTAACTTGAAAAACTAAATCTTGTCCAACTTCTAGTTCACACATCGTACTATCATAGTCTCAAAGCCACAATTACTAGTGACTTTCAGTTGAGAGTGCACTATGTTGACAAGATCTTTCTCTTGGTCCAGTCGTTATACATACTAATGGACACACATTTGTTTGCCTCATGTAGCTATGCATTTTTATATTTTTTCCCACTATAATAATTCAATGCCATATCTATTGTATAGGAATCCTTAATAAGCACTACCAAAAAACACACATTGTGTTGTGGTTCCTCCTATTCTTATTTGAGGGGTACGAATATCACATATCACATGGAGAAAAATGTGAGACTACAACCTCTAACACATTCCTTCCATTTACTTTTCAGTCTCTTCATAATTTTTTCTAGCGTGAGGCTTTCTTTCCCTCTTTTATTTTGGCCATATACAAAATTTCCTGCCATTGTATTCCACTTTTTTTGCTTCTACCCATCCTTCCTAATTAAGCTCTCTCTCATTCACTTCTCCCCTTCCAACCCCTCAATTTCCCCTTGTTGATTTTCTTGAGTGCAAATGTTAGTGTCCCAGCGGTTCATGTCGAGAAATGTGAAAGGTCAGAGTCACGCTAAGCTCACCATAGGGGAGTAGACACCATTGAACATCAATTTAGAACTTCAATTTTAGAATCAATCTCTATGACTTTTGAGTGCTTTAGTAATTACCCACAACATTTGTTTGGTATGCCTTTCTTAGCAGATCCACGCATCGCTACAGGAACATGTGTTCAAGGATGAGGGCCATCGACTACCGAAGCATTTACAATGTGATTTATACAAGTAGATATTCTAGCATTGACCACACCCGGCAAAACAATGTGCATGAGATGTTCAAGTCAATTCTAAAGCTTGAGGTAGCAACAAAGTGTTGGATCCGATATGGGTGATTAGATTCTCTAGAGGGGGGGTGAATAGAGATGAAAGCACTTAAACAAAATTCGTTAAAACTTCAAGATATATCACAAGATAAGGTTGCTAAATAGGAATTTTGTGTGCCACTAAAACATACATAGCAAGGGAGAGAGAGATTGAACATGCACCAATTAGACAAGCTATTTAGAGTGGTTCCACACTTCAAACTAGAAGTGTGTCAGTCCACTTGACTAGAGAGGTCAACCTCTAGGACTTCCAAACTATTGCACTCTTATATTCATTCATAAGACATACAATGCATGACCAAACAAAAGACTAACCTATCCAAGACAAAGAGTCTTCAACCTTACCAAGGACTTACCCACTTTGCAAGAGTCTTCGGCCTTCTCCAAGGACTTACCCACTCTAGCACAAGTCTTCAACCTTGCAGGAATCACCCACTCTTCTTGGATCTTCAGCTTTTGACTTCACCTTCACTCGGAGAAGCTTCCACCAAGGACTTACCCACTTGAGCTTGATTCTTCTGCCTTCTCCAAGGGCTTACCCACTCTAGCTCCAAGTCTTTAGCCTTGATCTTCACCAAGGGACTCCTTCCCTTGTTCTTCTTCACCTCTCTTGGATAAGAGAGAGAACCTTTATCTTCATGATTGCAAATGAGAGATGGGGAGGTTGTGGAAGTGAGAGCCTCACAAGATATACATATATGACTAGCTCTCTTACATATTTCCTACTCACTCTAATGGATGTAGCAAATGATTAAGCTTAGAGAGAGAGAGGAGGCTGTAGGAAGCACTCAACTATAGAATAGGAGCCTCACATAGAGTTTGCATTGAATGCTCAACCTTGGAATGAAGCCCAAGGGGTCCTATTTATAGCTGGGGATGCCTCTTAGCCTTTGGGAACACTTGAGAAAGAAAACTAGCCATTTTGTGGATTGCAAAGGATCTATTTTCACTTGTTGCAACTCCACAACAGCTAGAAACACTTTTCTGCACTTTTCCGTACAGTGCAATTGGTCGAGTTTCTATAAGGGTAACTCGACCGATAGAGTAAAAGACAAAGCCGATATTCAGACCATCGGTCGAGTTTGTCCTGAGGAAACTCGACCGACCAATGAAAATCGATTTGGTCAGTTACTCCATCGGTCAAAATCTATGTAAACACAACTCGACCGATGCAATCTCAAGAAAATTGATCAAGGATGATCGGTCGATTTTTCAGGCTGGGAAACTCGACCGAGAAAGTGCCTGTAATTAATTTTCAATGTTGCATCTAAAGTGCTCTAATATTAGATCTAAGTGATCCTGATATTTTTCTAATCTTAATTACAAGTCATACAATCATTACAAGTGATTTACAACATGATTCTAATGGATATACATCATATTACAAAAACGTGCACTTGTATGACTTTGACTTGTCTTTTCTCCAAATTGAGATGCGCAAGTTAGGGCGTTTGGAGTGTGTCTATAACTAATCTGAAATCACTCAAGTACATACATTAGACACCAATATGTGGAATGGTTAGTCATCATCAAAACACGGTTTTAGTCAATTTAGACGTGAGTCAACATTGACCTAATTGACCTTGAGTCAACAATCTCCCCCTTTTTGAAGATGACAAACCATTCCATAAATGTATTGAAAGCATTTAAATAAAGTCATACCTTTGGAGAAACCTAGGGGTTTCAATATGATTGATCTCATATGCTCCCCCTCAATTGATGTGCATGGAGTTCTCATACTCCCCCTCAATTGATGCTATTTCTCCTGCATGGTTAGCTTTCATAACATTTATAGAATACTATGTATTCTACTCATATATGTTCTACACATATATGTCTTCTCCCATTTACCTTCTCCCCTTTACATGGATATACTTCTCCTCTTCATGTAAGGCATGCCTTCTTTCTCTTTTAAAAGAAGACATACCTTTCTCCCCCTTTGTCATTTCAAAAAGTGGGGTTATGAAGAAAATAAGAAACATCACTTGTTAAAGAGAAAGGAGATGACGCAAAAATATATAAGGAGAGTAGAAGAGCACAGATAGGGGCTTGTCCAAGCATAGAAAGAAAAACAAGTTAAAGCATATACTTGAACAACCCAAAAAGTAAGATAAAGTGCTGCAGAAAAACAATAAAACATAATTTTGACCCTCAAGATGACGGAATTTGACCAAAAACCATCATAGCTCATTGCAAAGCAATGAGTCTTTCTTAGAAGGCCGTTTCTGCATGAAACACACTAGCCTTGCACCAAAAACTGAAACTGGAGCAAAATCTGCATAAAATCCAAAAAAAAAACTCTAATTTCTACATACAATGTAGCTCTTTGTGCTCTGCATCACAATGTTATGCAAGTAACTCAAGATAGTAGATATGCAATTCAAGGAACAATCTTGAGCATGTATGAGACAAGATACAAGCATAGCATATAGATGAGCAGAGATGGCAATTTTAAATAAGGCTATAACTACATGTATATGAACTACTAGTAGATGTTATCACAAGTTAGGACTACTAGTAGGATCTAGATCATAGCAAGAGATACCAAAAGATACACAAGATAAAGCAAGCTATGAGTGGATGTAGAGATATATCCAAACAAAGAGATATGCAATTTTAGAAGCATGAAAGGATATAACTCACTAGATATGCATCCTTACCATAAGATGATTACCCCTAAGAACCTCAAAGTTGTATCAAAATAAGATATACACCTAGATAGATGTAGCAAGTTAGAGCACAATGGAAGCAATTTAAGACACAACCAAGAGATCCAAATAGATCATCATCAAAACCTGCACAACAACTCAAAGCAAGTAATTGCAAGATATAGATATACCAATTTAGAGCAATTAGAGAGATAGAGTTGTAAGCAAGATAGACAATTTAGAACATGGCAATATGCATATATAAAGGTACCAAATGAGAGTGCCAAAGAATAAGGCTATTGGTTGAGAAAATCTAGTTGAGAGGGAAATTCTCACTCAATAAGACAAATTTATATTATGTGCACAGTGTTATCGGTCGAGTTCTGTGCATTGACAACTCGACCGATGACAGCTGTTGGCAACACTCTAGGTTCCTATCGGTCGAGTTTCAAGTAGGGCAATCTCGACCGACAGAGCAGCTGTCAAACAACATATATATTTCTTAAAAGCATATATAGAGGCATGCTAAAAATACAAACCATATCCAAACATGTCTAAGCAAGTTAGTAATGCACTATAGAAGCATTAGAAATAGTTTTTGAGCAAGAGTGTGAAGAGAAACACAAAATACCACTTTTGACTCAAAAACCATATGTATAGTGCACACTAACTTGACAAAAACAAGTTAGAAATGGTTATAAGCAAGAAAACATTTACCTTTGTTCTTACCATTCCTTTTCCACTTGTTTTCACCCTCTACACATCTCACCTTTCTTCTTTCATGTGGATTGACAAGTCAATTTGCAATTCAATAGCTCAAGTGAATCCATTTGCAAGTACCTACAAGAAGAAAGATGAAATGGTCCCCAATCATGTTTTTGGGTCCGGAGGGGTTAGTTTAGCAACCCAAGTCCTATTGCTCTTGGGTGATTTCGTAAAAGGACAACAAGTAGAATAATGACCAAAATCATTGTAATAGTTGCATGTGCCCATAGTCTTGGAACTAGAGGATTCTCAATGGAATATTGGAGGTCCTTTATCTTTGTTGTTCCCTTGACTACCATCATACCGTAGACCATGTCTACCAATTTGTTTAGTAGTATGGTGTAGGATATCATTTAGGCTCTTCTTACCAACTAAGAATCTTTGCAAAGAAGATCTCAAACTATCATTATCATGCATAAGAGAAGTAATATTAGAAGACAAGTGATTGATATTATCTCTAGCATGTAAAAGATCATTTTCTAAGAAAAGAACTTTAGTTAAATGAGAATCTCTATCAATATGAAGAGCAGCAACATCATTCTCTCTACTTGTAGAACTAGAACAAGATTCATGCCCATTGATTTTAGCAAGCAAGGAGACATTTTCTATTTCTAATTCATGTAAAATAAAATCTTTGTCCTTGTTTTCAGATTTAAGAACATCAATGTCATGCATGAGAGAATCAACAATTAAAGTATGCTCTTCATTAGAACTAGGCATGAGAGGTTGAGCTTCTAGAAATCTAATCTTATCAAGCAAACTAGCATTTTCAAGTTTAAGAGAGTCTACTTGGCTAAGACAATCATTTTTATCATCAAGCAAGTAAGAATTAGCATGTTCAAGATCATCTAGTTCTACATGCAAATTATCAACAATTTTAGCAAGCTTTTTCTTTTTCTTTTTAGAAGACTTAAGAGAGGCACAAATATCATGAATAATAGCAATCAAAGATTCTTTATCTAAAGAGTTTAGATTTACCTCACTTGAGTCTTCACTTGTTGATGCTATAAGAGCAAAATGGCATTCTCCTTCATCACTAGAGCTTGAGCTTGATCCTTCACTTGAATCTTCACTTGAGCTTGAGTTGGAGGAGTCACTTGAGCTTGAGTGACATTTCTCCTTCTTGTGGAGATGGGTCTTTTTGCCTTGTGGGCAATCTTCCTTATAGTGATCTTTCTTTCCACATGTGAAGAACCTGATGGAGGAGGACTTGCCTTTGTAGAATTTACCCTTGGAGTACATGGTATCTTCTTTAGCTTGAGAGGATGGAGAGACTTGTTCCATGATAGCTTCAATTTGAGCCTTCATTTCAGCCTTCTTCATTCTCTTTAGCTCTTTCTTCTCTTGTCTTTCTACTTCCTCCCTCTTGTCAAGTGTGGCTTAATGTGCTTGTAGATTTACAATGAGCTCTTCAATAGGAATATCCTTAAGAGACCTTGCTTCTTCAATATTAGTCACCTTGGGTTCCCACCTCTTGGGAAGAGTTCTAAGGATCTTTGAGTTGATCTCTCCACTAGACATAGGATGTCCTAGAACAGCAAGACCATTCACAATGGTGTTGATCCTTGAGTACATGTTGGCTATACTCTCCTCCTTTCCCATCTTGAAGTTCTCAAGCAACTCTTTGAGCATGTAGACTTTGCTTTCCTTCACTTGATATGTCCCTTCATTAGTGATGAAAAGCTTTCTCCATACCTCATAGGCCGTCTCACAAGAAGAAATTCGGTTGAACTCAGTGGGGGTCATGGAGGCATATAGGATGTGCATGGCTCTAGCATTCAAGGTTGCTTTCTCCAAGGTAGCTTCATCCCAATATTCAATCTTTGTCTTTGGTAGCATGTATGGGTTGTTCACCATTTGCCACATCTCAAGACTTGATCCTTGGATGTAGAATTGAAGCCTTCTTCTCCAATAGAGGAAATTGCTCCCGTCAAAGATTGGAAGGCTGGTCGAGAATCTCCCTCCTTGGTAGTCACCCATCTTCTCCTACTTGTTGAAGTATGATTGGAGAAGACCCGCTCTGATACCAAATTTTGGATCCTAGATGGGTGATTAGATGCTCTAGAGGGGGGTGAATAGAGCTGAAAGCACTGGAACAAAATTCATTGAACCTTCAAGATATATCACAAGATAAGGTTGCTAAATAGGAATTTTGTGTGCCACTAAAACATACATAGCAAGGGAGAGAGAGATTGAACATTCACCAATTAGACAAGCTATTTAGAGTGGTTCCACACTTCAAACTAGAAGTGTGTCCATCCACTTGCCTAGAGAGGTCAACCTCTAGGACTTCGAAACTATTGCACTCTTATATTCATTCATAATACATACAATGCATGACCAAACAAAAGACTAACCTATCTAAGACAAAGAGTCTTCAACCTTACCAAGGACTTACCCACTTTGCAAGAGTCTTCGGCCTTTTCCAAGGACTTACCCACTCTAGCACAAGTCTTCAGCCTTGCAGGAATTATCCACTCTTCTTAGATCTTCAGCTTTTGACTTCACCTTCACTCGGAGAAGCTTCCACCAAGGACTTACCCACTTGATCTTGAGTGTTCTGCCTTCTCCAAGGGCTTACCCACTCTATCTCCAAGTCTTCATCCTTCATCTTCACCAAGGGACTCCTTCCCTTGTTCTTCTTCACCTCTCTTGGATAAGAGAGAGAACCTTCATCTTCATGATTGCAAATGAGAGATGGGTTCACCTCTCTTGGATAAGAGAGAGAACCTTCATCTTCATTATTGCAAATGAGAGATGGGTTCACCTCTCTTGGATAAGAGAGAGAACCTTCATCTTCATGATTGCAAATGAGAGATGGGGAGGTTGTGGAAGTGAGAGCCTCATAAGATATACATATAGGACTAGCTCTCTTACAGATTTCCTACTCACTCTAATGGATGTAGCAAGTGATTAAGCTTAGAGAGAGAGAGGAGGCTGTAGGAAGCACTCAACTATAGAATAGGAGACTCACATAGAGTTTGCATTGAATGCTCAACCTTGGAATGAAGCCCAAGGGGTCCTATTTATAGCTGGGGATGCCTCTTAGCCTTTAGGAACACTTGGGAATGAAAACTAGCTATTTTGTGGTTTGCAACAGATCTATTTTCACTTGTTGCAACTCCACAATGGCTAGAAACACTTTTCTGCACTTTTCCGTACAGTGCAATCGGTCGAGTTTCTATAAGGGTAACTCGAACGATAGAGTAAAAGACAAAGTCCATATTCAGACCATCGATCGAGTTTGTCCTGAGGAAACTCGACCGACCAATGAAAATCGATTTGGTCAGTTACTCCATCGGTTAAGTTTTGTGTAAACACAACTCGACCGATGCAATCTTCAGAAAATTGATCAAGGATGATCGGTCGAGTTTTCAGGCTGGGAAACTCGACCGACAAAGTGCCTGTAATCAATTTTCAAATTTGCATCTAAAGTGCTCTAATATTCGATCTAAGTGCTCCTGATATTTTTCTAAGCTTAATTACAAGTCATACAATCATTACAAGTGATTTACAACATGATTCTAATGGATATACATCATATTACAAAAACGTGCACTTATATGACTTTGACTTGTCTTTTCTCCAAATTGAGATGTGCAAGTTAGGGCGTTTGGAGTGTGTCTATACCTAATCTGAAATCACTCAAGTACAGACATTAGACACCAATATGTGGAATGGTTAGTCATCATCAAAACATGGGTTTAGTCAATTTAGACGTGAGTCAACATTGACCTAATTGACCTTGAGTCAACAATCTCCCCCTTTTTGAGGATGACAAACCATTCCATAAATGTATTGAAAGAATTTAAATAAAGTCATACCTTTTGAGAAACCTAGGGGTTTTGATATGATTGATCTCATATGTTCCCCCTCAATTGATGTGCATGGAGTTCTCATACTCCCCCTCAATTGATTCTATTTCTCCTGCATGGTTAGCTTTCATAACATTTATAGAATACTATGTCTTCTACTCATATATGTTCTACACATATATGTCTTCTCCCATTTACCTTCTCCCCTTTACATGGATATACTTCTCCTCTTCATGTAAGGCATGCCTTCTTCCTCTTTTAAAAGAAGACATACCTTTCTCCCCCTTTGTCATTTCAAAAAGTGGGGTTATGAAGAAAATAAGAAACATCACTTGTTAAAGAGAAAGGAGATGACGCAAAAATATATAAGGAGAGTAGAAGAGCACAGATAGGGGCTTGTCCAAGCATAGAAAGAAAAGCAAGTTAAAGCATATACTTGAACAACCCAAAAAGCAAGATAAAGTGCTGCAGAAAAACAATAAAACATAATTTTAACCCTCAAGATGACGGAATTTGACCAAAAACCATCATAGCTCATTGCAAAGCAATGAGTCTTTCTTAGAAGGCCGTTTCTGCATGAAAAACACTAGTCTTGCACCAAAAACTGAAACTAGAGCAAAATCTGCATAAAATCCAAAAAAAAATACTCCAATTTCTACATACAATGTAGCTCTTTGTGCCCTGCATCACAATGTTATGCAAGCAACTCAATATAGTAGATATGCAATTCAAGGAACAATCTTGAGCATGTATGAGACAAGATACAAGCATAGCATATAGATGAGCAGAGATGGCAATTTTAAACAAGGCTATAACTACATGTATATGAACTTCTAGTAGATGTTATCACAAGTTAGGACTACTAGTAGGATCTAGACCATAGCAAGAGATACCAAAAGATACACAAGATAAAGCAAGCTATGAGTGGATGTAGAGATATATCCAAACAATGAGATATGCAATTTTAGAAGCATGAAAGGATATAACTCACTAGATATGCATCCTTACCATAAGATGATTACCCCTAAGAACCTCAAGGTTGTATCAAAACAAGATACACACTTAGATAGATGTAGCAAGTTAGAGCACAACGGAAGCAATTTAAGACACACCCAAGAGATCCAAAGAGATCATCATCAAAACCTACACAACAACTCAAAGCAAGTAATTGCAAGATATAGATATACCAATTTAGAGCAATTAGAGAGATAGAGTTGTAAGCAAGATAGACAATTTAGAACATGGCAATATGCATATATAAAGGTACCAAATGAAAGTGCCAAAGAATAAGGCTATTGGTTGAGAAAGTCTAGTTGAGAGTGAAATTCTCACTCAATAAGCCAAATTTATATTTTGTGCACAGTGTTATCGGTCGAGTTCTGTGCATTGACAACTCGACCGATGATAGCTGTTGGCAATACTTTAGGTTCCTATCGGTCGAGTTTCAAGCAGGGCAAACTCGACCGACAGAGCAGCTGTCAAACAACATATATATTTCATAAAAGAATATATAGAGGAATGCTAAAAATACAAACCATATCCAAATATGTCTAAGCAAGTTAGTAATGCACTATAGAAGCATTAGAAACAGTTTTTGAGCAAGAGTGTGAAGAGAAACACAAAATACCACTTTTGACTCAAGAACCATATGTATAGTACACACTAACTTGACAAAAACAAGTTAGAAATGGTTATAAGCAAGAAAATATTTACCTTTGTTTTCACCCTCTACACATCTCACCTTTCTTCTTTCATGTGGATTGACAAGTCAATTTGCAATTCAATATCTCAAGTCAATCCATTTGCAAGTCCCTACAAGAAGAAAGATGAAATGGTCCCCAATCATGTTTTCGGGTCCAGAGGGGTTAGTTTAGCAACCCAAGTCCTATTGCTCTTGAGTGCTTTCCTAAAAGGACAACAAGTAGAATAATGACCAAAATCATTGCAATAGTTGCATGTGCCCATAGTCTTGGAACTAGAGGATTCTCCATGGAATATTAGAGGTCCTTTATCTTTGTTGTTCCCTTGACTACCATCATACCCTAGACCATGTCTACCAATTTGTTTAGTAGTATGGTGTAGGATATCATTTAGGCTCTTCTTACAACTAAGAATCTTTGCAAAGAAGATCTCAAACTATCATTATCATGCATAAGAGAAGTAATAGTAGAAGACAAGTGATTGATATTATCTCTAGCATGTAAAAGATCATTTTCTAAGCAAAGAACTTTAGTTAAATGAGAATCTCTATCAATATGAAGAGCAGCAACATCATTCTCTCTACTTGTAGAACTAGAACAAGATTCATGCCCATTGATTTTAGCAAGCAAGGAGGCATTTTCTATTTCTAATTCATGCAAAACAAAATCTTTGTCCTTGTTTTCAGATTTAAGAACATCAATGTCATGCATGAGAGAATCAACAATTAAAGTATGCTCTTCATTAGAACTAGGCATGAGAGGTTGAGCTTCTAGAAATCTAATCTTATCAAGCAAACTAGCATTTTCAAGTTTAAGAGAGTCTACTTGGCTAAGACAATCATTTTTATCATCAAGCAAGTAAGAATTAGCATGTTCAAGATCATCTAGTTCTACATGCAAATTATCAACAATTTTAGCAAGCTTTTTTTTTTCCTTTTAGAAGACTTAAGAGAGGCACAAATATCATGAATAATAGTAATCAAAGATTCGTTATCTAAAGAGTTTAGATTTACCTCACTTGAGTCTTCACTTGTTGATGCTATAAGAGCAAAATGGCATTCTTCTTCATCACTAGAGCTTGAGCTTGATCCTTCACTTGAATCTTCACTTGAGCTTGAGTTGGAGGAGTCACTTGAGCTTGAGTGCCATTTCTCCTTCTTGTGAAGATGGGTCTTTTTGCCTTGTGGGCAATCTTCCTTATAGTGACCCTTCTTTCCACATGTGAAGCACCGGATGGAGGAGGACTTGCCATTGTAGAATTTACCCTTGGAGTACATGGCATCTTCTTTAGCTTGTTAGGATGGAGATAATTTTTCCATGATAGCTTCAATTTGAGACTTCATTCCAGCCTTCTTCATTCTCTTTAGCTCTTTCTTCTCTTGTCTTTCTACTTCCTCCCTCTTGTCAAGTGTGGCTTCATGTGCTTGTAGATTTCCAATGAGCTCTTCAATAGAAATATCCTTAAGAGACCTTGCTTCTTCAATAGAAGTCACCTTGGGTTCCCACCTCTTGGGAAGAGTTCTAAGGATCTTTGAGTTGATCTCTCCACTAGACATAGGATGTCCTAGAACAGCAAGACCATTCACAATGGTGTTGAGCCTTGAGTACATGTTGGCTATACTCTCCTCCTTTCCCATCTTAAAGTTCTCAAGCAGCCCTTTGAGCATGTAGACTTTGCTTTCCTTCACTTGATATGTCCCTTCATAAGTGATGCAAAGCTTTCTCCATATCTCATAGGCCGTCTCACAAGAAGAAATTCGGTTGAACTCTATGGGGATCATGGAGGCATATAGGATGTGCATGGCTCTAGCATTCAAGGTTGCTTTCTCCAAGGTAGATTCATCCCATTCTTCAATCTTTGTCTTTGGTAGCATGTATGGGCTGGTCACCATTTGCCACATCTCAAGACTTGATCCTTGGATGTAGAATTGAAGCCTTCTTCTCCAATAGAGGAAATTGCTCCCGTCAAAGATTGAAAGGCTGGTCGAGAATCTCCCTCCTTGGTAGTCACCCATCTTCTCCTACTTGTTGAAGTATGATTGGAGAAGACCCGCTCTAATACCAATTGTTGGATCCTAGATGGGTGATTAGATGCTCTAGAGGGGGGTGAATAGAGCTGAAAGCACTTAAACAAATTCCTTGAACCTTCAAGATATATCACAAGATAAGGTTGCTAAATAGGAATTTTGTGTGCCACTAAAACATACATAGCAAGGGAGAGAGAGATTGAACATGCACCAATTAGACAAGCTATTTAGAGTGGTTCCACACTTCAAATTAGAAGTGTGTCAGTCCACTTGCCTAGAGAGGTCAACCTCTAGGACTTCGAAACTATTGCACTCTTATATTCATTCATAAGACATACAATGCATGACCAAACAAAAGACTACCCTATCTAAGATAAAGAGTCTTCAATCTTACCAAGGACTTACCCAATTTGCAAGAGTCTTCGGCCTTTTCCAAGGACTTACCCACTCTAGCACAAGTCTTCAGCCTTGCAGGAATTACCCACTCTTCTTGGATCTTCAGCTTTTGACTTCACCTTCACTCAGAGAAGCTTCCACCAAGGACTTACCCACTTGAGCTTGAGTCTTCTGCCTTCTCCAAGGGCTTACCCACTCTAGCTCCAAGTCTTCATCCTTGATCTTCACCAAGGGACTCCTTCCCTTGTTCTTCTTCACCTCTCTTAGATAAGAGAGAGAACCTTCATCTTCATGATTGCAAATGAGAGATGGGGAGGTTGTGGAAGTGAGAGCCTCACAAGATATACATATAGGACTAGCTCTCTTACAGATTTCCTACTCACTCTAATGGATGTAGCAAGTGATTAAGCTTAGAGAGAGAGAGGAGGCTGTAGGAAGCACTCAACTATAGAATAGGAGACTCACATAGAGTTTGCATTGAATGCTCAACCTTGGAATGAAGCCCAAGGGGTCCTATTTATAGCTGGGGATGCCTCTTAGCCTTTGAGAACACTTGAGAATGAAAACTAGCCGTTTTGTGGCTTGCAACGGATCTATTTTCACTTGTTGCAACTCCATAATGGCTAGAAACACTTTTCTACACTTTTCCGTACAATGCAATCGGTCGAGTTTCTATAAGGGTAACTCAACCGATAGAGTAAAAGACAAAGCTGATATTCAGACCATCGGTCGAGTTTATCCTGAGGAAACTCGACCGATCAATGAAAATCGATTTGGTCAGTTACTCCATCGGTCGAGTTCTGTGTAAACACAACTCGACCGATGCAATCTCCAGAAAATTGATCAAGGATGATCGGTCGAGTTTTTAGGCTGGGAAACTCGACCGACAAAGTGCCTGTAATCAATTTTCAAAGTTGCATCTAAAGTTCTCTAATATTTGATCTAAGTGCTCCTGATATTTTTCTAAGCTTAATTACAAGTCATACAATCATTACAAGTGATTTACAACGTGATTCTAATGGATATACATCATATTACAAAAACGTGCACTTGTATGACTTTAACTTGTCTTTTCTCCAAATTGAGATGCACAAGTTAGGGCGTTTGGAGTGTGTTTATACCTAATCTGAAATCACTCAAGTACAGACATTAGACACCAATATTTGGAATGGTTAGTCATCATCAAAACACGGGTTTAGTTAATTTATACGTGAGTCAACATTGACCTAATTGACCTTGAGTCAACACAAAGTCCCTGTCCATGGACCAATAGCATGATCCTCATGGAAAGGAAGGTAGTTGTGTCTAAGCGAAATGATGTCACTTCCCAAGGTACATGTTTCATGTTCTATTTTAATATATTATATTTCCTTCCGGGATACTTTACCTAGCCAAATATAGAGTTTGGTGTGATGTACTTTTCAATATGTACAAGCTGATCTATTTTTGCTTAATAAATGGTTGAACACCGGAAAGATGAGAACAAAGACTTAGCCTGATTGTTCAAAGACACACTACTTATTCAAAATTTTCTATACTAAACATAAAGCTTGACGCAATGTATAGGCCTAAACGTATGGTGATGACTTTTATCTATCTGTTGAAATAGTAGCTGAAGACTAGATATTATGGCTGAAAACTAAATGTTGTAATTTCTATAAGTGAATGCTACTTCTTATTCATTGGAAAGCACTATTACATTTTTTTTATTCTTTTCATGATTTTTATTTTCTGCCTTGATGTATATTTAAACTAAGCTCCTTTATTGATACTAATTTACCTAAAATGGCTAAAAATAGGAAATATTACAGGTTTCTCAAAATTTACAACCATGACATAATTTAGTTATTAAACTTCTAACTCAAACATTTATATGTATCATCATTTTAGGTTGTGGAGCTCATGGAAGATCTTCTATTGTGGCTCATTGGTCACATAACCTTTAATGTAGTCATTTTGAACCTCAATACTAATGGGTGTAATATGGAGCTCGCATCCATATAGACCAGTTCTCATCAACTTAAACCTTTTTATTTCCTTATTTGATCTTCTAAGATCTTTTGTTTTGATTGTAGCTTTTCATTATTTACTAACTGCTTATTTTTCTTCTTTTTTCTCTTTCCAAAGGTAGTTACCATACTAAGAATATGCCATCATGCCACTAGCTCTTTATTTAATGCAATCCATAACATGACAACACATCTTTAATATATTATAACTTAGTATTAGAATAGTCTCCCTTTCCCTGTACAATGGATGGGAATTCCCCTTTATAGTTTTCTTCAACTCTACTCTATTAGTAGATCACAATACTCACAAAATGACCAAACTTATATATTAAAATAATCACTAGTACATGCTAGTCTACCAAGTATATGGGAATGCAAATTGAACACATTTCCAATTTACCTATACTTGTAAACATTTGCACCTGTTCAATATAGTTCTTGGAATCAAACCATGTTATGGGAGTTTGTTAAAATTAAACAATTTGAGGAACCTTATACTTGGGTTCTGACCAAGTTGTACCACTTCTAGAAAAGAGAATTATTTTTTGTATGCTTTATAGTATTTGTTTTTATCTAGCTTGTTTGAGACTGTCAACTTATGGCCACATTTCATTCGAAATTCTCTTATTTGAAAACCCAAGTGCTTAGGTGCCAGAAACATTTCCAATGCCACACCACCCCTTATTTTTTTCTAGTGGATAGTTATCATGATCCCTGCCTAGGCGCTATCCAGACACACCTATGCGAGTTAGGCTCTAGAGTAGGTATCCAAGTGTTTAGGAAATTGCTATAATAAGTAGAATACAAATATAGAGATACTTGCTTTAAAATAAAAAAATAATTACTAAAAAATAAAATGCATGTGTTGCCTAGGCATTGGTTTCTAGCCACCTAGGATTGAGCAACACAGGACTAAACTAATGACCCGTTCTATTACATGATTAACATAACTTATATAATGGCATGTCTTATAGATGCTTGGAAAGAGTAGGAACTATCATAATCTTAATATATATATATATATATATATATATATATATATATATATATATATAATTATATATATATAAGCCATGGACCATTTATGTTCTGAAATGCATTATGCGGTAAGCGTTTGGTCAGGGTACCACATAGAGTATAAGAGGAATGCGGGAGCATAAGCGGGGCATATGCATTTTTGGATTTTTTTAATTAATTCTATATTTTATACATCTATTTATTAAAAAAAATAGAATCATAATCATAAATTTTATGCTATCTAGTTTTGCAGCCTAATAGCCCAAAATGTACCAATGGATCATTACATCATGGAGGAAGAAACACATATTTTCCAATGATCAAGAAGAAAAATCAATCCACAAAACCCTAAGTTTATATAATGTACTAGAATATACAAGTAACAAAACACACTAACACATGCAGTTCATAGCAGAACATTTATTGAATGAACACAATAATAATAACCACAATAACACAAAACATGGTAGTTCAAAGTAGAAATAGAAAAAGAACATCAAAAACAAAATCAAAAGATCAAAATGATATGAAGAAATCAAGTCAGTAATAAATAGAGAAGAAAAAGTTGTAGGGAATATAAATTACTCCCTAGGCAGCACACAAATTTGAAACTTTGTAAAAGAAAATATTACATCCAATTAATATCTGCAATAGATTCCCCTTTTATATAAGACAAAATCAGAACTGTTGCATGTGCAACATGTTCTAATCTTAGAGAAAAATAGGAGAGAAAAAAGGCAAAATGAAAGAGCATAATGAAACATTGACAATTGTAAAATGTAATAATATATTTTGTACCACTCATTCAAAATAGAATTATTTCTGAGGTAGCAAAATTTCAATATCCAATCTAAAACCAACTATATAGAAGTTGTCATTTAATTTGGTTGATTTTATTTGAGGTTCTATTTATTTATTTTACTTAAGTCATCAAATGAAATGCAGTGCCTAAGAGGCCGCATATGCGGACCGCAGGACACATATTCAGTCCATGGCCAAAAATAGCACTGCATAGTTATATGCAGAGCGGCTGAGGGCTGCATAAGAGGCCTCTTGCAGGGCATATGAGAACACTGGGACCATATTTATAGAAGACCACAAAATTATCATGCCACACATAGGGATGACAAAGAAATATATTTTCTAAGAACTACCCCATACAAACCATACCAAATTGTAAATAAATCATGTTAACACCCACCCCACCTCCCCCACGATTTTTACCTGATAGCTGGGTAGTCATGGGAACCCATCAACCTACTACCACCAACACACATCACAAACATGTCTCCCCCGCCTTAGTCCGACCATGTAGTCACAACCGCTGCCTCCATGCACTTGACGTCACCGCCGTTGACATGCACTCACCACCGTTGCCTCTATTCGGTCACCGCCATTGGCATGCACTCACCACCGTCATGTACTCACTGTCTCGACTAGCATGCAGTCATCGTCGCCACTTCCATGAAGTTGCTAGTGTCACCTCGCACCACCCATAGTTCTGACACCTTATCATGCCACACAAGAATGGTAACGAAGTATATTTTCCAGCAACCACCCCACACAAACCTGTGTTGTACGGGCGCCCGTCTGGGCGGCCTGGGCCTTCCCCCACCCTCTCAAACCTGGGCGCCCAACCTCAATGGGTGTCTGGGAAGACCGCCTGGGCGCCTAGGCTGTTCGCCTGGGCAGTTATTGGGTCGGGCCTGGTCAATGGGCCATTACATATTTAGTTTTTTTTCATTTATCCTTAATGATTCCTCAAACCATCTTCCTATCACCATGATTATTTTCATTTTTTCTTCCTTATGCATTACTAAGCAGCAAATTTACTATCATGACTTATTGTTTATTTTTCATTTTGCTCTATCTAATAGAATATTGCTAGTGTGTACTCACTGCTGCTCACAAATTTATAATTATTTGATTTTGTTTTTTTTCTTCCTGTTGCTTAATATGGCAGCAAACTTGCTGCCATACCTCAGTGTTGCCTCACTATCCTTGGCTATTTCAATCCTTACACATAACTAAGCAGCAAATTTTCTTCATGACTTACTGTTTATTTTTCTTTGTGCACTGATTGCTACTTGACAAATCCATAATGAGTTGATTTTGTTTCTCTCTCTCCACCTAATAGCTATATAAATTGTATTTATGTTGCATTCCTTAAATATATACATGCTTGTATGATATATATATTTTGACATTAATTCATATAAGTGAAAATATGATTATGTTGTTATGCACTCACCACCGTTGCCTCTATGCAGTCGCCGCCATTGGCATGCACTCACCACTGTCATGTACTCACTGTCTTGAGTAACATGCAGTCA
Organism: Alisma plantago-aquatica; assembly: GCA_963693085.1. NCBI lineage: Eukaryota > Viridiplantae > Streptophyta > Magnoliopsida > Alismatales > Alismataceae > Alisma > Alisma plantago-aquatica. The sequence continues at coordinate 940,688,379 of OY856411.1, forward strand.
CCGCTGCCGCTTCCATGAAGTCGTCATCGCTGCCTCGCACCAATCATAGTTCCGACACTTTATCATCCACACATAGGGATGGCAAAGAAGTATATTTTCCAACAACCACCCCATACAAACCATACCAAGTTGTAAATAAATCATGCAGACACCCACCCCATCTCCCCCATGATTTTTATCTCTTGGTAGCTGGGTAGCCATGAGAACCCATCAACCTACTACTACCAACACAACACACATCACAGAAACGTCTTCCCCGCCTCAGGTTGGCCATGCCTTCACATCTGTTGTCATCATACACTTGACATGACCACCGTTGTCTTGCAGTCACCACCGTTGCTTCTATGTAGTCATCACCATTGACATGCACTCACCACCGTTATGTACTCACTGTCGCTACTAACATGCAGTCACTGATGCCGCTTCCATGAAGTCGTCAGCATTGCCTCGCACCACCCATTGTTTTGGCACCTTGCACTCACACGAACAGGTAGTCATCTCCGCCGCTTCCATGAACTCGTAAGTGCCGCCTCGCACTACGCATAGTTCCGACACCATGCACTCACGCCACCACCACAAAAGAAGTCACCCCATTTCTACCTCGCCGTAGAGGAGCAAGCTCGTTGCATCTCGTCTAGGAGCATGGAGGCGACAGGAGAGAGAAGCATGCTCGGAGAGGTGAGGAAGGATGGCGCCGACACCCCTGAGATCGAACATGTAAGAGTCGAGAGCTTGAAGATGGACAAACTGAGTAGAGGTGGAAATTGCAACTGTGGTAGGAGCTCCGCAGTCGTACAAGGTCATTGGGACCACGTTACCATCGCCGAGACCTGCTTCCCTACGAACTGGATGCACTGCACCCATAACTACCACCACCTCAATCATCATCTCCTAGATACTAACAACATTGCATATCGTCACTGACCTTCCAGCTAGGCTGAGTCCCCATGATCGCCACAACCTATAAAAAGGACTCACAACAATGGTGTGGTAAACCACATTTTAAAGAACACTCATGAAATTTTTTTCAACTTTTCATCACGTCCAACGGAGGAGTAGGTTAGTAGGTTTGGGTTCCCAACAACCAAACTGTAAATTTGGTTTCCCAGTAGTCGGGGCCCCACATACTGGATGGATCTTGAAAACCACTCATACGAGGTTGGTATGGTTCAGAGGTGGTTCAGGTACCTGTAGGTGGTTATTATTTCCAACCCTAGCCACACATACAGATCATATTGCCATGTACGACGAAGAAGTATGTGATAACTTGTTATATCAGCACATTACAAAGCACCATATCTTTGTACCCCACAACAAGGTAGAGAGTTTGATATGTTGGAAGTGAGAAAATGTATTTGAGTGTAATTTTTTCTCTCTCTACAACTTTTATAGCATTGTGTGAAAGATATGATTGACTCCTTTTCTACATAGATCTGTAATTGTTTTTAGTAGGGAAATTGGAAGGAAACATTGTATAACTGATTACAGAAGAAAGGAAGAGCTAGCGGTCATGCTATGTTTTTTGCTATTAGGAGGGATGCAATTTGATAGCTTGTTTTATAGAAGTTGAGTTGGATTTGTGCATTTGTCTTTATTATTATAAACTAGATTATTATGTTTTCCTATTATCACATACTATGTTAATTTTTAAGCTTTAAAGTGATTATGGAAGAAAAGAAGAGGCAGTAATGGACATATAATGTTTTCTACTTTTAGCAGGGATGTAATAAGATAGTGCTTGTTTGAAGAAGTCGAGCTGGATACATTAGTCTTTATTTTTGTTATTGAAAAATAAATTTCTGCATATAAATATGTTCTGCTGCTATCCTACATGTTTACAATTGTTTGATAACTGCTAATTTTCGTGTTGTCGGTTGTGATAGTGGGTTGTATGCATGAAATTATTACACTTATAAGAAGATATGTGATCTGGTTGTTTTTTAATGTTTATAACAAATTCTACTTTCTCTCGCTACAAGTAGTATTTCAAGCTCAGATAGGTGAAGTATTTAGAGCTCAATTCTCTCTGGAGTTGTTAAGATACCTACTATCACATCACATGTCTGGGGCATGGGAAGGGCTTTATAATCTACTGTGACTCTATACATAGAATTGATAAGCTGATATGAACATATGTGATCAGAATTTCTTTTTTCTTTTCTTTTTTAAATTGTTTACAACAGGTGATGTTGCTAGTAGTTGAAGCTCAGCCTTGTCTTATATCTGGAGCTCCATTTCTACTAGTCATTGAGTTGTTGGCATCCTCCAACTATAACAATCTTACTAACAGTGCAACTGGTTGTGACATCTTCTAGAATAGATGAGTTAAAGATTCAAGCCCAAAGATGCTAGCGCCTGGTAGCTCTTCAAGAAGCTCCACCTAGGTTGCAACTCACGTAAGAGAGGCCTCTACAAAATGATCTGACTTTGCTTATTTTTTCTTCTTCTAGATATTTATTATAGCTAGTGCATTCTCCTCCTAACTGTGGTTGAAGCTCAGATTGGTATTATGTCTAGAGTTATCTCTGTGATTTGTTAATTTGTGTACATCCTCCTGATTATTCTCACTTACAACGCAGTTGGTTCAATCATCTACCATAAATAAGTAAACAATTACAAGTTCAAGGAGGCTCAGGCCCGACAGCTGTGCAAAAAGCTCCATCTAGATTGTAACACAAGTCAAAGAGTCTTCACAAACGCTGTCTTTGCCTTGGATGTTAAAAAGATACAGTTGTGGCCACAACAAACTTGAAGAATTTGTATAGGACATATAAAAGGATGTATTCTGTTATATACTTGTAGCTATCATTTGTAAACTCTTATGCGGGGAGGTTTGATGTCCCCCGTCTGTAAACAATTTCAAATGAAATGAATATTTGAGTCTTTTGAGCTATCCATGAATCCAAATGGAGACTTTTGTGACTTTCAAAGAAAAAATTTCCGCTCAAAATTTGATCTAGTCGAACGGCAATTGTGTGATTATATTTGTTATTATATGAATAAGTATTAGAAGGGGGTTTAACCTTCACAAATAGCATGTTCTGATATAATATTAAATTCTGGTGCAGCTTTTTTGTTAGGGGTATTATCATGGCACATCTATTCTGGCGACCCCCTTTTGGATAAGACATTTTGAGTGAGGGTTGCCCAACCTGTAAGGGTTCTCATTCTTACACATTGCGTTGCTATAAGGGGGATGAACCTAGCAAATGGTTCTTTTTGTAGTAGTGCCACTAGGCAGCGGTCTACAAAGACGTTCTTCTTCGGTTCTAGAGGCTGAGCTCCAGGGCATCCTCAAGCCTTGGAACTCTGTAAGAACAAGAATTGGTTGAATCGTGTCATCTACTTGGATGCTCATTTAGCCATACGGGCCTTGACTGGTCATCGCCCTACAAACCTTTCCTTAGCACCCATTAAGAGACTTATCTCTGAGCTCTCTGCCTTTGTTGGCCTCCCTATCTTTTCCTTCATTCCGCACAGTCATAATATGGTGGCTAATAGCATTGCTAAGCACTCCCTATTTTCTAATTCTCTCGTAGCTTTTTCTGATGTAACCCCTGCATAGGTTAACGGTGAAGACTGATGTCTGTTTTGATAACATTTGGCATGCAGTAGAGAGCAGGATGAACATTATCTAAGCTCTATGTTTTCTCGCAAAAAAGGAGACATGTTAAACCTAATACATATAATTGGAGGGTGTCTCGACATGAAATATAGAACATAACTAGAGAGATATCAGTGACTCCTGAAAAGATTCATACTTGTGTAGTTGAGACCCTAACGACTGACTTGAGATAGATGGTGAGACTGTTGTAGGTGCAGGATATCTAGCTGAACCATACACGTAAAAAAAAGTAGTCTTGTCCTAAACGTATCTAGATACACAGAAACACTCAAACCACTGATGTAAACTTATTATGCGTGTAAAACAGGGTATCGACGATAGTCTGATTGAATAAAGAAGTTCTGTGGCTCCGTCAGCTGAGCACATGACAAACAGCTAGGCGTTAAAAGTAAAAGATACCAGTTGGCAACTGGGAGGCGCGGCGGAACAGTGAGCGGGAGGAGCGATGGCTGCCAGCCTCGGCAGCGCGTCGCGACGGAGGGTGTGGTGTTTTCGCCGGAATCTGGAGCCCGAAGGCAGTGTTACTGTTCAACCTTACCTATCCTTACTAGTCCAGGAAAGAAGGAAACAAAGGCTGCCGCCGCTGGCCGCTCGCTGCTGCACCTATGTTCATTCACTGTCTGGCCACTGAAGACGACTGATCAGCTGATACTGATACCTATACCTTTCTCTCTATTTTCCATCCCTCTTTTCCCTGGGGACAGGGACGCTTCAATGATGATGGTTCTTAAAAGCCAGCAAAGTTTTCTCTTCTTTTTGGATTACAAATAAAAAGGCCAGTAAAGTATTCTTCCTCTGCTTTCGATTGCAGGGGATTCCCGATTCCTTATTCAAAGCAAGCAAAAAAACTTTGGTTTCTTGTTGGTGTCTCTATGCCCAATCAAAAGGTCATTCGGTTTGACTCTCCCGCCACAGGGTTGCGTAACTTGCGTTTGCGTGGACGGGAGGTGTCGTCGGCGATCTGTCGCGGACGAAACGGGCTGGGGACTACATGCCACGAATGGCAGGTCCCACGCTGACGACTCCGGGAACATCCTCAACCCCACCTGGGTCTCTATATCCATTATTCCATACATTCTCCGGGCGTTGGCCGGCCCATTGCGGGTGTTGCCCGTTCTTTATTTCGTTCAATCTTTCCTTCTTTGGTGAGAAAAATATTCCTTTTGTTCTTTGTTGTTCCTCCTTCACACTCACCAATAATCAAGACCCCCAATCAGTACAATTTATCACGCAAATGCTGGAGTGTTCCGATCATGTTTTCAGCCAGTTGATTGTCTTGTCCACTTTTCTGTTTAACCCTGTACATATCTCTATCATTTGACGTCCGCTGTTATTTATACGCTTCAATGTAAGTTCTGGCCGGTTTAGATGATAATCTAGTCTCATTTCATACGTTGATTAGCAAATGCCTAACGTTATCCAACCACCCAGTCCCCAAAAACACGACAAGTGTTGTAGTCTACCACTCTACCTTCACGGTTATTTTCAGACAATACAACTCTTGTGTCTTTTTAATTTAGTGACTTCTTATGCCCATTCATATAGGAGTCAAATACTATGTGCCTGTGACAATGTGCCCAGCAAATTCTGACTGTGCATTCCTCTGCGGGCCCACAAACCAAGCGATCAAATATTGTGGGTACGTTTATTTTATTTATTTATTTTTTCGAGTGATGACGAAGAACAAATCTTCTTCATACTGATTGCATAGTGTCTAGATCTTGGAGATTCTAAAAGCTTCTATGGAAGTGATAGGAAGGTGAAAAAGAATTGCATCCATGACTGTTACGACCCCACCTCCCGATAACTCCCAATTAAGAGAGGCCGAGAGGTCGAAGCCGCACTCATAACTTTCGGATCAAAAGTTCGACACTTAACCGAGAACAATTATTAAATTTCAACAATCTATACTAAAATGCTGTAATAAAATTTTGCATACCTTTTGAAAATTTTGGATTTATAAACTTCTATCCATGTATGTATTCTACTCTAACTAATCCTCCTTGTATTTTAGTTCATGTATTTCACAATATGATGATTTACTGTTTGTCCATTTGGCTTGTACCTAAAACGCCGACAAACAGAACGTCGGTCAGCCGAAGCTGGTATGTGGGGGAAACAATTATCGTGCAATTATTCATAACAATGTATTGCAGCCAATTACCATTTAACAAATAAGTTTACGTTTTAAATATAACTGTGCGATCCATGTGTACCCTATCCCCTGCGATGTCCCTGCAGTGGACCTGGATACTACCTTCCTTATGGTAGATCCCCATTATACCCCTCATGATTTCACCTAACAGGTGAATCGGTTTCTAGGGCTGAGTCACATGGCACTACCCCTAGGTAGCCCACTCCTTAACTCATGGCAAGCTAAGAGTCTCATGGCACTACACATGTGTAGCCCCGTTTCTAACTCATGACAGCCTAGACCTTGCTCTAGGTTATCCTTTTAGCCCTTGCATAGCCACAGGGGTGGACCAGGATCTAACCAGTTATACATGTATATTCATAGTGATAGTCATAGTCACTCTATAGTTACATGAAATAAAAGCATCCAACAGTTATTTCAAGCCATGAGGGAGACGTCGATAAAATCCTCGGAAAACTAGTCGAGATAATCATAAGCGTAACCACATACCTGATTTGATGATTTCACAAGCATTAAGCAAACCCAACCAAGAATGCAATCCAAGCAAGCAATTCAATCATCACATAATTCCTAAAAAGAATATGTACGCTATTTATTACACACTTTATCAAGAATCTACTTTATTGACTTGGATTCACTTTCTAGAGTTTTTAATCCGTCTTGAGGTTTCATTAATATTCATTAGGGTTTCTTAGATCAATTTCTCAAACTTTATCCCTTTTAGGTCAACAAACCCTAAAATACTCTTTTCTACTCATATAAACCCTAACTGCTCAAATTATCCATTTTAATAGTCTTTTATACCCACATTGACTTAGGATCATCATATCCCTATTTATTTATGGATTTGAACAATTAAAACAATTAAAAGACATATTCACCTAAATTAGGGTTTTCAAGCTCATTAATGCATATTCATGCACGAAACCCTAAATTAAGCCAATTATATAAAAGATCATCTTTTTAGATCCTATTTTCACTTTTATTAACAACAAGTTAATATCAGCTTGAATTATCCAAATAACGTCATTAAGTCCATCTATCATCAAATCTAAGGGTTTTTCCTTAATTAAATCATTAAAGATGATAACTTTATGTACTTTTCAAATTTCAAACATATTTATGCACATAAACTATAAATTAGACTAATCACGTGCAAAGTTCTTCCTTTTTGAACATAATGTACCTTTTTACATTTAATAGGTTAACATCAACTCTAATGATCCATTAAACCCTATTAAACACTTTATTCATTTCAAAATAGGGTTTCTTAATCTTTAATTTATTAAAGATGATAATTTACACTATATTTCAAACTATGATCAGATTCAGGCTATAAACGATTTTTATTGGATTCCTTGTGTTCTTCTGATCAAAATTCATATATTACTCGTACTAATCTGAGCTACCAATCTTTAGTTATGAAATTTGCAAGAGTTACCTTTTTGGACCAATCACGGAGCGCCACATCACCCCATCCATGCGACACATCTTGCCTTATTAAAAACATAACGAAATGATGCTCCTACCCCCGGGTAAGTGGATCATCTCTTTAGCCCGCGAAGGGCAATTCCATCCAACGGCTCAACGACTTCTTCCTCCTCGCAATCGCTGGCTGCTTCCGCGGCAGAAACCCTACTCGTGGCTTGCACATCCCATTTCCCCCCCTTTGGACCCCGAAAGCCATCGGCGCAGGTTGCTTTAGCTCCGCCACCTCCTTTCGAGCTTGGAGCTCCTCCCAGCAGATGACCAGCTCGACTAGGTCGGGTTGGGTATCTCTGCAACCTGCAACTGCTGTTGCATCCTTGAGGCAGATATAGCACTCAGTTCGGGGTAGGGATACAATGCTAAGGCCGCCTACCGATGCTATGGGCCATCACTCTTCCCTCAAAACTCCTGCCTGCAGCTTCGTGGCTTCGTGATCCCATGGCTTTTCCTTAGTTAGGGTTTTGAACGTAAGGAAGCAAGAAGAAGTTGAGGAAGAGGGTGGGAGATGTGGGATCTTTCTGGAACTAGACCTTGGGCTCTACCCCTATACTAGGTCAGCTATCCACGAATCCAAGAGTCCCTTTCCAAGTAGGAAGTCAATTCCTTCAAAGAGAAGTAATATTCCCTCTCTTCTTTATCCTTGGTTTTTCTCTATTATATGGATATTAGGAATTCGAAATTCCTCTTCTCTTATTCACTTTATGTTTGCTTTTTAATTCTTTGGCACAAATTTCTATTTTCTTTTAATAGAAATCACTTCCTTTTTCATAATGCCACCAAAATCATTACTAATGTATCATATTATCTTTTATTTTGCAAATTTTGGTATTTTCTCTTTCTTTCCTCTTTATTGGGACTCATTGGATCCCAAGACATTCCATTATTTTGAAATCCCTTTTCAAGGATAATTATTATCCTTCTAGATGCATCTATATGCATTATTTCTCATTATCATGTTTATTTCTTATTAAAATAACTCTTTTTGAGGATTTCTCTTTATTTCTCTTTTATTTTCCTCATTGGTATTCCTTTTAATATTAGCAACCTCATGGATATGAAAATTCACCAAGAAATCTCATTTATGTCTCTCTCCACTCATTTTCCACATTTTATCATTATTTTCAATTTCTTTCTTAATAAAGAAATACTTAATTAATCTTTTCTTTTCTTATTGCCTTTTCTTTGCAACTTTGGACTCCTTGGAACCCAAGGAACCCAAGAGGCACGAAGTCCCTCTTTGGATTTGCCTTCTAGAGGTTTCCACATAATTCTTTTCTCAAAAACTCAATTATTCATTTACTAAATTAATAATTGAATTTCCTTTCTTTATTTCCTTGTTATTGGGCCCAATAGCCAATAAAGCCCACAACACAATCCTCAGGGCTATTGTAAATGAGATCTATTTATTCAAAACAAAATATATCATTATTTGTTCAATTATCTTTAATATGAGAAATTACATTTCTCACCAATTGAACCCAAAAATTGGGTTGTAACATCCTTCCCCTCTTATAGGAAATTTGTCCTCAAAATTCTATCAAGCAAACAAACAATTCAGGATAAGACTTTTCCATGTCCATCATTGCCCCCTATGTGGCTTTACCATACTCATGGCGTCTCTAAAGAACCTTTATCATCACATATTCTTTTCTTTGAGTTCTTTCATCCTGGCGTCTATAAACTGCACAGGTGGACTCAGGCTATTTCAACCTCCCTTGGGGCTCACTAGGTTCATTGCTCAGCACATGGTCGGGTACCTCACATAGTACTTTAAATTTGGATACATGGAACTCATCACACATTACTTTATCCTGAGGGGTAAGGTCAAACTTAACCTTCTCCACCAGTCCATCCCAATGGACCCATGTACCGGGGACTCATCTTTCTTAGCTATAGCTCAGAGGGGTCAGATTTTTATGTCACATATTTCCCACAGTGAACTGCATGTCAGTCTACTTTGCATCCGCTAACGACTCACGTCGTCTCTAGGCTCCTTTCAGCCTTTGCACGATCAAAGCGACTTCATCGACACACACTATGGTCCTTTTTTTTTAACCATCATGTGGTCATTTCACCAACATCACCTTACTAAAGTGGTGACCGACACAACCTCTCTTACAGAGCTTCTTTAAATCCCGTTACTGGCTATGGTGGTTATCTTCACATCTTTCATAGGACAAGAACTGTCTCTAGCTATCACCCTGAACGAGCACATATGCTCTCATTAGAACCTTTAGTCTGGATCATACTAACCATTAGTTATGGGTGATGAACTATACTAACATTGAGTCCTTCATGTACCTACTTCCCCCTTACGAAAGTGAACCTTTAGGATATAATCAAGGACCTTTGAACTCGTTTCATGGTGTAGTTGAACCACCTCTCTCATGAGTAGTTCAACCAGATCTGTCTCTTGACAAAACTCTCTTCTTTCTCATGTCATCTAGGTAAGGCGATCTACCATAACCCATATTGCATCTTGATCTTCCTTGGTCTAGGGGAGACTTATCGCAACATCCATAATGATGAACTCCCATTCCCTCTCAGGGACTCTTTTGTCCTCTATATCGATACACTAGGTTACTGGGGTTCGTCCTTCACCTCCTGGCTTGCATGGCCATATACCACATGCAACTTTATCCAAAGTCCTACTGTCACTTATTATCTTGGTGGTACGGTGTATGATGATGATCTTCTATATGTCATGATTCCTCAACATCGATTCCTCAGAAACCCTAAACCACTCTAGTTGGGGTTTCATCACCTTCTTTTCCAAAGAAGTGCATCTGAGGTTCTACCACCATCCTTTCATTGCATCAAGGACTAGACTGGCTAACCAAACAACCATTAACTTGTTCAACAGATCTCATTACATCGGAGTATTAGCCAAACATATCTCCTTTCCAAACTTAGGGTTAGCCTAACAACCTCTTCTAGCTTCTAGCCAAACTAGTCAGATACATCTCAACCAAAACATTCGTTACCACTTCACATCCTTAGGTATTAGGTAACATTGAAGACATACACTTCCACGTATTTCACTTATTATCTCAAACTCGAATTCTAACTCTATCTTTATTGAGAACACTTTGAGCTCATCTCCTTAGTGATCAAACTCAATCTTGTATGACTCATATCTCATGATAAAAACATCCTCATAAGGTGATTACCTTAGTACTCTTACTATTTGTAAACCATTTATGTATTATTCACTCCACAAGGATATGTTATCATCTTTGTCCTCTTACCTCATAGCAACGTTCCAACTCATATCCATCTTTTATCCTTGGTGTATGGCATGCATACTATCCTATCTCTCACTCCCATAACAAGAGGAAATAAGCATTTGGCGGCCGTCCAAATACAAAGTTCTACCTGTTCTACGAGTAGAGATGGTACACCCCACATTACCAGTACACCTTCCAATCTAAGTTGAAACGTGCAACTTATGTCTCCACATCACAAACACCATGATATCAAAGTTAGTTTCATGGAAAACTAGTCTCGAACATACTTGGGTAACCACACAATCCTTAGTCATCTCTTCTAGGTCTATAGGGTGCCAACACTTTTAGGGTCATCCCTTTTCCCTTATTCATCCAGAGAGTGCCCTACTCATCTGCCCTTTGGGTCCCATGATTTCATGAAGGTGATCAATCTCCTAACCCATGGCCCTCAGACAATAATAGATGTTACCTCCCGACCCTATGGTCATGTGCTACTAGGGAATTAGGCAACTCCTTCTTCCATCGGTCTTATCCCTACCTAACCCTAGGGTAGACTTAGGATTCTATTATAGTACATGTCCAACTTAGAACCTTACCCAAGCATTCATCATATCTCTTCCTGCATTCATGGGCTGACTTTCATCCTTTCATAGGGATCATGGCAACCTGCCTACCTTGGTCGAGCCCCATACCAGTTACCTCCATGGTACCACATCCACATGCACATAGAGATGGTTATCTATGGGTCTATAGGTTCATTCTCATGCCATGTACTCTTCACTTAGCTTCTCAAGATCCTATGAGACCTCTTTAGGTTACCTTAAACCAACAAAACTGATATACACCCTACCAAAGGGGTCCCTCTCCCAGGATGGGAGGAAAACTATCTCTTGACAACAAGGTCACAAAAGCTCTTAGGTCTAGGGTCTACATCCACAAGAGCCTACTTAACCCTAGCAAGCTATTAAGGCACACGCATATCACCTACTGAACCATGCTAGGTCATACTTGTCCTCTTTCCTCCATGCTGGATCAAGATCATACCTCCCTTTATCATCAACCTAGCTGTGAGGGGTACATCAAACATACCTTAAACTTAAGGGGCTTCCCTTTTCCTCTATACATGAGGAGTACCATGCTCAAAAATATAGCAACTTAATTCTTTTCATGAGCATTAGGTATACCACTTCCCCTCTTAGGCCTAGGAACCCTAGGTTCACTTTTAGGTGTCCAACTGTATGCTCTATCTCTTAACCATGAATCAAGCTTGCAAAAGGCATGACATGCACTTCTTGTCATCCTTCAACTCGAGCAACATTTAGAGTTGGATCCTCCTCAAGGACAAACAATAAGGTACAAGGCCTCATAACCTGTTACAAATCCTCTTCAGGGTATACAGAACATCTTCTTCCTTTCTTAGAAGGTAAACACTTATACCATAGGCACATAGGTGAAAGAAACCTCATCCTCCCTCTAGGGTTTGGTCCCTCCCATGGCAACCAAGACATCATAAACCTCTAGGGATCAAGCATGTAGTGACCACTATCATCCACTTAGGTCGTATCATCCTCAATTCCCGACTTCTCCTCATATCTCGGAGTCTAGGATTCCAACCTTCTTGCTGGGTTTCCTTCTCTCTCTCTAGAGCTAACCTTACAACTAACCTCACCATTAGAGGTCCTCTCTTCATGAAGGACCAACCTCGAAAGCATGCCCCTACCTGGATGAAGCCTATGTTCAACTTATGTTTGCTCAAGGTTAACCATAGCTCTTATGCTTATCACATAAGGTATCCATCAAACTCTCCCGGCCAAGGTTTCAACCTATTGCTCACACCACTGATGTCTAATGGGTGCCTATTATGCCATGCTCATATCAGCTCATGGGGTTTTCATGGGTTCTTCTCTATCTTTATCAAGGAAGGAGCTATCCTTCGTCCTGACCTACACAACCCCTTTCCAGGGTTGGGTCGCCAAAGGTACTCGGTCATCCAACCTCTCATGGATCATATGGCATCCCAGGCATGTCATCCAAACACCTGGTCTACTAAGACATCTAGCTCTTCGTGTCATCTCCCTCTCTAACCTTCACTTAGAGTTAGGGTTAACATCATCCTCAGAGGATGTGCCAGGTCTCTACCTTTAATGGAGATCTCTATCTCCAAGACTAACTCTCTTTACTTATCAACCTGATAAGGAGTTCTATTCCCAGGCCTCTCCTAAGGGCATGACAACTTATGTCATACGACCTAAGCATGTATCTATTCTTTAGGTTGCGCTTAATCTATTAAGCTTATGTCCATGACATCTTATTTACATGCTTTTTGTTAATTTGATGGATGATTCCTTAGACCTTATCAACCTTACCCATACCTCAAGAGGGTGAGGAGAAGAGAGAAAACCCTAATCCTTAAGGTCCTTAACAGAATTTGAGGTGAGAAGGGATGAATAAGATGAGAGAGTCCTAAAGGTATCTTATTTCGAATCATACCCTAAGACTTTGGCCAGGAAGTCACACGGATCCAGGAGTCCTCATATTCTGACTAGCGGTGCGGAGGAAAATATTGCCAGTGCCCGGTCGTGATCCTTTTATAGACACCTCCGTCTTTCGAATAATCCTCTAATAACTCCCTTGGGTTCTGTGGAGTTTGTAAAATTTAATAATTATTAATGGTTAGGTGAGGAACCTACGCTCTGATACCAAATGTTACGACCCCACCTCCCGATAACCCCCAATTAAGGGAGACCGAGAGGTCGAAGCCGCACCCATAACTTTCAGATCAAAGGTTCGACACTTAACCAAGAAGAATTATTAAATTTCAACAATCTATACTGAAAAGCTATAATAAAATTTTGCATACCTTTTGAAAATTTTGGATTTATAAACTTCTATCCATGTATGTATTCTACTCTAACTAATCCTCCTTGCATTTTACTTAATGTATTTCGCAATATGACGATTTACTGTTTGTCCATTTGGCTTGTACCTAAAACGCCGATAAACAAAACGTCGGTCATCCAAAGTTGGTATGTGGGGGAAACAATTATCGTGCAATTATTCATAACAATGTATTGCAGCCAATTACCATTTAACAAACAAGTTTATGTTTTAAATATAACTACGTGATCCATGTGTACCCTATCCCCTGCGCTGTCCCTGTAGTGGACCTGGATACTACCTTCCTTATGGTAGATCCCCATTATACCCCTCATGATTTCACCTAACAGGTGAATCAGTTTCTAGGGCTGAGTCACATGGCACTACCCCTAGGTAGCCCACTCCTTAACTCATGACAAGCTAAGAGTCTCATGGCACTACACATGTGTAGCCCAGTTTCTAACTCATGACAGCCTAGACCTTGCTCTAGGTTATCCTTTTAGCCCTTGCATAGCCACAGGGGTGGACCAGAATCTAGCCAGTTATACATGTATATTCATAGTGATAGTCATAGTCACTCTGTAGTTGCATGAAATAAAAGCATCCAACAGTTATTTCAATCCATGAGGGAGACGTTGATAAAATCCTCAGAAAACTAGTCTAGATAATCATAAGTGTAACCACATACCTGATTTGATGATTTCACAAGCATTAAGCAAACCCAACCAAGAATGCAATCCAAGCAAGCAATGCAATCATCACATAATTCCTGAAAAGAATATGTACTCTATTTATTACACACTTTATCAAGAATCTACATTATTGACTTGGATTCACTTTCTAGGGTTTCTAATCCGTCTTGAGGTTTCATTAATATTCATTAGGGTTTCTTAGATCAATTTCTCAAACTTTATCCCTTTTAGGTCAACAACCCCTAAAATACTCTTTTCTACTCATATACACCCTAATTGCTCAAATTATCCATTTTAATAGTCTTTTATACCCACATTGACTTAGGATCATCATATCCCTATTTATTTATTTATGGATTTGAACAATTAAAACAATTAAAAGACATATTCACCTAAATTAGGGTTTTAAAGCTCATTAATGCATATTCATGCACGAAACCCTAAATTAAGCCAATTATATAAAAGATCATCTTTTTAGATCCTATTTTCACTTTTATTAACAACAAGTTAATATCGGCTTGAATTATCCAAATAACATCATTAAGTCCATCTATCATCAAATCTAAGGGTTTTTCCTTAATTAAATCATTAAAGATGATAACTTTATGTACTTTTCAAATTTCAAGCATATTTATGCACATAAACTATAAATTAGACTAATCACGTGCAAAGTTCTTCCTTTTTTAACATAATGTACCTTTTTACATTTAACAGGTTAACATCAACTCTAATGATCCATTAAACCCTATTAAACACTTTATTCATTTCAAAATAGGGTTTCTTAATCTTTAATTCATTAAAGATGATAATTTACACTTTATTTCGAACTATGATCAGATTCAGGCTATAAAACTATTTTTATTGGATTCCTTGTGTTCTTCTGATCATAATTCATATATTACTCGTACTAATCTGAGCTACCAATCTTTAGTTATGAAATTTGCAAGAGTTACCTTTTTGGACCAATCACGGAGCGCCACATCACCCCATCCATGCGTCGCATCTTGCCTTATTGGAAACATAACAAAATGACGCTCCTACCCCCGGGTAAGTGGATCATCTCTTTAGCCCGCGAAGGGCAATTTCGTCCAACGGCTCAGCGACTTCTTCCTCCTCGCAATCGCTGGCTGCTTCCGCGGCAGAAACCCTACTCATGGCTTGCACAGCCCGTTCTCCCCCCTTTGGACCCCGAAAGCCATCGGCGTAGGTTGCTTTAGCTCTGCCACCTCCTTCCGAGCTTGGAGCTCCTCGCAGCAGACGGCCAGCTCGGCTAGGTCGGGCTGGGTATCTCTGCGACCTGCAACTGCTGTTGCAGCCTTGCGACAGATATATCACTCAGTTCAGGGCAGGGATACGATGCTAAGGCCGCCTACTGATGCTATGGGCCATCACTCTTCCCTCAAAACTCCTGCCTGCAGCCTCGTGGCTTCGTGATCCCATAGCTTTTCCTTAGTTAGGGTTTTGAACGTAAGGAAGCAAGAAGAAGGTGAGGAAGAGGGTGGGAGACGTGGGATCTTTCTGGAACTCAACCCTGGGCTCTACCCCTATATATAGGGATGAATAAAGAAGCCCTAGGTCGGCTATCCACGAATCCAAGAGTCCCTTTCCAAGTAGGAAGTCAATTCCTTCAAAGAGAAGTAATATTCTCCCTCTTCTTTATCCTTGGTTTTTCTCTATTATATGGATATTAGGAATGCGAAATTCCTCTTCTCTTATTCACTTTATGTTTGCTTTTTAATTCTTTGGCACAAATTTCTATTTTCTTTTAATAGAAATCACTTCCTTTTTCATAATGCCACCAAAACCATTAATAATGTATCATATTATCTTTTATTTTGCAAATTTTGGTATTTTCTCTTTCGTTCCTCTTTATTGGGACTCCTTGGATCCCAAGACATTCCATTATTTCGAAATCCCTTTTCAAGGATAATTATTATCCTTCTAGATGCATCTATATGCATTATTTCTCATTATCATGTTTATTTCTTATTAAAATAACTCTTTTTGAGGATTTCTCTTTATTTCTCTTTTATTTTCCTCATTGAGATTCCTTTTAATATTAGCAACCTCATGGATACGAAAACTCACCAAGAAATCTCATTTATGTCTCTCTCCACTCATTTTCCACATTTTATCATTATTTTCAATTTCTTTCTTAATAAAGAAATACTTAATTAATCTTTTCTTTTCTTATTGCCTTTTCTTTGCAACTTTGGACTCCTTGGAACCCAAGGAACCCAAGAGGCACGAAGTCCCTCTTTGGATTTGCCTTCTAGAGGTTTCCACGTCATTCTTTTCTCAAAAACTCAATTATTCATTTACTAAATTAATAATTGAATTTCCTTTCTTTATTTCCTTGTTATTGGTCCCAATAGCCAATAAAGCCCACAACACAATCCTCAAGGCTATTGTAAATGAAATCAATTAATTCAAAACAAAATATATCATTATTTGTTCAATTATCTTTAATATGAGAAATTACATTTCTCACCAATTGAACCCAAAAATTGGGGTTGTAACAACGACTCTCTCTCTCTCTCTCTAGAATACAATTTAGACATAGTTGTACACTCTAACCCTAACAATAACCTCCACCAGCCCCCTACTCCTTATTGGGGTGGGTTGTTCCTCTTCCCCCATCCCCTCCATGACTTAACAAGGTGAGTTTCCACTTACCCCTGCATGGATCCTTTATCAAGAGGAAGGATTTCAATGAATATAAGGGGATATTCATGCTAGTGGAATTGTAGTGATAGAAGCCCCCAACACTGGCCACCAATAAACACACATGATGCCATGGAGCTCTAATAAGGGATTCACACCTAAGGTAGCTCAAAATCTAACAAGCTTGTAGAACACATGAGCGTACAAGCTACAACCTTTAACTAAGATATCATTTTTGAAGGGATGTTGCTTGGTTGTGGTCACGGAGGATCTCATCTATGCAAAGAGGATGATTTTGAATATGTATTAGAGGAAAACGAAGATATCAAACATAAATAGGATCTCAACATCCAAATGGAACATCATCAGTTTATATAAAGGTAGTCCTAGCATGTTGTGTAGAATTGCCTTTATCAAGATCCCCTCGGCAGCTATTCCCTTTGGGACTCCTTTTGGTGACTCAAATCGTGTTTGAGGCCAAGATGGGAGTCCATCATCTATACCTCTAGAGACAACATTAGTAGTATGCTCGCAAATTTGTTTTTGTTGTTGAGATAAAAGGCACATGACCCTTCATTGACATTCCTTTGTCTGGTTATGTGCAACTCTACTTTGGGTCATCTCGAGGGTCTTCTTCATTAAAGACCTCTTGCACTATTATTTATCAACGATGTCCATTGACCCCTTTGTAAATCCCATTACATGGAATGGCTTCCTTAAAGTCCTACAACTCTAGGTCATATCATGTGGTCTTCCTAAGAAATCTCTTCATAAGAAGGCAAAGTAGGTCCTAAAGGTGGAAACAACCATCTCTTGGACACCTAGAGTTGAACGACACAAAGCAGATTTGCCAAATAGGATGGGATTCATGACATGTGTGGCCCTTAGAACTACTTCAACTGAATTTGTAGTAGTAGTCCCACCTGACACAAGGTCATCTCTACCATGTATATGGTAAGAGAAATTCTTTCTAATATCAAGCCTTAGTTGTGAGAGGTATATGATCCATGTACGGATTGGATAAGGACCCTTGTGGAAGGCATCCTACCGCACCTCTATGCATGAGAGACATTTGTTGTATCACATTACACCTCTATAACATTTTAGGGTTTTTTAGACTAGGATGGTGATTATGTTTATATGTTTGAATCTATGATGTTGGCTCGCTTCTTTGCCATATTACTAAATTAATGTTTGTCATATTCATGAGGCCTACGGATCACCTCATCAAGATATAGTGTGGTTTCCCAAATTGTCCTCTGAGAGCTAATCAAGTTCTCAAAGTTTGTATGTTCCACATGCATCCCAATAAATGATTTTTTCATGCTTGCCCAACCTTCTAAATTGCTGACTATTTTAGGCTTTGTGAGGATTCCATGAGAGATATGAAATATAACTAAGTATTTTCCTTATCCCAAAAGGAGCTTACGGCCCATAATCAGAAGATTCTCTAGATGATGTGTGAGCAATTTTGCTACAGTGGCTAATTTTTGCAATACTAGTTAAGTTGGTTCTTGAACAATGGATTCAATGCATTGCGTTATAGGTGTACCTAACCCTAGATGGTATGAATGACATATAAGGCCACTTACCTCTCATTACTTGATGTACATCTAGCCTATAGAGAATTTCAACTCTTGTGGAGCAATTTATTGTGGTAGACATATGTCAGGCCAATTCACAATATATTTCTAGAGTTAATCTAAGACTTAGCAATTGCAACTTCTCCACTTTTCAAGGAAAATATGGTTCATCATGGAATGAACATAAACATTATCAATTGAGAGGAGGAGTTCCTTCTATGGTATCTTAGGGGTGATAGATCTATGCAAGTACAACAACGACTTCTCGACCAATATCAGAGATAGGTCCTAATGTTTGCCACTTTAATAAATATAGCATATGAAAAATATCCACCTAAGATAAGAAGGAGGATTCAAGGGTCTCATGATTCCATCTTCATTTCTTTCATGTAGCCTATTCCCATGATAAAATGTGCATTCCACTAAAGAAAAGAATAATACAAGTGTCTCATGAGATCTCCTCAAACTTTGATTCAAGGGGAGGGATTGGAAATGATCCATGGCAAG
The DNA here is from genome assembly GCA_963693085.1 of Alisma plantago-aquatica. Classification (NCBI taxonomy): domain Eukaryota; kingdom Viridiplantae; phylum Streptophyta; class Magnoliopsida; order Alismatales; family Alismataceae; genus Alisma; species Alisma plantago-aquatica. The sequence continues at coordinate 940,707,197 of OY856411.1, forward strand.
GGATCTAGTGCATCATATCAAGGGAAGACATGAGAATTTTCTATAGAAGTTCATTTAGAGTGGGTTTAAAACATCTTCTAACTAACTATTTTCAATAGGAGGTTGGATATGAGAATATTGTCAAGGATGACTAGATCTAAGCTTTACATGTACCACTAGGAAAGTGGATGGCATTTTTTTGGCAGGAATTAAGGATGTTCGACAATGTAGTTAAGGAGGTAGGTGTAGATGATAACATGATTTTTTTTTATAATGGCTACTTGATGAGGGTTTAGGGGAGAGCCTGTTTGTAGAGGGTTTAGGAAGTTCTTAAATAAAATCTCCAAGCTTTTGAGACTCTTGAAAAATGGCCTCAAATGTTGGGGGTGTTAACAAAATAAATGGATGAGTTCATAGTTGGAATTTGAAGGAACTAGTTAATGAAAAAACATATGAATGCACTAAAATCCTTTATATAGAAAGAGGATTACTAACTTTTAGTACTCTATAGACATTCCTAGGCCTCAATGGGGCACTACAATGGAATAACTAATTAGGTACAATTTTTTTGGACGCCAATGGGGATATAGTAGGTGAGTATAGTTTTAGGGCTTGAACACATGCCTCCAATTTTTATATCTACATCAATAAAAAAACACAATAAGGATAGAATTATTGAGGGAGAAGACTAGAATCACAATCACATACGCTTCATGTCACTAGATGAAAATGAGAGAGTTATGGGCCAATTTGTTTGATTTAGTAGAATAGTGACTCAGAAGGGCCAAAATTTTTGATTTAGTAGAATAGTGACTCAGACACACCACTACTTGATATAAGACATTTTAATACCTATATGTTGAGAGAGAAGAGGGTCGTGGAGGAGTGTCCATGCATAAAATACATGATGGAATTTAATGCTTGAGTATCTATAATGCGACTTGAAGATATATCATTTAGGGATAGGTGGTTCACATGGAAAATAAAACAAGAAGGACACGTTGATCTATGTGGTAGATTAGATATAGGCTTCATAAATAAATGCTAGTTTGAGGGGAACATCCTTAGGTATTAGAAGAGGAACATTTAATGTAAAAAAACATTTGAATTCTTTTCTAACATATTTTTATTTGAATTTTAGGAGAAACTACATGAACATATTAGTGTCCTTGAGCGAGTAACAAGGAGGACAATAAAAATGTATTGCATGAAATTCTTGAAGAGGATTTAAGTTAGCTTTAGTGGGGATGGATGGTGATAGTTCCTCGAGCCAGAGGGATACTATTTCCTTCTACAAGTTTCCTAGTAGATAGATATAGATTATTTGATTATCTTGATCAAGAAAATCACTAATTGTTTAGAAATACATAAATGAAAAATATGCACTAGGTTGGTTTTGGTTCTTCAAAAAATAAAAAAACTAAAGGCATGAATGGCTTTAGGCATATTGGTGTAAGTAATTTTGCAATCATGGTTACAACTAATGTATTCCATATTGTCAAAGATCCTAAATAAGAAGATATACTTAGATAGCATTTGAAGGGATACGATTATATTGATAACATTCCATTATCTGAAACTTTATTTCATGGTCTATAGCATGGAAATTAGAGGGGAGAATATATAGTTTATAAAATGCACATATATAATCCCTTTCCTTGTATGCAATGGACATGGAGAGATTCCTACTCAACTTAAAATTCTTCTAGAGGGTAGTTGGATGTATCATGAATTTATTTACCTCTCTTCCCCCTTGTTTTCATTTCATTAAAAGAAGATTTAGAGAGGCACATGAAGGAGGAATTATCATGAAATGATTCCTAGATAAATTACTGGGGGATTCATATTTGCACGTCTTACTTGATGTTTGCAAATGACTTCATGTTTTTCTAACTTTAGCAGGGATAGGTTGGTAGGAAAAATGTCTCACTGTACTATGTGAAAACCTAGGGCCAAGGGTCAACAGAGGTAAAGAAATGATTGTATTAGGTACATATACCATATTTGAGTAACAAAGAGCTAACAATCCTAGAGGATTGGAAATAATTGTTATGCCCATATCTAAACTTAGTAAGTAGTCTACATTTTGTGAAACCATAATCTCATAAGTAGTTCATTCATATATTTTAACACTTATATAGTTTAATATACAAGTTTCTTTTTTAAGAAAATAATAACTCATTCTTGTCTACAACCCAAATTTCTAGCTAATTAAGTGATAACAAAAACCAAATCGATGTAGTTGAGATCCTATAACATAAAAATCGGGATATTGATGAGTAGTTCACTAGTTGAGAAGATATAGAGTAAATAAGACCTAATTTTGCAAGTTTATGTGGTTTTGACATTTATAGGATGGAAATCATGATAAAATTAAAGAATTTCCTTACAAAACCTAGAAGTGTGATATGATAGTTGTATCATTTCCTTGAGCACTTAATTGCATTTGGGACTACTTGATCAATTGTTGACTTACAAGTGAGTCCACATAAAAATTGTTGTTATGACTTATGACGTTAGTGGGAGGAGAATGTATGGCAATATCTTGTTATGCCTCTAGTGATGACCTTGGGTAGTTACCCATCTTAGGAAATAGTTAGTTAGACTTATAGGGTCCACCTTCCTGGAAGTCCATCAACTAGATGTTTTTTTAGTATTTAAAGTGACCCATTAGTCGAGACAAATATTGAAAATCATTTCACTAATTTTTGCTATGTTCTTGAATGATAATGGTCAATTCATGCCAATTTCCTTGAAGATGACCTACTTGTGATAATTGTATGACTAATTAATGTAGTCAGCTGACAAAACTTATAAATATAAAAAGTTAATTTGTCTAGATAGGGGTCAAATCTATACAAAAATAGCATATCCCTATCCTATTAGCAACCATTTCTCAATATTCCAAATCCTAGAAATCAACTATAAGCGGTTACAATGTGGAAATTGACGTGAGTTTTTGGTGGGTGACTTGTGCATGTTAGTTATATTTGATTTCATATATTGGGCTAAAATAGGTGATAAACATTAATTTCTTGGGTTTTATGTGAAATGAAGTAGAAATTCATTTGGTTTAATATATCCACTCTTTTTTTGTTGATTCAAGTATACATAGAGAAGGTCAAGAATTTTCTATATTCTTGCTTTAGGAGGATGGTTCTTGAACTAATAGTGGTGGGATCAATCTTTAGAGTTGAAATTTGAATCAAAATACGTGGTGACTTAGTTAGTGAAAAGGTATTTAAAATAATAGTATTTTGCATTCACATAAGAAATTTGCTTATATTTTCTATTTGATTGTTGAACACTAGTTTAATTGATTGATGCACTTCCACTTATTTAGTAAAACCTAGAATATATTAGATGGTTATATAAGTGTTTGGTCAATGAATAAATGTTGATCTCAAGTAATATTAGTATTCTAGAACATTAATAATTTTGGGGTTCTTGGAAAATGTTGAAACAAATAATTTTTGGGTAAGCATGAACTGCAATATACTTAAATCTTAGCAAATGACAAGATATTTGTTCACAAGTAGTGATTGATTATTTTTGGTTATAATTGCTGATATATATGATTTATTGTTAATTACCATTTCCATTTTAATTTATAAAACATATGTGAGAAGGGTTAAAATGAATGTTCAATAAGAAACCTTAAGTTGCATCAAGTTATGGTGAGTTCAGATAACGGGCCTTGTGAATTAGAATATATAAGTATGAGATCAATATAACATAGATGTAAAAATGAAACTTGTAGTATATAAATGTCGTGGACACCATATCCTTTCCCAATTGATGTGTGGTGGGAAGGGTGAAGAGATTTATTGAATATTAGATACATGAAGATGTAGCCCATAGTATCAATAGTAAGTATCTAAAAAAATCAAAAATCAGATGTACTTTAATTAATTAGTGCTATATAACAAAAACCATAGAGCTATGAGATACCCTAGATAGATGCTGCTAGAGATAGAAATTCATTTATAATCCTTTCCTTCTAGTTGCTTTGTTTTACTCCAATGAGTGTGTCAACCCTGTAGGAACTACATTGTGTAGATAGAATGTCTTAGTGAAAAAATTATCTTGAGTACATAAGACACAATGTCATAGTTTTTGGATGATATTTATCCTTTATTATCTAGGCATAGCAGTGGAAACCCGAAAACCGAATCGCCACCAGTAATATGCAAAATAACAATTAGCAACGGATTAATGAAAATCACTAACCATTAAAACCATTTTGCAAAGAGATCCATTTCTAGAAAACTATTAAAGAAAGAACCAAAACAATATATACATCATGGATCACATTGTACATACATTGTACCATCTCTACTCGAGGATATCATATACCAGTTGCTTTGCCCAAACATATACATAAGCAACATAAAACCTCGAGGCATACAAGCCAAAATCTCATATCGTTTATAAAACCAGTACGTACCAACTCCCAAGGACTTGAGAGTACAGAGATGACACATAGGACTTCTATCTATAAGACACAAAAGACAACACAATCAACCTGAGTTGTTACTGTTGTCCCTATTGTTGTTCTCCTCCCTCTGCAGTACGGTCTCTACCTCCTCGTCTGGGTCCACCTAAAAATTGTGAAACCCACAGGGTGAGACAAAAGTCCCAATGAGAGATATAACTCTCTGCCAACAATATTATTATCATAGGTAAATAGTATAAAACTGAATGGAGGATATTTTATGGAAATAAGCATGTTTAATCATTGTTTAATTGTAGAGCAAATCAATATCATTGTTTAAGTAGTTCAACTATCCATGACAGAGCTATAGATCATCTATTTACTTTATAAGGAATATGAAGAATGTATAAAATCTATCTAATTAAGATGTATAAAAGTAATGTAACATCAACCAATGTTTTCACATTCAACCCTTAAACAGATATGCTACACGACTGATTACATATTTACAATCACAGTTATGCCCAAAGGAGATGAGGTATACCGCTCATGCTCCAACTGACCACTGCTTAGTCAAAATCGGTACCATACAAGTTCAATGGAAGAGTCGGATGCCAAGACCTCACCTATCTCGATTAGTATGAGACCATTGGTAGTGACATCATGTCAAACTACAACTAGCTTACCGGGGTATAACAACATCTTCGCTAAAGAGCTACAGCCGCAGCATGCACTCTCTTCGGGGAGTTCACACATCAATTCCCGGTACATTTTCATCAGGGTGATCACACAACAACCCTGGTATTCATCAGGGAGATCACATAGAAATCCCTATCAGGACGTAAGGATATGTTCGTCCATCACCCCCACTTATTCAAAAATGTTTACTCTGAGTTAAACTTATTTCACCATTCAACAAATCCTGCCACCGAATGGATCTATGGCCTGGGAAACTACATGATAAGGTTCCATTTGATTAATTAGGTGTATTACAATATCTTTTAGCATTAATCAAGTTACAAGCATGAATTATAACATATTCTACAAAGAAAGGTGTAATACATTTATCAAGTACTTTTATAATCTTTAGAACACAATGAATGCACAACACTCAGGACCTTAGTCCCTTATCACATTCCTGGGAATTCTCATCCCTTAACATTATCATCATCATCATTGCTACATCTGGGTATTCAAACCCTTAGTTCATTACTAAACATTGTCACCTCTTATCAGGTAACTATTACTGTTGGATCATGGGCTCTAGGGGGTGAATAGAGCTTCATAAATCTCACAAAAAAAATTAGACCACCAAATTATATTATGTGCGGAAACTTAAACATTCAACCAATTTGATATCCTAACTAACATGCATAGCAAGGGTGAGAGACAAGGAAGAACATACACTTGGACAAAGTGGTTTAGAGTAGTTCCACACTTCAAACTAGAAGTGAGTTAGACCACTACCTAGAGGTGGTTAGGCTCTAGGACTTTGCAATCTTGATGCTCTTATATTCATTCATAAGATTACAAGACAACAACCACATTCATCCAAGGACTTAATACCTCAAGCAAGGATCTTCAACCTACTGAAGGAACTTACCCACTTGAACCATGGAGTCTTCATCCTTCAATAAGGATTTACCCACTCATTCTTCAAGTCTTTGGCCTTCAAGGAATTACCTATCCTTCTTGAACGTTCGCCTTGCCTATCTCCTTCACTTGGAGATCTGGAACACCATGCTTTCTTCAACCTTGAAGTACAACAACTCCTTCTCCTTCACTCAGAGAAGATCTTCAGCCTTTTCTTCAATAGGAAAGGGGGTTGGAAGATGGAGGTGAAGAGATTTACATGGATACAAGAGGTAGCTCTCTTACAACAGAACCTATCTCACTCATACTAATAGATTTGACTTGAAGGTAGAGAGATAAAGGGGCTCAAAGGTGTGTAGCACTCTCAACTAAGCAAGAACCAAGCATATATGGAATGAGTAGCCTTGGAATGAACTCCAAGTGGTCCTATTTATAGCTGAGGGTGCCCCTTTGAGTTGGGGTACACTTAGGGTAAAAAAATTAGCCATTTTTGCCTAAGGCAACAGATCTATTTTTGGCCAAATAACTCACCAACTGTCACTATCACTTTTTCTACAATTTCCGTATAGTGCAATCAGGCGAGTTTCAATAAAGGTAAATCGACCGATAGGGTAAAAGACAAACCCAAATTTCAAACCATTTGTCGAGTTTGTCCTGAGGAAACTCGACCGGCCAATGAAAGTTGTGTTTGGTCAGTAACCCCATCGGTCAAGTTCTGTGAATACACAACTCGACTAATGTACTCTTCAGAGAATTGATCCTAGTGGATTGGTTGAGATTGTAACTTGACCGATTGACTGTCTGTGATCAATTTTATAAAGTGCATCAAAAGTGATTAGAACTTGGTTCTAAGTGTCCCAATCAATTTTCTCATCTTAGTTACAAGTCATATCCTCAATACAAGTGATTACAAAATTCTTCTAAGGTCATTTGCATGGATTTCCAAAATTACACACTTGTATAGCTTTTGACTTGAACTTGAGCAAATTAGGGCTTGAGTGTTTTGATCCTTTTCATGTACCTAACACCTAAAATCAATCTTGAATACACATATTAGATACATATGAATGGAATGGTTAAGTCATTATCAAAATATGGACAATGTATAACCTCTAGGTCAACATTCTCCCCCTTTTTGACAATGACAAACCATTCCTCAAACATATTGAAAAGAATATAGAAATTATACCTTTTCCTTGTGAATTGGGGGGATTCAAGATGTGAACAATGTGGATTGCTCCCCCTCAATCTATGCTTACTTTAACCTACATAGTTATTCTTTCTACACAAAGCAATTGTAGCATACATGTACTATATGGTCCTTTGCAAGTCACATGATAAAAATATTAAATGAACAAGAAAAGGATCTCATAAGCAAAAAATAGCAATATGGCAAAGACAACAATATGATTGAGTTTCAAGACATTGAAGTTCTCTCCCCCTTTTGACATTATCAAAAAAGTAGGGGGGTGGAAGAGCATAAACTCAGGTCTTCTCTAAAAACACAATCAAACAGATGATCATACATGCAATCTCATATCATATATCATCCAAAGACAAAAGTAACACACAATCTCAGTCATAATCAAAATATGGTGAAACATGACACCAACTATAAGATATATCAGAGCAAAGAGATAGAGTGCACATAACATATATTACAACTCAGAAGCATTTTCTCATAAAAGAAACTATAAGCAAGAAGTGATGAAAACTGAAGATAAAAAATAGTACAACTCAAATAATGTGCCCAAATGTTTCTTATACAAAATAGCCTAGAAAGATATATATGATCAACAAACTAGACTAAAAACTAAGATACAATATAGACATCTAGACTATCTATGTCCATATCATCATCATCATCAGCTCTAGGCTCATAGTCCTCTTCTCCATTTGAAGGTGTAGCTGTAAGGCCTTCATCACCAGCACCATCACCATCATCAGACGCATCCTCACCATCACCATTGTCGTCATCAGCAACCTCAACATCATCAGCCTAGTTAGGCATCTCCTCATCTGTAGGAGGACCGAAACCACGACTGGGCCAACGAGCATTATGCTCATCCCAAGTCATACCAAGAGCATAGAGCTCATTGGCATAAGGAAAGGTTGGAGAAGAATCTCTAAGACTGGCAAGCAGGGTGGCTAAGGGCCAGTAGACATTAGTAGATAGGAGGGAGCAGAACCACCAGCAACAAAGGGTGGAGGAGCACCAACAACGGAAGGCTCAAGGGTAGGGTAGTAATGATTGTATGCATAGGAAGCATAATTACTACCAGGGAAAGGCTGGTAGGTGGGGTAGGGGTGTGCACATGATATGTTAATGGTAGACATGATTGAACATAGATCCTGATGCATGTGCTACTGGACCTGTTGGTTGTATGCCTTCTGGTGCATCATGTAGCCCATAAGGGTTTCATTGGATACATGAAACACATCACAGCTAGGTTGAGGTGGCTGAGGAGGTGGAGATCGGGCAGAGGAGGCAGGGGCTCTAGAGGCAGAGGCTAAGGGTGAAGCACCGGGTGTGGTAGAAGAAAAAATAGGCACGGACTTCTGAATCATGGTTTCACTGATACACACACCCTTTCTGGCTAGCTTGTAATGGAAGTCAGAAAAGAGTGATTTCTCAGTAGCGAACTGAATCAAACCACTAATAAGGGATATATAGGGTGGATGGGTGCCTTAGGTGTTCTTACTAGAATCAAAATAGGTCATATGGTGTAGAATGTATCTTGACCATTTGACTCTGATATTCTCAAGGAGGCAATACATTATAACTACAGTGTTCTCTGCAATATCCATTTGATTTTTCTTCGGATGGATGTTGCAGTTGACCACTAAGGCTAAGATGCACTTTCTGATATCAAGGGAGGAGGAGGGTAGGGTTCTCTTCTTCTTATATGGAACATCAGGTTTCTTGAAGTAGCGATGCATGTTAGGGAGAGTAAGTTCATTCTGCTTGTAGAAACCTTCAGGATCCAAAAGATCAAAATACTCACCGTAATCCTTGCGCCAAGAGTCATTCTCATTATATTTGGAAAAGAAGACATTTAAAATATCCTCAGAGATTTGAAAATGCTTCCTGACGATCATGGAAGTTAGGATCACTTGAGTATTTGGTGGGGGTACAAGGGTGTCGTAATTCCAATGCAGGTTAGCGTAGAATTTGTGAACTGCTTTTGTGCTTGTCATTGAATTATGAAAGCAGCCACGCTCAACTGCCAGGGTAGAGAGGTGATGGACGACTAACAACTTAGCTACTTGGTCTATAACCGCTTGATGCCTAGGGCTAGGCTCAAACAAAGCTCTAAAAAGGAAAGGACTCCTAGGAAGAAGGTCCTTATACCTATTTACAACTTCTATTGAGACAGACGAGGTGTCATCAAAGGGAATCAAGTGGTTAGATGAAGAAGATGAAGGAGCATTGCTAGGGGCAGATCTCTTTCTCCTATTGGAAGTCATGGAGGAGAAGAGATCAAACACACAAAGCAAGCCGTCAAAAACGTCCAAACACCAACAAGGAGCAAAAATGGAGGTCTAGGGCAACCTATCTAGGTCGGGAAAGGGCTAGATAGGGAAGGTAAGGGTTTGGGTAGAGAGCTTAGGGCTAGAAGAAGGGGAATCAGTCAGCTATTCTCTAGTTGAGAGGGAGAATAGTCGGCCGAACCCAACTTAAGTTGGCTTCAGCCCGCTGATCGGTTGAGTTCTGAGAGTGGGAAACTTGACCGATTGGTCCATTTTTGAACATCTCTCGGCCACGGATCGGTCGAGTTTGTCCTGGGGAAACTCGACCGATGGTCAACCTGACCTAAAACCATCAAACTTAATTTCCAGCCATATGAATGCTAATTAAATTCATTTTTTGAGTCTATTATGTATATTGAACATACTTAGGCACATATCACTCATCATTGGGTACTATTTAGCGAATAAAACCCGAAATTTGAGAAATGCCCAAAAATAAGTGAAACTAAACATGCCCATAATCAGATTAAGCAATTTTAGGCAAGTAAGATGAATAAAGCATGAGCAAGACATATGGGATAAAATCAACTAGCTAGATAACATGTCAATATCATCTGAAGTAATAATGAGCAGTTTATATCTAATAAAATTAAATTTCTCTCTAGCTAGAGGTTTAGTGAAAATGTCCACCAACTGATTTTTTGTGTCCAAATGCGTGATATAAATATCCTTCTTGGCAATGTGATCCTGAAGAAAATGATGTCAAACCTCTATATGTTTAGCTCTACTATGCAATATCGGATTATAAGAAATATTGATTGCACTAGTATTATCACAATGGATAGGAGAAGCATCAAAATGTATGTTAAAGTCTTGGAGCATTTGCTTCATCCATAGGACCTGGGCACAACAACTCCTGGCTGCAATGTACTCAGCCTTGGTAGTTAATAATGCGAAGGTGCTACTTACAAAAAAATAGATAATGCCAAGGTGCTCTGTTTCTTGGAAAACCAAGACACCAAGCATGGTCCTAGAAGGAAGCAAGTGCCACTTGTGCACTTTCTATCAACCAAAAAGCCTGCGTAATCCGCATCACTATATGCTATAAGAGTAAAGTCCCTTGACTTAGGGTACCATAGACAAAAGTTTTGAGTTTTGGCTAAGTACCTCAAAATCCTCTTAATAGCAATAAGATGTGATTTCCTAGGACTTGATTGAAAACGAGCACACAAGCCAACACTAAACATAATATCAGGTTTAGAGGCAGTTAAATAAAGTAGACTACAATCATACCTCTATAGAGCTTCTCATCTACCTTCTCACCTTCTTCATCTCTATCGAGTTTGGTTGTGTTGGACATGGGTGTGTCCATCGGCTTCATGTTCTCCATTCCAAAGCGTTTGAGTAGTTCATTTGTGTACTTGCCTTAGTTGATGAAGTTTCCATCTTTGGTTTTCTTGATTTGGAAGCCGAGAAAGAATGTTAACTCACCCATCATACTCATCTCAAACTCACTCTGCATAAGAGAACTTGCTTTGTTCCTTACCACCTTGCCATTTTCATCAAGTTTGTTGTGGTAGACCCACTTGGTGCCAATGATTTTTCTGTCACTTGGTCTTGGCACTAGGGTCCACACTCGATTCTTCTTGAATTGCTCTAGTTCCTCCTGCATGGTTAGGATCCACTCGTCATATCCAAGAGCTTCCTTGATGTTCTTTGGCTCCAGCTGTGAGATGAAGGCACTGTCTGCTTGTTCTTTGTTGTAGGAAGCTCGTGTCTTCACTCACTCAAATGGGTTGCCAATGATTAGCTCCTTGGGATGATTCTTTGTAAAGCGAGGAGTGGGATCCTTCTTCTCTTCATCTTCTGCTTCAACCACCTGTTTACCTTTGTTGTTGATGTTGAGATCTTTCAAGATAGGAATTAAGTCATCTGCAATATCATTATCCACTACAGATAAAAGGTGAATTAGCTACAATTATACTAACTACATATATTGTATTTATAGCTAAAATTACTTATCTTTACAAATTATAAAAATATAAATAAAATGAATGTAGTTAACTGTAATAACTACAAACTTCCCTACATATCCTAATTGATTACATAAAAATTCTCATATCAATGCCTCGCGTCCCTCTCCCCCATACAAATAACAAAAATATCCAAAATTTCAATTTCCCTCATGCGACTCCCTCCTTGCCCAATTGGTGTGATTTCAAAGTGCACTTATGACTGTACTCCCTCAGTCCCTCTCCCGCATCACATCCTCCAAAAATCCATGGCTCTCCCCGATAGCCACCCCCATCCATCATGTGCTAGCTCTCCCTCTCGCTATCTTCCCCTCCCCTACAATCGCCAATCCGATCACGTTCTCTCCCTCTCACCTCACTTTCCTTGCGCAACACCCCTGACGTCCTCCTCTTTGCTAGCACCTGATCTCACAGACCGCCAACAGAGGTGCTGGATGGACGGAGTCCCCAAGGAAACAGAAAAGTGGGGGGAGGGGTGAGGATCTTGGCCGAATCACAATTGCTCTAGTGCAGGGTATGGCCTCGTGGACTGCCTGAGGAGGCAATGGAAGTATGAAGCACCCAAGGATAGAAAAATGGAGGGATGAGGATTTTGGCTGAAACCCAACTCCCCCAGTACAATGTCTGGGTTCCCTGATTTAGCAATTGTTCTTCTCCCATTCACAGTGAGGTCACGATTTATGTTTCCTAATACTATTTTGTGCCTCTTCTACCTCCTAGTGCATCCTTATGGATGGTATGTACCATTAAAGAAATTAACTCACCTAGTCTAATTCTATAGTTTCACACGTTTGCATGTTTTCAAGATTAATTGATTGCCTTGATGGTTTAAGGTGATCCTTATTGCTTCACATAAAAAATGTAGGAACCTATCAGCCAACTTGTTTGAGTTAACTTCTATCCTCATGTCTGGTTCTCTAGTTCTATAATAATTAGATTTTATTTCTGAGTTTTTCTTAATTATATGTCCTGTGGATGGTTCTCAAAGTCCATGACACTTAACTATCTTGGCCATTGTTTAGTAATGCACTTTCTTGTTTGCTTGCTGTTACAGGTTCTTCAAGCAATTATTCTTCATCTATTTGGTCTAATAGATGGCTACCAGGCTCTTGTGGACAATTACTACCATATACAGGCCCATGGTCATTGCTAGCATAGGAAGGGCTCCAATTGTCCTCATCTTCTTCATCTTAGGTGGATTCATCCTACAATATAATATTCCTTTCATCATTAGCCATTTTTATGCAAGGAACCGAGTCTGGTGCCTCGTGCAATCTCCTATTGTCAAAGGATCCATGTAATGTCTCTCTTTTGTGGTAAGTGACCTCTTTTACTTCCATATCACACTCACACTATCAAGATTCTTCAATGAAAGAAGTGGTCACAATTCTGAATTTCTTTGTAGACTGTCTAAATATTTCATAGATAATATTTTTACATATTGCCAAGTAGAATGAAGTAAAGCTCGACAATTTTGATTTAAATTCATGTTCTATTGACATAATATATAACTCGATGTTGTTGGTTCCTTCTACATTAGTCATAGTACATGTGTGCTTGAGATCACCGAGCACTCAATCTGATGTATAGATGTGCAAAGGTTGAAATCACTGGGCATTCTGTTACAATGTTTATGCAAATTTCTTTTCTCGACTTCATGTAGCTAGCCCATCATTGTATGATGACATTTCCTCTAATCAGATAGGAGCACTAATTACATCTCAAGATGCAATTTCTATATTATGGCACAACACCCTCTGTCAGGTATGTTATCTTGCAATAATTGTCAGGTGCATATGGAATCTTTATTTCATTGTATATATTAGTTCTACTGTAGAACCAATTTTTGCAAATTGTCTTCTGCATAACCTCTCATGATACGATTGTTATTTGCTTTTATAATTAAAATATATATGTGGCTTTGGTCTAATTAAGTCAGACTATACATTCAACACTTGGTTGTTTGATACTATCTTACACTAGACTAAGATCCATATGGACATACAAAGTCCATTGCTGTGTAAAACATTTCCTTCCTATTAGCAATCGTTAATCTCATCCTAGTTCAAATTTATTATTAACAACTCCCCTCGATGCTCTTTCTACAAATATTGTGAGTTTTCTCTTCATATAAATTGATCACCATTAATGTTTTGGATTTATCATGTCACAAGAGATGCATGTCATTTTATACAGTACAATAATTTTAGGACCACCTCACAATTGAAGATGACCCACTATTAAGATCTTGATTTTGGAAACTTCATTATTAATTTCTTTGCTTTTTTTTATATATTCCTATTCTTTTAGCTTAATTCCTTCTATTAAAGTGTCTTACATAGAATCTCTGAATAATGAACTGTATGTATTCTACCCATATAATATTATGTGTACATATACTCTATCATGGTACTACCATTTATGGACATACATGTTTAGTCTATTTAAATTCAATCGATGACTAGAACACACTTTCTATTTCATGTTTATTAATTAGCTTGCTGCTTGAACTACTGAAACTAAGATTAGGGTCTATAGATGGGAAAGTTAGATGATCATCCTGGTGATAAATCATTTTGAAAATGTTCGGTACCACCTTAACATCCTCCTTTAAGGGGCGTACACTATCATGCACATGCCTCAGTGAGATTTTTGGAAATACACACTATCAATCTCTAATGGACTCATTCTCCACTTACTTCATAGTAACTGTATCCATCCTTCCATTGTGACTACCATCATCAAACCTGTATAGATGAATTTTAAGGTAGAAACCAAGGTACATGACATCAACTTCATCTTGACTTTAAAATTTTGAGAAACATTGATGAAGTTATCGGTAAGTTTTGTATGCAAACTTTGATGAAATATCGGTGTCTTGTTTTTTAATAATAAAATATGATATTTGGAAAATGCATGTTGTTAGGGTATTGCATATATAATACCTACATTTTTGAGAAAATCAGAGGAGGTGCTTCTATTTAGCATCCCCTCCTCATGCAGGAGAAAGAAACTTCCCCTTCTAGGATTACTACAGGTACTTTTAGCATTCTCTTTGTCACATTCATAATGTTGGATGAAGTCAACATTCAATCTGGGTAATTGTTTTGGGGTATGTTTGTGAGCCCATTTGGCGAAGCTGTCAACAAGCTCATTCCCTTCTCATCTGACACACACCAAGTTGGTGTCATGTGAAATAGCAAAGTCCCTAAAATCATTTTATAAAGAGCACAATTGTTTGTAGGGCATTCGTTCATCTTCATAGATGTACTTGCAGACAAAAGAATATGTCTCAATGGAGCATCTTGGCATGGCTTTAATGCCTGAAAAGGTGATCCCTATCAAGATTTCAAGAAATGAACCTACTAGAGGATCGTTCCCAGCCTTCCAGGGTGTTTCATAACTAACCCTACAATCCATCTACCAGCTATGTTCTGGTGACCATGCACGTAATTATTTGTTGTCATAATATTAAATAAATTCTATATTAACATGATGTATATCTAATTTATCACTTAGCCTCACTTGTTCTATACATGGTTAATGAAGAAGCAATAAGTTGACTATATTATGATTATCTATTTTTTTTTGGTCGGTCAAAAATGCGTGTTGCTAATATTACCAAAAACTTTGGGCACTAGGTACCCCATTACATCAGATAGAACAAATATTACCCCACATAGGGGGAACAAGGATCTCTAGATGGATCAAAAGTAACTAAGAAACATATCAAACTATCAGGCTAGTTCCAAAACACTCCTACTAGAGAAGGACTAGAACAAGACACAATTACATACACTTTTGCATACCCACAAATAGTAACTACATCTTGAATTAGTCAGACACCACCCATCCTACCTAGAACTAGCCTTCAAGCATCCAACTTTCTCAACTAGCTATCTTAAGGATTCCAAAGGAGAAAACCCGATCAGAACCTCCACGTGTAAACATAAAGCAATGACTAACTGTGTGACAAGCAAGAATCAAAGAAGTTAACTGATAGAGTGCAGCATGAGCAAGGCTTGAAACCCGTCCTTCTTGCCTAGCACAAAACCAGCTAACAGTAACCGCACCCACAGAGTGTGGCATTGCACCAAGAATCAGGAAGACTTTCTCACAACCAACTCAAACTAACAACTCTGTTAAACCTGCAACGACTCTTACCAATCGTCACAAGTTCTGGCTTCAGTCATCCAAGCAAAAAACTTGGAAGAACTGACAAGCACGCAGCAGCAACACAACCTGGAGTCTAGGGCCCCCGAAGGGGACATCACCCAAACAACTTGAGCCGCTACCTTGGTCTCACTGGAATATCATCGAATACCATAAAGGTGTCATGGACTACCACTTGTCTATCCCAAGAAGACGGAAATTCAAGGAGGCTGCAACCTCTTCCCATTACCTCTTTAACTCAACCGTTCCCTTGCTCATGAGTAACACACCCGTCAGGGAACAACTCAGTGGAAAGAAGCGATTCACCCACGCATCAGGAATCCTAGAATCCACAGATCAAGCACCTGACAGGGGGTTCCTTTTTGCAGCAGCAGAGGGCACTGAGGAGGAAAACCCCCCCATAACCCAGTGTTGTGCATGATCATCCATTTCTAGGAGACAACGAGAAACAAGGATTGCGCAACACCGGCACCAGAGTAACTTAGACTACCAATGAGCAGCAGAGCACATGCATCCCTTCGCCATCTGTTGACACTTCAAGTCCCCAATGGAAGGAACCATCCGCCAATCAGCCCTAGCAATTGAGTCGGGAAAGGAAACCAGTACTATGAGGTGCCGCCTCCAGGACCAGTCATCAGATGGGGCACCACCAGGAGGACCAGAGAAGGGATCCCAAGCCGACTAGAGAGAAGACCGTCCACCTCCAAATTCACCAAAGGAGGAACTGAAGTCAAAATTGAAGGGAAAAACATCATCCCCCTGGACGCCCAGGTCTCAGCTCGGAAGAAGGGGTGCCTAAGAATAAGGGCTAGGAAACCCTTCTTCACCTACGATGACATATCGAGTGTGCCCCAAGCCTAAGATCTTGGTAGGAATAGCTTCACTCTAGTAGTCTCTCTTGAACTGGTAGGAGCCGACAAAGTAAAAAATGCCAAACAAATGCCATATCCATTTCTGTGCAATATAAAAACGTCGACCCACTTCTCCAGGACATCCGAGGTGAAGAAGGACCCATCGATTAGGACTCGACTCACTACTTTTCTCCAGAGAGCCGCATCTAGCAACAACCTACCAAACCTCGCTGTGGAAATACATATGCCAGGGGGAGGAAATCGCCATGGGTGGCGCTCCCTCCCCCAGTGGTAGCCACCCCTCCCTTGGTTATCTTTATTTTCTTAATGGCATTTACTATATAGTTGTTGATTTTATCGTTCTTTAATTCTTGTGACTAATAATTTATCATATTTTTGCTAGAATAACAGCAAGAGGAGACCTCCATGTTGCCTCAGTGTCGCACAGACCCTAGGGTGTTATGCAAGGAGATAAATCAAGGATTCCAAAGAAATTCGAATCTTGGTCACTTAATAAGAAGCACTTCAGGTAAACTAGCATACCATCCCTTCCTCTTGTCATTTATCATTTTTAGTTGTAATATTAGTGGCATGTTTCAATTTTATTACTTGAGTTAGTATTATAATTTCATTTACTTGCATTTCATATTTGTGATTTGTGAATATGCTCTTATAATTAATCAACTAATTGTATTACTTGAGAAAAAGTGTAGATGTACCCTATTGTTAGTCCAAAACCATGTCCCTCAACCATGTGAAGTGCTTCTTGTCAAAATTCGATATACATACTACAAATTAAACCAACGTAGTAGTAAAATGACCTATTGACTCTATTTATATAGTTGGAAATGTGCTTTGTTATGGCCTTAGGATAAAATGCACCCTGTCAGACTTAGTTTCTCCCATAGTTGACTATAACTGGAAACCTTAATAGTGAGTTAAAGACATTCTAACAATAGTTCAGGGAATGCAAGAGTAAATATTTTAATAATTAGGTTTGGAAAGAGCACTACTGAATTAGTAAATAAATGTTTATGAATGCACTCTTTGTGCTTTGTTTTACGGGTTCTTCTTGTTTGCTCACTTATGCTTATAATCTGAAAAGTGATAGCATGTGTTTTAACATGAAATTCCAAAGATCTATATGCAAATTTGCACTCTTACTATTACAAACAAAGATGGATTAACACTTATGTTGGTTCTTAAGAAATGAATGTGCGTATATATGTTGAACCATTTATTTGTGTCTTATTGATGGTGATTGGTGAATGTTTTGATTTCAGCTTTTGAACCCAAAAGATGTTACAACTCTCAGATATAGTGAATATAATAAGAAAACATTCAACAAATACTTATATCCATGGGATTCTATTCACTTCAACACCGAGGTATGACTGTCTTGAGTTATATTTATTTATTATAGACCAGTTAATTTTCCTGTTGGAACTTTTAGAATATTACTAGGATGAATGGCGTTATCATGTAACAAACCACAATATAGTAATTCCATCTGATAATATTGGAGTTTTATATAATAGAAGGTCAAATATGTAGCATGGTAGGTTGACATTTTCTGAGCTGGCTAACTACAAAATATTTTTTCTTTGTGCTATGTCATGGACTTCAAAATTTTATAGTTAAATCATCCTTATCGATCTTAAACATTATCTTTTGGGCTCACTTCTTTACCTTTTGATTCCTTTTGACTTGATAATGTTACTCTGCTTATTTTCTAGCACCAAAACTTATGCTCTGGTGATCTCACTTATGATCACATGTATTGTTTCATCCTATCATCTATCTAGGGCATCAATTGTCAAAATTAAGGTTCTTGTTGGTTTTGAGATAGACAATGCTTCAAATCCCATACAATTTCTCAATGAACATGACTTGATCATTTTTATGGCCACTTACCAGTGATACTTATCTTGAACTAAATCATTATTATGTATGAAATTGATGTCCATTTTAACTGTGATTGATACTAAAGGGACGTGGCTAATGGACCAGGAGTTACCTGAAGATAATTTTTTTTAAATTACACAAGTATTGGATACCCTAAGAGGGTTTTCTATGTAGTTCCTCCTGGGCCAAACCATGTTGTATATAAAGAATCATACAAACTTAAACTGACTAGTATGTATCACGGGTCTCATTTCTTGTCTCTCTTTGTAGAATAATGTTCCCTCAAAAATAAAATCCTATGGGCCTTCTCTAGTTGTAAGAGAATATCCTAGACCTGTCTCAATATTTACATAAATTGTGACCAACCTATTCGAATTCTTTATGATAACATCTTAGATAATGTGTGGATAAGAAAATGGTAGCAATATCAACCATGATTATACACACTTAGAAAAAATTAAACAAGTTAGCACCATGGAAATATTCTAAGAGAGAGACGATCTTTTAAACTTCAAAAACATTAGCTGCCTTCTCACCCTCCTATATATCCATCACTGTCACTTACTATTTTAGCTAAACTGTTCATGCTCATAGTCGTAAGTTGATTAAAACAACCCAAGTATTATATAATCCAAGCAAAGTTTGAAGTTCTAAAAAATACAAGGATAGAACTTCTAACAGAGGTCCTGAATAAAACTGCATGTGAAACTCAACATGCTAATCCACATACTTTATAGTAAATTTTGGTAACTGACTGATGTGTTTTCAAAACCTATATAAATCGATCACAACAACATATTAGAGTCTGTAACAATGTAATGAAAAGCCTATATAAGCTAACTAAATAGATGAGCTTACTAACAACTATGAAGTCAGGCAGGGGGTCCACTAGATCCATATTTCTATGTGCCAGGGATGCAAGGCCTGGCTGCCATGATTGATTATGAAGTGGTTGATGGCAATTTAAGGCCAATCAAAGCTTCCAAAATGCACCCCATCTCTCATTTCTGATGACTTAAAGCTTTTCCTTGAAGAAAAAGTTGATAATGTGAAGCATTTAGCCAAAATACCTCTCAAGTTCAGTAGTATTTCTGGTCCTAATGTTAAGCTTGAAAAAAGTTTCATAAAGTTGGTACATTTGCTTCTCTTGGTGCATTATTTTTAGAAGAGAGACTGAAAACGTGAATCACTTATTATTTGATTGTGTATTTTTCAAAGAGTAGGGGGAGTATGTTCTATCAAATAGGGGGTGTTAATATATATGTGTTGTTATTACTATTCTATTATTTTACATTATATTTGGATCTATCTATAATTGTTCCATTATTATAAATAAAAGGGTACACACATTGTGTAAACCTAATCTCTCCAATTTTTGTCTTGTTTCTCATGGTACCAGAGCAGGCCTAGATCCGGCCGCCGCTTTTCCCTCCCTCCCTTCTCTCTCCTCTCTGCCCCCTCCCCCCGTGCAAACCCACCGCCGCACAGCCCCCCCGGTCGCTGGCTCTTCCCACAGTGCTGCGCACCTCGTGCACCGCCAGTAGGCCGCCGGGCGGCAGCCGCAGCGCACCCCAGCGTGGGCTGCTGCCTGCACCGCCGTGGTAGGCGCACCGCCGGGTGGCCCCGCCGCCAGGGCAGGTTGCCTCCAGGGCTGTTAGCCACCTAGCTGGCCCATTCAAGGGTACGTGGCTTGATTGTGGACTGAGGGACAACCTTGACACTTGATTCTGCCTACCCATGTAGGCCGTTGAGCCATCAAGTTTTCTACTGCGCTCTAGCGTAGCCCGTATGTGAGAGGTTCCTTCCTTCTATAAATTTGTGCCTTCTTATACCTACCTGACAACATAGGAAGCCTACTAGTGCCTGTTCGTGCCTGTCTTGCTGTGTATCTATGCTTCCGGGACTCCGTCTTCTACTACCTCATGGCATCCTCCAGTGATGATTTGCACCGTCAAGTTATGACTATAAAACTTGATGGGTGCAACTACTAGTACTGGGTATGTTCCATGGTGATTTATGTAAAATCCCAAGGAAAATACTCACATCTGACATGTGATGCTCCTGCACAACCTGCTATGAATGGCGACTCCAAAGATGTGAAGGCCTACAATGACTGGGTTCAGGATGACTCGATGATGATGACATGGATTCTCAACAGCAATGAGCCGAAAATTAGTGTCACCTTGCTCTATCTTCCTACGGTGAAGCAGATGTTGGATCAGCTCACCAATACCTATTCGCATAGCCAGAACCCCAAGAAGGTGTTTTACATCACCAAGTAGCTTGGTCATCTTCACTTCACGAGGTCAGATATTGCAGACTACTTCTTTGCCTTTACTGGACTGTGGGGGGAGCTGGAGACCTACCACCCACTGTCTACTGATCTAGTCACCATGCAGCGTCAGTGTCTGGAGCTACAATTGGTCCAGTTCCTGTGTGGTTTACCAGAGTCCTACGCTAGTGTTGTTGACCAGATCCTTGCTAGTGACCCACTTCCATCGCTGCAAAGTGCCTTTCAGAGACTTCAATGCCTGCCTTCTTCCTCATTTGCACTGCCCACTGACTCTGGATTCTCCACTGCTCTTGCTACCATGTCTGGTCATGGCCGTGGTTGTGGTCGTTGCCGATTTTCTGACAGCCGTCCCCCTCTTGGTGCAGGGCGGGGGAGAGCTTCTTCTGGACGTGGAGTTCCTGCTGCTGCGTCTTCTGCTACTGTGCGTCCTCAGAGAGGACGACGCTTTTGCACTTTCTTCGGCCGGTTGAACCATATAGAGGAAACATATTGGGAAAAGTATGGTAAACCGACATGGGCCAATGCGGCCACTGATACTACTGCTACTTCTGAGATAGCTACCCAGCTTGCTGAGTCTGATACCTCGGGTACTGCTACTGCTGACTACATTCATGCTGAGGTGGAACACATGTTGCTTGAGCATACTAGCTCCTCTTCTATTGCTACGACCAGTACAGCCCATGATGTGACTTACTCTGGTTGTGACACTGCCTTCCTTAGTACTCCATCCTCTAGTGTTGGTAATACAAAATGGGTTATAGATTCAAGCGCATCATCTCATATTTCTGGGAATTGGTCTTTATTCGGAAATCTATCTAGACCATTTACTAATTCCTCTATTATGCTTGTTAATGGCTCCAAGTCTACGGTTTCTACAGTTGGAGACATTGTTTTTGAGTTTCTTCTAAAACCTGCTTTATATGTGCCTCATTTTTTGCTAAATTTATTATCTGTTAGCAAAATATTGCAGAGCCCGAACTATAGCCTAACATTCATACATGGTTTGTGTGTTTATTAGGACCTTCACACGAGGATGAAGATTGGTGGGGGGCATGAAGGATCTGATGGCTTATATTATCTGGATGATCTTCCAAAAGTGGACAAGGTTGTTGTGGCTTCTGCTTTACTGGTTAAGCTATAGTGTTGCCATATTAGATGTTGAAGCCTCCGCCAACTATCGTTTCCTTGTACTGAATTGTTGGCAACTATAGTTCGTTAATCGTTGGTAGAGAAATGAAAGCTTCATAGATGGTGTTTGAAGACTCAAGCTGTGTTTCTGCCACTACAGTGTTGACCCTTGTAATCAATCATCATGTATTAGGTTACAAAACCACCATTACAATTTGATAGATATGGATCTAAGAAACACAAGGGGAAGTGCATTGAAGTTTTAATTCAGACTTTAGACCATAGTTGTCAGGGATATATGACAACAATGACTAAAATATGCATATAGATATATATGTCATGCAATTTTCATAAGGGACAACTGGTACATACTAATTTGGGTATGGAAGTAACACGCTTGAAGTTTTTCACCATACCCTTAAAAAGGGTATCACAATGGGGGTTGGTGTAGTAGAATTGAAGTCTAATTCATCTCGTTTTTAAGGGGTACACAAAAATTAGGGTATGAAAAAAAATTATACAATTGCATGATTGTATTCACATGTACTTTGCCTATTCATGTGCATCACACTAGTTGTATTCATTTTCTAGTCTGTGCATCTTAAATTATGGTAGTGGAAAAGACCATAGTCATGTGCCCAGTGCCCCTGTGAGTACTCATTTCCACCAATATTCTCGCTGTAGAAATGTTAGTTATTGTTCTAGCACTATTCATCTATCACTACATGAAATACAAGAAGAACAAATATAAGGATAAAATTGATGTGGACTCTCACATCCTAACATGATTTGGGGCTCAATTAAGATGATATTGTGGACTTCTATTGCAGGACTGAGTGCACTATTTTTTTGTCTCCAACTCAAGTGTCATCTATCAAATTTAGCTTCCATGGATGGTGGCACCCCGTGCGTGGATGAGTCATTGGTTATTGCATCCTAATAGTGTAGAATAAAGGTGGTGTTCTATTTCTAGTTAGGGTTGTCATGTTGCTGACTGTGAGGTCGTTTATATTAGTTATGGTCGTAATGCTTCTAACTGTGATGGTAACTCATTGAGGAATTGTTTGATACAATAAGTAACCACTGTATCACTGTCAAGATTCCTTTGATACAACAACTATGAGATAACTTGTTTATCATTCATACTAACTTTGTTTAATGTGTTAATACTGGTGCATGTAATAACTACTAAAGTATTGATATGCATCACCAATTCCAAACAAAAACTACAATCAAACGACTTGGTTGTGGACTCTAGGTCCATGCATGTGGTGAAACTAATTAAACTCAGTAGTGAGAAAAGAGTAGAGTAGAATCTAGCTAAGTAGATACTTTCCCAGTAAGTATATATGTAAGGTTTAATGTTACAACTACTTAATCAATCAGTTCCCACAAACTAATAATTATACATAAGCATTATCATCAATTTAACAGTTCAACAAGGATCTCATATATTTAAGTCAGAAATCGTAATAAGGATCACTTGTAAGAAGTGTAATGTCTAGCAGTAGCATTGGCAGCATCTGATCCGTTATCTATGTCTTTGAGTTGCTAGGTACTACTGCTCAATTTTTTGGTGCAAACACCTCAATTAGTTTTATGTCAATCTATTTCTAGAAGATCCAGCCCCACCATTCAGCTCCACTATAAATGTTTATGCCACTACTATTGGTGGGTCATCTTATAGTTATTACATTCAATTTGTTCATGATTTTGGGTGGATAATTGATTTTATAAGAAGTCTGGTTCCATATCATCAACAATTCAGGTTAAGTTCTTAACAAATAACCTGGATTAACTAAAATCCATAGTAACATCCTAGTGCTTCTCTTAGATTAGTAATTCTTTTAAGGGATGTTGTTTGTATGGATGAAATTTTGTTTTAATGAGTTCATTTTCTTTTTCTTTCATGCATAATCTTCATTTTATTATATTTGACATACATATGAATAATAATCTATAAATGTTTTATGGCTCTATGTTCTAGTTGCATCATCCTAACTAGATGAGGTTGCTGGACCCTCAATGACCATTGTATGTTTCCTTGATAGCCTCTTTGGTGCTTTTTCTTGAATCATGACATTTATTAATGATTTAGAGGCTATGCCTTAGCTACAATGGCTATGACTTCTCCTAAACTTGATGCAATACAATTCGTGAATCCATGCTTCTTTGTGGCCTCAATTTGCCCACTCATTAGAAGGGTCCCTGAAACAGGTGAACTACCTTCCACTATTGTAAGGTTATGCAAAACATGATTTTTTTGTTCTATGACCTTTTCAAGATAAGCTAGTTTTAATATATATAGTGCACACTATATTTGATCCATGGATATTATAATATATTGTAATTGGATGATCACTAAAGAATGGATAAAATATAAATGAATATGATGAGTATTGGTTGAACAAGGGTCCGAGCATTTTGAGGGACATAGAAACTCTTGCAGTCATCCAACAAGGGTTCAGTCTGGAAAAAGTATGTGGTGCAAATAATTTTTATTTTTCAGTTAGTTGAATCTATTCAGCAATAGCTTATTGACCATCATATGATGTTTGATATTTCTTGTGAAAAGTTTTGTGATATAGTTTTTTAGTTTCTTGTGCCAATTTGGGACATTCACCACCAGCAGTCCATGTGCATGATCCATGGTTCATAACTAGAACTGAAACCTTGAACATAGATCATACCATGTCATATTTGGACCCAGCCATGTTGAGTTTTGTGATGGAGGCTCGTGTCAGTTCTTTGTTGACTTTGGCTAGACCTCATCCTTCTAGGAATCAAATGTGTATTGGGATGTAGCATGCGAACTCTTTGTCTTGAGTATATCACCCATCTATGAGCATAGTTAGCACTTTGAAAGATCTATTAGCATTTACTAAAAACCAATGTTTTCTCTTATCTCTCTCCTCATTCACTACTACTTACTTTTTGCTACTTAAACTTCTCATTATAATCATGTAGATTAAACATTCCTAAAATCAAAACATACAAGGTACAAATAGATTATTCATCATTCTTGCTATCACTGCAAGAACTTATCTCATATCGCACTTCACTCATATTGTATTTATCCTTTTGTTCAAAACACACTTGTTACATTTCAAATTTATATCTTACTCTTTACTCTGAATCATTTCCATATTGTTTATCTACCTTTCATATTAGCTATCTTTAAACCCTGGATTACTATCAGTGCTAGTTTACTTCTCATAGTGCAAATCTCATGATCTTGCTTTATAGAGATGCTAGTATTTAAGCTCAAATCACTAGTGACATCCCTTGAACTACTACAACTCTAAACATTCCAGGGTTTGGTCCTTATCAGAAGCATGACGTTATTGTAAAGTGACTTTTCTCCCTTAATTTGAAATTCAAACTTTGGATCTCTCAAGTTTTACTAAGGTTTTTCTTATCTTATAAATTGAGTTTTCTTTCTCTTACTTGACCTATTCAGATAGATTACATTCTCAATTTACCCCACTAGAGTTTCATCATCATATTGTGTGTCATTATTACATTTACTAGATGTCTCTACCACGGTGGTTATGCATCATTTATGATTCATTTTCTTATCACTTCATTCCCACATTGCTCTCATTAAGGAAGATATGAAAGAGGATGATTTTGAGACTTAGAATTCTTATCTTCAAACATTCAATAATACATTTCTCATATGTAGGTTTAATTAATTATCAACAAGGATACTTGACTAATTAGCACTTTCTTGAATCTCGCAACCTCTTTCTTTTATAATCTATATTACTCCATTATGTTTCAAACCCTTCTTTACTTTCCATAATCCCCTTACCATATACTACTATTCCACATGTCATCTTTAACTTCTATTTTTCTCTTATGATCATGTTGCTTCTTTTATGTGTATGATCATGTATACCATGTTGCATATATTTCTTTTTATGCTTCTACTAATGTGAAGTTGAAATTCTAAATCAATAATCTCTTTACTAGTATCACCTCATGTTTAATACATTACATATCCTTCATTTTAAATCAAACGACTCATGCATGGGTGAAACATAGTTTCTCTTTCAATCAAGTTTTTCCTTCCTAAATATAGTCTACCTTTGTATGACTTATTCATTGGTTAAGCTACACTTTTGCTCTTCTTTTAGAAACTAGTTTGTTGTTCTATAGAGACTTAGAATCCAAAGGTAGTAAGGATGAATGTATTAAACTTATTAATAAAGGTATACATTCCATGCTCTCAATTATATCATAACCCTCATTCCTTAATCAAGTTCATTATTTCAAACATTTCTCTTTGTTTCAACTAAGTTTGTTATCCTAGTCTTATGATTTACATGCTCATCTAGTTCTCTTCACTTTAACTCATCTGAAGACTCTTCACTTCTATGTACTTATTATATAATTAGCTCTTTTCTTCTATTTTCCCTTTGCTTTGGAGTACATAAAAACATTGTACTCGGTTATATAATCCATTCCTCATGATTGATTCTTACTATCTTGGCCCCTTACATACGTTTCTCATATCTTTTCCATATTTCATATTTAGAGTTCATATAATACTAATAATTAAACTTAATATGAACCTTATGTCATGTTCCTTTATTCCCAATTAAGGGTTTCTCATATGAGGCCCCAAAGTTGGATCTTAGATATCAGTTCCAACTGATTCTTAGTTATCCTAGTCTTTCCCTTATACTTCAAAATCTTAGAGTATATACATTCATACTAGAATTTGGATCTAATCTATCCAAAATTTACTCTTGTTATCTTACTAATAGGAGTCATTAGATCCCAGTAATGCATCCTGCCAGCTAGACTAGGCCGAACCTGCAATCCTGAAGCCAAGATCTACTCAGGATTCCTCAACTCCTATTTATCTCAAATGTGTGGAAGAAAACTTATCCACTTAGGAAAGATCATTCAAAGATCATTTCTAGTCTACTTGATACAAAGAATGTAATCAATAAATGCTACAATTGCATAGTGTACAACAAATCTTAAAGACCCATATATATTTCAAAATATTGAATATCTGAATTCAAACATATAAGGGCTTTTCTATTCATCTCCAATAAAACAATAATATTAAATGAAAGTTCTATCTCATTTTATATTTATGCTCTTAATGCATGTTACTTATCTTGTTTCTAATCCTAATATTTCTAGGGTTCCTCTCTAGACTATCCTTCCACTGTATACCTGGCCAGGGTATACATGAAAGAATAGACAAAGTAGCTTGATACTGGTTGATCCAAGTACTCAGATACCGGGCCAGGATATCCAAATACTCAAATCCCCAGAGCTAAAATCATAACATCTCCTATCTGCCACACTTATGACTCTAACTTACTAATTTACAACTCAACCTAAGCTCTGATACCAAGCTGTTACACCCCGATCTCACAATTACCATTAATCATTAGATTAGGACATAAATTGAGGATTTAACGTAATACAAAGATCACCCTTAACTTTTTCTTGTTTTTCAAACTCTTTGTTTTTCTTGCATCCAATCACATAAACAACTTTGCAATAGAATCAAACTTTAATTACTTTAATGTGATCTCAACATAAGCGATACACATCCATACATTCATTCTCAAGTACATACGACATGATAATCAGATACATTCTCTCTTATTAAGAAAACAAAGATACAAAACATCACTTATAACACTCTCACATCTATACTAGGACCTAGAGTGACAGGGACTGACTGAACTTAACTAATCTCATACTTAACTCATGTGGTAGTTCTACTCTGATGCTTTGACCTTCTGAAAGTCCACGTGGTTTCCCAAAAAATTGTGAGTAGAGGGGTGAGTCTACTTGTTCAGTGAATGAGTACTTCAAAGAAATAGTCTAAAGCATTGATATAATTACAGATATACTTTTGAGCAACTGATATCAATTATAGAAGCAGTAAGCTTTAAATAGATTGATCATTTACAATCATAAATATGGAAGGATACTCTAGATATCAACAAGAGTAAATCAATATATGAGCATGCTTGATTAATTTCAAAGAGAACTAATAATTCAGAAACATATAAAGAATAATTGCTGGGAAACTATACTCGAATCTTTTTAGCCTCTCTTACTTATAAGAAACTCTTTAAAACTTATATTATCATATTTTAGCTTATGCCCTGATCATATGCAATGTACTCTACATATGAAGACTCATAGCGAACTATGATCTTACCGTACCAGACTTAGATGACACACTCAAGAATGCTAAGCATGACTACATTGCTGTTTTGCAATAGGAAAATAGCTCTCTGGCCTCGGCGCACCTATTATGTCATAAAAACTAGACTCCTCCTCTAACCTGAGCACACAGGCAGAGAGTCAAGCCACCTATTGGCTTTTCTGTACTCTAGTGCCACCAAGACCTCTGGTTGATGTTGGACACTACATTTTGTATATTAAGGAGACTTCCACTAGGGATTCATCCCCCATACCACCCCGTATACTGGACACTTCCAGGGTTAGGTCGTTTCATCCCTACGGCGCAGACCTCTCATAGGGAATCTACGGTGTTCAAGGCTCTTAAGTCTATTATTTTATTATTCTTGGAAAGCTCTTACTATATTTTATCTTTTCCCTTACTTATAATTGACTCTGGTATCTCTATGGTACCATGTCTATTTATTTGAAGTTTATAACACAACATGTATATCATTCGTTTCATAGACCATATGATAACATTTACAACAAATGAACTGTTAAACATCACCGCATCTCATACTGAGGACATTGATATCAAAATACTTAATTCATTGAACACCCTATCCTTAGGGTTTCATTTAGCTCATTCACTTATCACATGGCTCTCATAAGGATTTCATGCGACATAAACATTCACTGAATAAAGACTACTATCAACAAATCATATAAAATTAATATATGTATGAAACCTTGGAACTGAGATGAATTTGAGTTTCCATGTCATTCGCTAACATAACATGCATCAATAATAAAATTTAATAAATGAAGTCTATCATGTCAAAAAATTCCGTTCAAATGGATTTCACGATATCTATTCACAAATATCCAACTTTCCTCGCATCTAGGGTTTCACCCTCTTTAATGAGATATCAAACAAACACTATTCACGTTAAATGAAATCTAGGATAGTATCTAACATATATGTACTATGCATTCAGATAAACAATCATTCATAACCAAGGGGATCCAGATATATTTCAGTCATAGACAAATTCCCTATATTTCAGTTTATTTTATAACATCTACGAGTACATAGGGAATTCTCATTAGGATGCATTGTATACATTTCTAATATGATTTTATCATCTGAAATTCATTCAAATAGAGGGAGAATCTATTTTATATCATTTTGCAACAACTTAGATCAAACACACAATTCAGGGTTTGTAGTTGCATACTAAGAAATTAAAGATTATGGATGATTTAACCAATTTTAGTGCAATGTACTATTTAAAGGAAGTTACCACTCACCCTAAGGTGTGAAAACACCTTAAAAACATAGCTCATCCTTGAAAATCTCGATCTCATATCAAATCCCTAGCAATTCACCTGATTCTTCTTGCTTTCAACTCAAAAACCCTAAAAATGAGGGATTATGAAGAAAGAGTGAGAAAAGGGGAAGTTTTGATACCATTTTGGATCAAATCAGAGGAGGGACGGAATATTGACATGTGATATAAGATTCATCATTAAAGTCTATGCAAAGAAGCTAAACTTACATGATTGCGTCATTCCTCGGACCGCAAACCCTAGGTTAGTATCTCCATCACTTTCTCCTCTCAAACCCTAACTCTCCCTCTCTCTCTAGGATTTCATTTCTCTGGGTTTAATCAAGAATTATGAGAGCTTCTTGGGTGTTAGTTTGACCATATAGAGCAATTGAGCTATTTGGGTCAATTGCACATTGACCCCTCACTATACTTTCTCTTATTTCAGCTGAATTTTTTGTCATAAAAATATTACTGTAATTCATCTACTGATAAGGTCTAAACGCATACAAAATTATAAAAAATTTACATATTGTTTATGATTGTGTTTTGTATCTCTAGTTAAAATTTGAGATAATTTTTATTTATGAATAAATAATTAAAAATAAAACACTACACTGCTAAAAAGCACTCTATCAGCATTTTGGTCGAAGTATAGTTTGACCTAGAACCACATTCAAAAAACACTCAAATATTCTGAAATTTTTCTACAATATGCATGATTGAGCTATACATATTGTATCCAAAATTCAATTAAATACAAAATTTTTAGAAAATATGAAAAATCATTTACCACACTGCTATCTTGATCAAATTCCATATTCATGTACTATCAAAACCCTAATTTTTACCGATTAGGGTTTACATTTCTCAAACCCTAATTCTTCAAACTAAAATCTTAGTTAGAGTTTCTTATTAGGTTTGAAAGATCACAATTGATCTACTGTCATTAATCAAGTCTAAATGATGTTCAATCTAATCAAGCATGTAATCATTCAGGTAAACCCTAGTTTACCAATTAAGCACAAATGTGGTCATTACATACAACCTTGAAAGCTCAAATTGATGAGATGGTTCAACAACAACAACTTGCACTCAAGTCCCCTACTCATTCTTTAAGTGAAGATGAAGGCCCAAATGAGCATGAAGCAAACTACTCCAAGGGAAAACACTTCAAGGGGAAGCCTTCTTCATCAACTCCTAGATGTTATGAATGTGGCCAAAAAGGCCATTATAAGAGTGACTTCCCCAAGGCCAAGTAGAGCCATCACAAGAGCAGACACAAGAAGGACAATGAGTATAAGAGAGAAGGAAAATATAAGAGAAAGGAGAAGAATGAAAGAAGAAGCAAAGATGCATCCGATGCAGCTTGGGAGGAGTCTTCCTCAATCTCTTCAAGCTCCGAAGATGGAGAATGCCACTTTGCTCTCATGGCCTCTACAAGTGATAAATGTAGGTGAGGCAAGTGAGGTAAGTGAGGGAAGTGAAGTCAATTTGCATGAGTTGTCTAAAGAAACTCTTATTGATATGCTTAATGCTTTCTGGTCATCTTTTACTAAATGCAAATCTAAAAAGAAAAGGTTAGGTAAGATAATAGGTGATCTTTAGGCTAAGATTGAGATTCTTGATCAAAATGAAACACTGCACCTTGATAGTATTGATACCTTGAAAGGGAAATTTCTTGATCTTGAGCTCCAATACAATGGACTTAAAGTTGATAATGGTGTCTACCTTAAGACCATTGCTAATCTTAAGGAAGAAAACCAAAAATGACAAGATGAGGTCGATGTTCTTAAAATTGAAAATGTAGAACTTACTCTTATTGATGAAGCTAGGAAGCCAGAAACTCATGCTTATAAAAAAGAAATTCTTTTGCTTAAATCTAAAAATGCTAAGTTGCTTTCTCAAGATAATGATCTATCATCTAGACCTATTTTGCAAAGTAATGAGGTAGCTAGCACTGCTCTAGAACGTGATTCTTTTCATACTAAAGCTCTCTGTTTAGAGGCCAACCTATTGCATGCTAGAGATGATCTTGCTAGTTTATCTTCTACTGTCATTAACCTTAGTGATGCTAATGCTAAGTTAAGAGATTCTTTGCAAATGTTTCTTATGGGAAAGAAATCCCTTAATGCTATCCTAGAACACTCTACCAAACAAATTGGTACTAGTGGTTTAGGATATGATGGGACTGCTCCTAAGGGTAAGAACAAGAACAAGAACAAGAGTAAGGGTAAGAAGAAGAGTGTGGAACCTCCTTTCTTTCATGGAGAGACTTTCAGCTCTAAGAACCCAATGGTATGTGCTCATTGTAAATGTGATGATCATTACTCTACTTATTGTCCTTACAAGCCAAAGGGGACCAACCCAAAGATGAAATGGGTCCCCAAGCTAACCCCGAATCCCAAAGTTTGAGTTGGGTACCGACATCCTTCTTTCATGCAGGTCAAAAGAAGGTGGATTGTTGATATTGGTTGTTCAAAGCATATGATAGGTGAAATCAGCCATTTTAACAAATTCATGAAAAAGAAAGTAGGATCGGTGACTTTCGGGGACAACAAAAAGGGTAAGGTAATATGTAAGGGTGATTTAGGCAACAAGCTAAGTATAAAAAATGTTTTGCTTGTTGATGGCCTACATCACAATTTGATAAGTGTAAGCAAACTTTGTGATATGGATATCTTGTTCTTTTTACTTCTTTAGAATGTTTGCTTCTAGATTCCCTCACTTACAATGTCATATATAAGGGAACTAGAAATGATAATCTTTATGTTATTGTGTTGGATGATCTAAAGCCCGTACTTGATAAATGCTTAGTTGTGGATAAAAATGATATTTCTCTTTGTCATCGCCGGTTGGGTCATGTGAATATGCATCAAATGAAGAAATTGAGCAAAAAGGAATTGGTTCGGAGACTTCCCAAATTGGATTTTGAAAAGGATGAGGAATGCCAACCTTGCACACAAGGCAAGCAAATCAAGTCCTCCTTCAAATCCAAAGGAGTCATTAGTACTAAAAGAGCTCTTGAACTTCTTCATATTGATCTATTTGGACCTATGAGAACTCAAACACTTTGTGGTTCCAAGTATTGTCTTGTGATTGTCGATGATTTCTCTCGCTATACTTGGACATTCTTTCTCGTTTCTAAAAGTGATACTCTTGATGTTTTCTCGAGATTTTGTAAATGAGTTGAAAATGAAGCTTCTTTTTGGATTGTGTCTATCCATAGAGACAATGGGGGAGAGTTTGAAAATGATCGTTTTGAGCATTTTTGTGAAAAATCTAGTTACTTGCACAATTTCTCTTCTCCTCGTACACCTCAACGAAATGGGGTAGTAGAGAGAAAGAATAGGTTTCTACAGGAGATGGCTAGGACCATGCTTCTAGAATATAACATTCCTAAGAAGTTTTGGGATGAAGCCGTTAGCACCTCTTGCTTTGTGCATAACTGAGTTTTTATGCATCCTTCTTTGAAGAAACCCCCCTATGAGTTATGGTGTGGTAGAAAGCCATCCATTGATTTCTTTCACATTTTCAGATGTCCTTGTTTGTTTTAAACACGAAGGATTCTCTCAACAAGTTTGATCTGAAATCGTGTAAGGCTTTATTCCTAGTCTATAGCACTACAAGCAGGGCTTATAGAGTTTTCAATATTGAACTGTCTAAAATTGAAGAATCTATTAATGTCAAGTTTATTGAAACTAACCATGTTGTTGGAAAGAATGTTGTTGATCACTACAAAAAAAGGGTCTTTAACTATTAAAAAAATTATAGAGAAAACCCCATATTTTGTAGCTACAGGCTTTAACTACATATTTCTTTACACATACAAGTTGTAGTATATGCTTGTATAGCTAAAGCCTTTAACTATATTTTTCAAATATGTAGTTAAATAATCCATTCGCTACAAATTCATATGTATCCGGAAGTGTAGCTAGATATTTTCCTTACATATTTAAATATAAGTATAATTATAGCTAAATGTATGACTACAATTGCATATATAGTCCGTATGTAGCAAAAACATGAAGTTAATACATTTTATATGTATTTAGTGCGCAGGGAAAGGAAGCAGTTACTATATGCATATATATGTAGTTGATTATGCATCTAGCTACATATGTCGTTCCATTTAGTACACATACATATATGCTTAGTTTGACTATATATTCATATATATATATATATATATATATATATATTGTGTAATTTGTTAGTACACAAGCTCTTTTAGTAACAAAATTGTAGTATTTAGAGCAAGTTATACTCATTATGCCAACAATATTACTTTCATTTATAATGAAACATCGAATGTACATGGGGAGGACGTATACCTTACCCCTATTACACAATGTGTACAAAGAAAAGTATATACATATATCAATGATTCAGTGGTCTACTAACATCTTTGTGAAAGAGTTGTCTTTCTCGGCCAGTTTTAACATCCTTATTGTCTTCTTCTTTTGTTCGAGCTCTTGTTCGGCCAACATCATCCAAAAGCACCCGAGATAAGAATATGAAAAGAACCTTCTAAGTAGAGATAGAAGGAATATCATCCCTATGAAGTTGGTCGCTATATTTGCAGATGCTGACAGTGGTTGTTCAAATATATACACAGGTCTATGAAATGCAGCCTTCTCATAGCAGCAAAGAGCCATATCAAATTGCAACATATCATGATACATTGTTGCGTCTGTGGCTGTTGCTGCAGCTATGATCGGGCGGGCCTGGGCTTCAAATGGAGATGCATCATCATGCTTCACAGGAGAGCACCTGTTGCACCGGGGCTATCTTAGATACTTCTTATACTTTGTATCTGAATTCTTGACGTTGTTAAGCTCAATCTCTAATTCAGTTAATGGAAGTTGCTACGATGGTGAAGCTTGTACTTCTATTAATCCTAAAAATAAGGTTTTAAAAATGGGGAGGCATTAAAAATAAGGTAAAGATCATCCAAATAGTTTAATAAAGATATATAAGCATTCATAAATGGCATAAATGAAGGTTGCTATGAGAATAAGATGACAAAATTAGTACCTTGAAGAGACGAGAAGTATCTAGGCAACTCATCCATGTTTTGTTGCAGCCCAAGCATTGTATGGGAGAGTTGTAAGATAATTCACTTGCACCATTGAGGCTTTCCATGTCCAAAATTTTCAGTCTATAACCTACACAATAAGGTCATTCATTTAGACCATTTGAAAGTAAAACCCAATAACATTATTATTTCTAAATTATACCAGATGTACAAGCATCGTAGTACTTTGTCATATTCATTTTTATATGTAAAAGGCCTTCTCTTAACATATTACAAAAAGACTTATAGATTTAATATTCATAGTTGGAAGAAAAAAGAAATTGCATATCTGAACTTGGCCTTTCTTTGATTTGTGGTGGGTCAATTGTGTCACTCATCCTACAATTTGAAACCTAACAAAATTGATTTAATAAATAGAATAATTTAGTACATACACCAATATACAAACATAATAATATCTGACCATCCAGCAATCCATACCATATATTGTGCAATTTCAGTAGCTTGACAGAGATCATTGCATGCGCCAAAAGCATCTAGTGAAAATAGAAGGATAACCAAAAGCATCTAGTGAAATTAAGAAGGATAACCAAAAGCATAGAAGGATAACATGTGGCATATTCTCAACAAATATCTTCTGGGTTACCTTAATCTGAATGATAATGTCTAAGAACCACGTCCTCCCATGCCTCTTCTTCTACTTCCCCACATCCTCCCCTTACTTTTGCTCCTCTCATCTACCCTCAGCCCCAGCTACTACCCCAATCTCCAACCTGACCTTACATCTACCATTGGGACTATCCCAAACATGGCCTCTCCCACAGCGGCATCACTTCTACCTCAAAATTGACCTCTTCATCTCGGTGGCCTCATCATTGATATTCAGCTGGCTGGGAGCTTTGAGAAAGACAAGTACATAAACAAAATGACAAAGATATGTGCAGTACATGCATCATATAAAAACATAACAATAACTAAATTCAACTTTAAGGAGATTATGCAGTTGGGAACTGAGAACACAACATCGATATGGGGTTGTTCGAATTCAAATGTTCTTTGTTTTGACCCATTTTAAATTGAGTTAACTAATAGTTGAAACTCAGAGCAGAATTGAAAATGTAATATGCATTTGCTGTGGAAATTATTAAACCTCTCTCAAGCTATGGAGTACACACTGTTACAGGTGCAAAAATCCAAGTAGGGTCCATCATTTGTTATGATAAAAGTCATATCCCGGCCTACAATGGTAACAAGATAGTTCCCAACATATGCATAAATAACTAATTTAAGAAAATAAATCATCTCAGCCATAGGCTTACCACCAATCTGCCTTTTATTGCAGCAACAGCAGCAACGTGCAACAGTATCATAATATTTCATAAAAGTGGGAAGAGAATAAGGATCAACTATAGAAACAAACCCCTTCTTCTATTAATGTTGTATAGTTTCAGGGAATTTCTTTTTTAAATTGGCTCCTACATTAAGAAAGTCATTAACTATCATGTACGACTATAATTCTTTTGAAAAAAAAAATCAAAAGACGTGTACAGAGATAACATTGCTCTTCTTTTGTTTAACCAAAAGCTCTTGAAATGAATGTAACTCAGTAAACCATGTGAATTTAAACTGAAGTATCTCTTTTAGTTATGAGTTAGGTTTCTTTCATTGGTAGAAAATAATAAGTAAAGCAGGCACATACTATCTTTAGAAAACAAAAAGTGCAGAAATTTGGTTTTTACCCAACTGGCACTTCTGTAACATGCAAGATGATAGAAAAATTATATTTTTTAATGATTACATAGACTATTGATGGTCTAAAAATCAGTTGTGACCATTTGAACATCTGCTTTGGATTGTTAGTAATGGATAGATAGTAGTCTAACCAGATGTTGGACGAAAAGATATTCAACTTCTGCTTTACAAAAGACAAAACCTACTTTGCATGATAGAAAGCAAGAGGTATTTTTTCTTGTATGAGAATTCTCAGGAAGCTGCAAAACATGCTTATGTAGATCTGTAAAATATGCAAGTGGTCTTAAAGATGACTTCAATGATTCATGGAACAAACTTATTGCAATGCAATAAGTGTCCTATAGCATGTGATGATCATTAGCTTCCGGTGTGGTTGCAATGATGCTTGTATTGTTGCACAATGCATCGGTGTTGTGGTTATTGGGTGAATGATGAGCTATTGTGGAGGTGGCACAACAATGTTAGTTGGATGAGATGGGATGTGTAAAACAGTGGTGGGATGTTGGTCTTAGTGGTGAGAGAGGAAGAACAAAACATATGTTGTGACTATTGGACTATGTAGGTGGGGTGGATGAAAGTGACACAACAAGGTTGATTTCCCATCCCAAGGAAGGAGAGAAACAATATTAACAAATTAGATTTGTGATTGTGCTTTAGAAGTCCCACTCTCCACCATTGACCTGGACAATTTTAAACAAGCATCTCAACCCACAAAGCATCTCTTTTCTCCTCATCACTAGATTTTGTTAGTTTTGGGTAGTTTTAAGATAGGTAGTTAATTGAATGCAATAGAATTGCATTCTCAAAGGTTTCAGAGTGAACTCTTACCAAATAAGCACATGGACCAAGGTGGCATTAAAATGGCTGGTATAGGGAAAACTTCCAGCCAGTTCTAGAAATCATATTAGGCCATTGAAACATATGGAAAGGGGAAACTTGCAATCAATAAGGAGGCGAAAGAAATTCTCCATTCAATTTAGTCTATTCGACCAGCTAAAGTATAATTCAACCAGGAATAAATATAGACTTTAGTATGCTATAGTTTGAAATGGGAAGGATGTGGCCTTCATAAACATGAAAAGACATTTCAAAATCAGAATTCTGGGTACATTATTTAATCAGAAATAGATTTTATACTGGAAAGGGACAATTATCTATTTTGTTATAAAAGTGTCTGTGAGGTTATTTTTTTAGTATGTTCCAAATTGAAGCTTATACATACCCAAACTTTTAAATGGATCCAACCACATATGACCTAGAACTTATAAAAATGCCATTATGAAGGATACAAAGATATCACTTAAAACCTCTGACCATGAAAAACAATAGAGTTGCACTAGCTAAGCACACTAGGAGATATTTGTAGAAATGTAGACTCCAATGACACAATGACAGTGGATCATTGAAGTGGGTAGTTATATTTACAATTGCAAAAGCTGGAGTGTCTGTGAGACTGTGACTCAACTGTGTTTGAGCTTGGTACATGTAAGAAGCAACAATAGATGTCGATGATGACACACTGGATGTGGGGGTTTGGTGTTGTTTCTTATGGTGTTAGAATTGATATACTTGCATGCAAATAGATGTGATGATAGGGGTTATCTTGCTTACATATGTGGAACAAGTTATCTCTATTCAAACTGCATTGATCAATTCAAGAAGGTATATATGAAAGTCGAGATCGGTTCAGGTATTTCCAGTTGGCCTTTGTATGATAAATTCCATGTTGCAGAACCATCTTTTCCATGACTAAAGTAGTATCTACATGATAAGATAAACATGCTACGACACCAGCTGACGGTGGATCTACAGTATGATGTGCAAGCAATATGTTAATTAAAGGTGTCTGATAGTTGTAGTTATTCATACCAGTAATCCATCTTAGTATTGTACAATTGTAGTATGGTGATATGGGTTGAATAATGATGAAACAAATGAAGGGTTACCCTGAATAAGGTAGTCTTACCTATTCACACATATGAATAGAAGGGATGATAACCATATTGTATTGATATGTAACCCTAATGAGGTATAGCTTGTTATACCTAGCTTTAATATAACTAAGTGATGGTAATTGGGTATGAATAGTCCTTGAATGACAAATACAATCATGGAGTACTCTGTTACTATTGTTGCAACCCTAGTATGCTATAACCCGATGGTTACACCTTGAATTATGTGTGGGTTTATACTTGAGAATAATATAGAATGTGATGGCAATGCTTCACCTTATGCATCCATGATGCAATGGGGATGCCGTGAGTAGTATTGTACAATTGTTGTTGAATTTAGTCTTCCAACTCAAGACTGTTTTGCTATTTGAGTAGCACAATAGTAAAAATTCAAAATAACATGGTGAACTCTCTTTTGTGACTTAGAGGTAATACATAACAATAGTACATATTGAGTCGTATGAATTGAGATAGTTGGATCAGATTATCAATGTTGAGGTAACACCTCAAGAGTATGAAAATATTGAAATGGTTGTTTCTCTCTCTCTACTATGATTGATTGTGGCATAGATAATTTGTTTGTTATCATTGAGAACTATTTTAACATGTTGTGATTAGAAAAGAAATAAAGGACTTAACATTAAAAACTAC
The DNA here is from genome assembly GCA_963693085.1 of Alisma plantago-aquatica. NCBI lineage: Eukaryota > Viridiplantae > Streptophyta > Magnoliopsida > Alismatales > Alismataceae > Alisma > Alisma plantago-aquatica. The sequence goes on from OY856411.1 coordinate 940,745,944, forward strand.
ATTCAAGTATAAAATACAAGAATGTAATGACATGTAAGATTTTAGAAGCTTAAAATAAACTTTGAATATACTTTGTTTGCATATTTATGTTTTGGGTACAATGCTTTTTTTTAAGGGGGTGAGAATTGTAATGACCACATTTGTGCTTAATTGTTAAACTAGGGTTTACCTGAATGATTACATGCTTGATTAGATTGAACATCATTTAGACTTGATTAATGATAGTAGATCAATAGTGATGTTTCAAACCTTAGAATAAAATCTAACTATGATTTTAGTTTGAAGAATTAGGGTTTGAGAAATGTAAAACCTAATCGGCAAAAATTAGGGTTTTGATAGTACATGAATATGGAATTTGGTCAGGATAGCAGTGTGGTAAATGATTTTTCATATTTTCTATAATTTTTTATTTAATTGATTTTTGTATATGATATGTATATCTCAATCATGAATATTGGAGAAAAATTTCAGAATATTTGAGTGTTCTTTGAATGTGGTTCTCGATCAAACTATACTTTGACCAAAATGCTGATAGAGTGCTTTTTAGCAGTGTAGTGTTTTATTTTTATTTATTTATTGGTTACTCCAAATGATCTAAAATTTTAACTGGAGATGTAAAACTCAATAGTAAACAACATGTAAAATTTTCATAATTTTTAGATGCGTTTAGACCTTATCAGTAGATGAATTATAGTAATATTTTTATGACAGAAAATTCATCTGAAACAAGAGAAAGTATAGTGAGGGGTCAATGTGCAATTGACCCAAGCAGCTCAATTTCTCTATATGGTCAACCTAACACTAAAGGAGCTCTCATAATTATTGATTCAATCTAGAGAAATGAAATCCTAGAGAGAGAGGGAGAGTTAGGGTTTGAGAGGAGAAAGTGATGGAGATGCTGACCTAGGGTTTTGCAGTCCGAGGAATGATGAAATCATGTAAGTTTAGCTTCTTTGCATAGACTTTAATGGTGAATCTTCTCTCACATGTCAAGATTCCGTCCCTCCTCTGATTTGATCCAAAATTGTATCAAAACTTCCCCTTTTCTCACTCTTTCTTCACAATCCCTCATTTTTAGGGTTTTTGAGTTGAAAGGAAGAAGAATCGAGTGAATTGCTAGGGATTTGATATGAGATCGAGATTTTCAGGGATGAGCTGCATTTTTAAGGTGTTTTCACACCTTAGGGTGAGTGGGAACTTCCTTTAAATAGTATAATGCATGAAAATCGGTTAAATCATCCATAATCTTTAATTGCTTAATATGTGACTACAAACCCTGAATTGTGTATTTGATCCAAGTTGTTGCAAAATGATATGAAATAGATTATTTCTCTATTTGGATGAATTTTAGATGATAAAATCATATTAGAAATTTATACAATACATCCTAATGAGAATTCCCTAAGTACTCACAGATGTTATAAGAGTAAACTAAAATATAAGGAATTTGTCTATGACTGAAATTGATGTATAATTAAATAGAGAAATTTGTTTATCTGGATCCCCTTAGTTATGAATGATTGTTTATCTAAATGCATAGTACATATATGTCAGATACTATCTTGTATTTTTTTAAGGTGAATAGTATTTGTTTGATATCTCATTAAAGAGGGTGAACCCTAGATGTAAGGAAAGTTGGATATTTGCAAATAGATATCGTGAAATCCATTTGAACAAATTTTCTTAACATGATAAACTTTATTTATTCAATTTTATTATTGATGTATGTTATATCAGTGAATGGCATGGAAACCCAAATTTAGATCAGTTCCAATGTTTCATACATAAATTGATTTTATATGATTTGTTGATAGTAGTCTTTATTCAGTGAATGTTTATGTCGCATGAAATCCTTATGAGAGCCATGTGATAAGTTAATGAGGTAAATGAAACCATAAGGATAGGGTGTTCAATGAATCAAGTATTTTGATATCAATGTTCTCAGTATGAGATGTGGTGATGTTTAACAATTTAGTTGTGGTAAATGTTATCAGATGGTCTATGAAATGAATGATATACATGTTGGGTTATAAACTTCAAATAAATAGACATGGTACTATAGAGATACTAGAGTCAAGTATAAGTAAGGGAAAATATACAATATAGTAAGAGCTTTCCAAGAATAATAAAATAATAGACTTAAGAGCCCTGAACACCGTAGATTCCTTATGAGAGGTTTGTGTCGTAGGGATGAAATGACCTAACCCTAGCAGTGTCCAGTATACGGGGGTCGGAACATACTAACATGTGGTACGGGGGACGAAGCCCTAGTGGAAGTCTCCTTAATATACAACATGTAGTGTCCAACATCAACCAGAGGTCCTGGTGGTACTAGAGTACAGAAAAGCCAATAGGTGGCTTGACTCTCTACTTATGTGCTCTGGTTAGAGGAGGAGTCCAGTTTTTATGGCATAATAGGTGTGCCGAGGACAGAGAGCCATTTTCCTGTCGTAGATCAGCGACGTAGTCATGCTTAGCATTCCCGAGTGTGTCAGCTAAGTCTTGTATGGTGAGATCGTAGTTCGCTACGAGTCTTCATATGTAGAATACACTACATATGATCAGGGCATAAGCTAAAATATGATAATATAAGTTTTAAAGAGTTTCTTATAAGTAAGAAAGGCTAAGAAAGATTCGAGTACAGTTTCCCAACAATTATTCTTTGTATGTTTCTAAATTATTAGTTCTCTTTGAAATTATTCAAAGCATGCTCATATATTGATTTACTCTTGTTGATATCTAGAGTGTCCTGCCATATTTATGATTGTAAATGATCAATCTCTTTAAAGCTTACTGCTGCTATAATTGATATCAGTTGCTCAAAAGTGTATCTATAATTATATCAGTGCTTTAGACTGTTTCTTTGAAGTACTCATTCACTGAGCGAGTAGGCTCACCCCTCTACTAACAATTTTTAGGGAAACCACATGGACTTGAAGAAGGTCAAAGCATCAGAGTAGATCTACCACATGAGTTAAGTATGAGATTTGTTAAGTTCAGTCGGTCCCTGTCACTCTAGGTCCTAGTATAGATGTGAGAGTGTTATAAGTGATGTTTTGTGTCTTTGTTTTCTTAATAAGAGATAATGTATCTAGTTATCATGCCGTATGTACCTAAGAATGAATGTATGGATGTGTATCATTTATGTTGAGATCATATTAAAGTAATGAAAGTTTGATTCTCTTGCAAAGTTGTTTATGTGATTGGATGCGAGAAAAACAAAGAGTTTGAAAAAGAAGAAAAAGTTAAGGGTGATCTTTGTATTACGTTAAATCCTCAATTTATGCCCCAATCTCATGATTAATGGTAATTGTGAGATCGGGGTGTAACACTGTGTCCTTGATCTTCTTGGACTCCTTCTCTTTTCTTATTCTTCTTGCTTATCAAGCCTTGGGCCATGAGCTTGAAGGTTTCCAACCAGCTCCTCAGTTGACAATCCACTATGCTTGTATACTTGTTCAATGGATGTCACCTTGGGCTCCCATCTCTTTGGAAGAGATCTTAAGATCTTAGAGTTGATTGTGATTTTGTCCATCATACTACCAAGGGATGTCAATCCATTGATGATCACATTAAGTGTTGTGTACATGTCCGCCACTCTTTCATTCTTACCCATCTTGAAGTTCTCAAGTAGACCACCAAGCATGTAGATCTTGGCTTCCTTCACTTGCTCCGTTCCTTCATAGGTAACACATAGCTTGTTCCAAATTTTACGTGCAGTGTCCCAAGAGGAGATCCGGTTGAACTAGGATGGAGTGAGGGCTGCATAGATGATGCTCACGACTTTCGCATTGAGATGAGCTTGCTTCATTTGGGCTTCCGTCCATGTGGAGATTTCCCCCTTTGGATCTTCATACTTTAGATGCACCACCTTCCACATCTCATAGCTTATTTCTTGGAGATAGAACTTCAATCTTCTCTTCCAATAGAGGAAGTTGGTGTCGTCGAAGACCGGAAGTTGCGTGGAGAAGCTTCCCTCCAAGTTGAGAGATCCAAGGGCTAAATCGCCCATCTTCTCCTACTTGTAGAAGTAGCTTGGAGAAGACCTGCTCTGATACCACTTGTTGGATCAAGGGCTCTAGAGGGGGGTGAATAGAGATTCACAAATCTCACAAAATGAATTAGACCACAAAATTATATTAAGTGTGGAAACTTAAACATTCAGCCAATTTGATATCCTAACTAACATTCATAGCAATGGTTAGAGACAAGGAAGAACATACACTTGGACAATGTGGTTTAGAGTGGTTCTACACTTCAAACTAGAAGTGAGTCAGTCCACTACCTAGAGGTGGTTAGGCTCTAGGACTTTGCAATCTTGATTCTCTTATATTCATTCATAATATTACAAGACAACAACCACATTCATTCAAGGACTTAATACCTCAAACAAGGATCTTCAACCTACCGAAGGAACTCACCCACTTGAACCATGGAGTCTTCAGCCTTCAACAAGGACTTACCCACTCCTTCTTCAAGTCTTTGGCCTTCAAGGAATTACCTATCCTTCTTGAACATCTACCTTTCCTATCTCCTTCACTTGGAGATCTGGAACACCATTCTTTCTTCAACCTTGAGTAATAGCAACTCCTTCTCCTTCACTCAGAGAAGATATTCAGCCATTTCTTCAATAAGAAAGGGGGTAGGAAGATGGAGGTGGAGAGCTTTACATGGATACAAGAGGTAGCTCTCTTACAACAGAACCTATCTCACTCATACTCACATATTTGACTTGAAGGTAGAGAGAGAAAGGGGCTCAAAGGTGTGCATCACTCTTAACTAAGCAAGAACCAAGCTTATATGGAATGAGCATCCTTGGAATGAACTCCAAGTGGTCCTATTTATAGCTGAGGGTGCCCCTTTGAGTTGGGGCACACTTAGGGTCGAAAAACAACATTTTTGCACAAGGAAACAGATCTATTTTCGCCCAAATAACTCACCAATGGTCACAATCACTTTTTCTGTAATTTCTGTACAGTGCAATCGGTCGAGTTTCAATAAAGGTAACTTGACCGATATGGTAAAAGACAAACCCAAATTTCAAATCATCGGTCGAGTTTGTCCTGAGGAAACTCGATCGGCCAATGAAAGTTGTGTTTGGTCAGTAACCCCATCAGTCGATTTCTGTGAATACACAACTCGATCGATGCACTCTTCAAAGAATTGATCCTAGTGGATCGGTCAAGATTGTAACTCGACCGATTGACTGCCTATGATCAATTTTCTAATGTGCATCAAAAGTGATTATAACTTGGTTCTAAGTGTCCCAATCAATTTTCTCATCTTATTTACAAGTCATATCATCAATACAAGTGATTACAAAATTCTTCTAAGGTGATTTACATGGATTTCCAAAATTACACACTTGTATAGCTTTTGACTTGAACTTGAGAAAACAAGGGCTTGAGTGTTTTGATCCTTTTCGTGTACCTAACACCTGAAACAATATTGAATATACATATTAGATACATATGAATGGAATGGTTAATTCATTATTAAAATATGGACAATGTATAACCTCTAGGTTCTTAGACCAGGTATACATTATACTTATTGCATAGGTATTTCACATGGCTCACAAGGCCCATTTAATCTATATCATATGAAACATCATAGCTCATACCTGAATCTGCTAATCATCTCATGATGCCTAGATTGTTAGTATTTTATGATAAAAGCAATATCAAGTACATATCATCACCATGCAATACAATAGAAATACAACATTCCCATTATTAGGGTTAGGGTTTCCCTTTCAAACCGATTAGGGTTTCAAGCCAATTAGGTTTTCAAGACAATTAGGGTTTCAAGTTCATATTATCAAGAATCAAAACCCAGATTCATAGATCCACATATATTAGGAGTATCAATGTATGCTCATTAAATGATTATCACACAAAGTATGAGTTTCTCTCTCATCCTCACAAGGATATTGATTACAACATACTTTATTAAGTTGGCTCAACCCTTTTCTCAAGGTACATTGGCCTACATTTATCAAAATGCATTAAACTCTTTACATATTAACGTATCATTTGACATAACACACTTCATGTGTTACTCAATCAAGTATATTGGATTTGAGGCGCTTCCACCATATCGGCCAAGAGGTGTGTACTTGCTTCCATATCGCCCAAGAGGTGTGAGATTGCTTTCATATCGAGCAAGAGGTGTGTGCTTGCTTACCATATTGTCCAAGAGGCGTGTGCTTGCTCCATATCATGCAAGAGGTGTGTGTGTGTCACCTTATCATGCATGAGGTGTATACTCATCACCATATAGGTTCTAGATATGTTTGATCATCACCATATCATTCTAGAGATGTATGTTAATCACCATATCGTACATGAGGTGTATACTTGATCACCATATCTTGCATGAGGTGTATACTTGATCACCATATCGTGCATGAGGTGTATCCTTGATCACCATATCGTTCTAGAGATGTTTGATCATCATATCATGCATGAGGTGTATGTGTGTGTCACTCATATCGGGTTGCTCAAAATTAGGGTTTTGCATGTCGGGTTAGACCTTTATGTTCATAACTCTTCAAACCTTCATGGTGTCGGCCTACCCTTCACCATGTGTTAAGTGACAGCCTATACAACTGGTTAGTCTCCACCAACCCAAGTGTACAAACCGATAGGAGTTTGGGGTTCCAAGGTATATTGGGTTTCATATAACTGTATCGGGTTTCATCACCATATCGGGTTAGAGGTGCTTCTACCCGATATCGGTTTGTGCCATGATGATGTCATCATCTTCAAGCTCTAGGCTTTCGTCCTTAATGTACTAGCTCATAGAAAGTAGTCCTATGCAAGTATTAGAACTCAGGGATTCATCAATTATTCAAGAAAACTCAAAATTGAAAGTAGATCATCAAATATAGCAAGATTGAAGGTGAATAATAATATGATTAGGTTCAAGTTATATAACCAGCCTCAAGAACAACTTCAAAGCTCCAAGCTCCAAAGTGTCACGTTCCCAAGGTTGAAGATGAACTTATCATAGATCCAATACTCATTCACAACTCCTCTACATGTAAGGGATCACCATACTAAGAACTTGGTGAAGAAGAAAAGAAAGAAAAAATCACAACCTGAGATTCATGCCTCAACCAAGGTTGAAGATGACCATGTCTTCACCTTAAGCTTAAGGCTCAAACTCATCCTTTCTCCTCAACTTCTATGCATGATATCAAAGATAAATAGGGTTGTAGGATTTGAAAAACTCACTAGTAGGTGAAAAGAGTGGTGTATATAGTTGAGGTTCATGCGAGAGAGTGTATAAGAGGTGTCATCACCTTATTCTACTAGGTGCCACGTGTCCATACATGGTTGACATGTGTCCATGCATGCACACATATTTATCTTGACATGCAAAACTCTTGAGGATAATCTAGGGTTAAGATTTCAGCCATTAGTTATCTTGTTGAGCAAGATATTTTAACTCCACATCACTTTATTTACAAACTGTTACACTTTTTCTAAGGAAAGTTGTAAACTGATATCCATCACCTTCTTGAGGTGCTTAACCCATCATGGTAAAGGACAATAGTTGAAAAAATTATATGGAACATCCTCTATGGCTCCTTGACCGATAGGCACTCCAATATAAGCTCTACAACTTGATACAACTCAATTTTGGGACTCAATTGTACAACTCTTCTTGGTCTTTTCATAACCAAGAATACCATCACTAAAAAATGGTTCAAACATGGTTCCTCTTTCTTTCTATCTCCTATAGATGATTCTAAGAGAGATTAGGGACACTCTAGAGTGGTAATTTGCATATCAACCCTACATTTTGGGTAAATTGTAATTTGCACCAAAATTGGTACACAAGGCACAAGCATTATTCAAACAAGCTTCAACTTGGAATTTAGGCTTTCCACAAGCCGCCCATTAGCATCATCCTATCTCTTATGATGCTAAAGCATTTGAAGCATGTTCAAAATGTGACATATTGCAATATAACCCCTTATCTTGGGTAATTTGCAATTTACACCCAAACTATCATATAATGCACAAACAGTTTGTAAATAAGCTCAAACTTGAAAATTAAACTCAAGGAGAGTCTTAATTACTTTTCAAAAGATTAAAAAAAGTTTATAAATACTTACTTAAGCAAAACTTCCATGTTTATGGCATAACCCAGGCCAGGGATGTTACAATTATCAACCCCTAGCAGGGATTTCATCCTCGAAATATCAAGAGAAAAGAGAAGGGTATGTCCTCCTCATTTCTTCCTCCAGCTCCCATGTGGCTTCTTCAATGCCCCGGTGATGCCAGAGAACTTTCAAAAGAACTATGTCTTTCTTTTTCAACTTATTAATTCTCCTGTCAAGAATCATCATTGGACCTTCCACATAGGATATATCTTCATTCAATTCTACCTCTACATGTTGCAAGACCAACTCTGTATCATGATGACACTTTCTCATCATAGATATATGAAACACTAGATGTAGTCTATGTAGCTCAGGTGGTGAATCCAACCTATAGGCTACCTTTCCAATCCGTGTTGTCACTAGGTAAGGTCCCATAAATCTAGGATCTAACTAACCCTTTTTCCCAAATTTGAGAACACGTTTCCAAGGAGAGACCTTGAGATACAACCTGTCTCCAACTTCGAATTTTAAAGGTCTACGACGTTTATCAGCATATGAATTCTATCTATCATGTGCAATCTTCAACTATTGTTGTATTATTTTAATCTTTTCAGCTATCTATTACACTAATTCAGGACCCAGAAGTTGGTATTCTCCTATCTCATACCAACATAATGGAGATCTACAATGTCTACCATATAATGCTTCATATGGTGCCATATCAATACTAGTCTGATAATTATTGTTGTAGGCAAACTCTATTATGCTCAAGTGTAAGTCCCAACTTCTTACAAACTGAAGAACACATGCCCTAAGCAAGTCCTCCAAAGTCTGTATAGTCCTTTCAGAATGTCCATCTGTCTGAGGGTAAAAAGTTGTGCTAAATGTTAACTGCGTACCCAAGGCTTTATGTAGTCATTCCCAATAACAACTTGTAAACTGGGGACCTCTATCAGACACAATTGTAGCTGGAACTCCGTGTTACCGCACTATCTCATCTATGTAGATCTTTGAAATTTTTTTAGTAGTATAGGTTGTTCTAATAGGAAGAAAATGTGTTGACTTAGTCAGCCTATCGATTTTAGCCAAATGGAATCATGACTTTTGGTTGTTCTGGGTAGACCAACCACAAAGTCCATTGTCACGTGATCCCATTTCCACTGTGGTATAGGTTAGGGTTGCAATGTTCCTACATGCTTCTGGTGTTCTACTTTAACTTGCTGACACACTGGACACCGCTTAACAAACTCAGCTACATCCTTCTTCAAACCAAGACACCAATACATATCTTTTAAGTTATGATACATTTTAGTACTTCCTGGATGCATTGCATACATGGATGAATGATCTTCCTCCATAACTATCTTTCTTAAGTCATTGGCATCAGGTACTACCATCCTACCATGGTAATAGACTACCTCATCCTCTGACTCATGGAAACTATCTCGTTTCTCACTACCATACTCTGACATGATCTGCTGAATCACATTATCAACTTGTTGTGCCTCTTTAATTTGTTGTATCAGAGTAGGTTTCACATGCATCTCAGCCATCAATCCAGCTAAAAAAGATACTTTTAAATGTACATTTATTTATCTCAAAGAGACAAACATGTCCCGTTTAAAGCACATTAAAGAATTCAACTATGCTTTATCTATAGGTGGAGATGAAGATTTTCTACTTAGTGCATCTGCTACTACATTTGCTTTTCTTTGATGATAATCAATTGTACAATCATAGACCTTGATTAATTCCATCCAGCGGTGTTGTCTCATATTCAACTCGTTCTATGAGAAGATGTACTTTGAGTTTTTATGGTCTGTGAAAATATGACATGTTTCTCCATAAAGATATTGTCTACATATCTTCAACGTGTGGACCACTGCAACTAACTCTAGATCATGAGTTGGATAATTCTCCTCATGTTTCTTAAGCTGTCGAGAAGCAAAAGAAACTACATGATCACTCTGCATCAGCACACATCCTAGACCATTCTTAGATGCATCACATAAAACAATGTATCCCTTTCCCTGCTCTGGTAAAACCAACACAGGTGCACTAGTCAACCTTTCTTTCAACAACTGGAAAGAACGTTAACACTTGTTATTCCAGACAAAAGGAACTTCCTTCCTGGTCAACTTAGTTAGGGGTAATGCTATAGAACTGAAGTCCTTAATAAACTTTCTGTAGTAACTGCCAAACCTAAGAAACTAAAAATCTCAGTTGGTGTCTTGGGTTGTTCCCACTCTACAAAAGACTCCACTTTCTTAGGATCAACACGAATACTTGAAGCAGATATAACATGTCCTAGGAAATACACTTCTGATAACCAGACCTCACACTTTCTAAACTTAGCATATAGCTTGTGCTATTTTAGCATAGTCAAGGCTGGACGAAGGTGTTGTTCTTGTTGTTGATCATCTAGTCTATGAAGGCCACTATGAACAGATCAAGGAATGGCTGAAAGATTCTATTCATTAACTACATGAACACATCTGGTGCATTAGTTAGTCCAAACGACATAACTACAAACTCATAATGACCATACCTTGTCCTAAAGGCTGACTTAGGTATGTCACACTCCTTGATATGTAACTGATGATATCATGACCTTAAATCTATTTTAAAGAACACTTTTGCACCGCGCAACTGGTCAAACAAATCATCTATCCTTGGTAGAGGATATTTGTTCTTTATAGTCACCTTGTTAAGCTATCTATAGTCTATACATAATCTCATAGACCCATCCTTCTTTTTAACAAAAAGAACTGGAGCACCCCATGGCGAAGTACTTGGTTGAATGAAACCTTTCTCAAACAACTCCTATTACTATTTCTTGAGTTCTGCCATCTCAGCAGGAGCCATCCTATAAGGTGTTTGAGCTATGGATTGTGTACCTAGAATTACATTAATTTCAAAATCAATCTCTCGAGGTGGAGGAATATCTAGAAATTCTTCAAGAAACACATCCTTGAATTCCCTAACAACAAGAACTTCAAAAAGACCAGGACTCTCTAGTTTGGTGTCTACCACATGTGTCATGAATGCTTCACATCCTTGTCACATCAATCTCTCGGCTACCATTGGTGACAGTAGATAGGTTGGAAGAATCTTTCTATCCCCCTAAAAGACCCATGTCTTGTCACTATCTGCAAACATAGCTTGCTTGGAACCACAATCCAAGAAAACCTTATACTTTTCTAGTGTATCCATCCCAAGAATTACATCAAACCCATGCATCTCAAGTTGTATAAGATCCACCTGAATGTTGTGTTCTGAAAAGAAAAGAACACAGGGAGAACATACCTCTTGCAACACTACATATCTGACTAATAGAGTTTCTAATAACAGATTATCTGCTCTATGACTGACAGTCATATTGCAGTCATGAATCACTTCTCGAGTGATAAAGGAATGTGTTGCACCCGAATCAATCAAAATAGATACAAAGCAGGATGAAGACATATTAGAATGAAACAATTCCATATGACCTATCACGAATCATGGATTAACCACTACCTCCAGTTGATTCATAGCATAGAATGTCACTATTTCCTATTTCTGACTCTGTGTTCTGTTGTTTGGTGCAGATGAACCTACTTGGGAGGCATGTCCACATCTTCATGTGACACTGCTGAACTGTTGCCTCTGAGAGCCCTGTTGACTCTATCTCGGTGGTTGGGTTACCTCCATGTCTCTAACTGGATAGTCTCTCATCATATGTCCTGTCTACCCACACTTGAAATAGTTTGAAATGACCGCCACCAAACCGAAAACCAAATTGTTACTAATTAGGCAGAATAACCATAAGCGGTGGATTAAAAAAATCACTAAAAATTTAAAACCATTTTGCAAAGAGATCCATTTCCTAGAAAACTCTTAATCAAAGAACCAAAACTTTATATACATCAAAGTTCACATTGTACATACACTGTACCATCTCATCTCGAGGATAACACATAACAGTTGCTTAGTCAAAACATATACAGAAGCAACATAAAACCTCGAGGCATACAAGCCAAAATCTTTGATTGTTCATAAAACCTTTACGTACTAAATCTAAGGACCTGAGAGTACAGAGATGACACATAGGACTTCTATCTACAAGACACGATAGACAATACACTCAACCGAAGCTGTTATTACTATCCTTGTTGTTGTTGTCCTTCCTCTACAGAACAATCTCTAAATTGTGGATCCCACGGGGTGAGACAATTGTCCCAACGAGAGATATAACTCTCCACTAACAATGTTATTATCACAGTTAAGCAGTATACAACTGAGCAGAGATTCTTCTATATTAATAATCAAGGTAAATCACTGTGGATAAGAAAATTTGAATATTTCTCATCTTTTAAAGCATTATATCTATCTATGATAGAGTAGTAAATCATCTATTCACTTCATAAGGAATAAGAAGAACATGTGTATCATTTACCCATCATATTATGCCAACATATCAAGCTTATCCTGTAATAATATTATCATGTTATGATATCCATGAATCATTCTCATTTCTAACTATTGGCCTCAGCCAATTTGCTAATCAATATTGGATTATAACGATCTTGTAAGAGTTCAGCTAGGTATTGGATTGTACCAATCTTGATAGAGTTCAGCCAGGTATTGGATTATGCCAATCCTGAGATCACAACCATGTATTGGATTATACCAATCCTGACAAAGTTCAGCCAGGTATTGGATTATACCAATCCTAAGATCACAACCAGGTATTGGACTATGCCAATCTTGATAGAGTTCAGCCAGGTGTTGGATTGTACCAACCCTGAGATCACAGCTAGGTATTGGATTATACCAATCTTGAGATTACAACCAGGTATTGGATTATACCAATCCTGATAGAGTTCAACCAGATATTGGATTGTACCAACCCTGAGATCACAGCTAGGTATTGGATTATACCAATCCTGAGATTACATCCAGGTATTGGATTATACCAATCCTGATAGAGTTTAGCCAGATATTGGATTATACCAATCCTGAGATCACAGCCAGGTATTGGACTATGCCAATCCTGATAGGGCATGTTTGGTTTACAGGAAAGGATTAGGACGGGATATGCTAAAGGATGGGATTAGCAGGTATAGGTGGAGGATGGGAGTTGTGAAGATCCCATCCTATGTTTGGATGCAACACAGGATAAGACTTGTCATGACTTATGTAGACATATGAAGTGTTCCTATAATCTTATTTTAATGATCATCTAGATCAATGTTCATTGCCAAAAAGTCAACTTTGTAATCATAAAAGTCAAATTCAGATTAAAAAATTACAATTTCACCCTCATCTTTAATATATTTATATGAGAATAATTTTTCTCATTATGGATTTTTAAGTAATGGAGTAATGATGTAACAATGAAAAGTGTCATATTTTCCATAAAAGAAATTTTGAATACTATTTTTAAAATAAAATATATCAGCATGAATCATCACACACGGTTCAACACATGCCATGAAACAAAAAATGTAAAAGAAAAAAATCATCAAATCATAAAAATCTAGAAAAGTTGAGCCTATAAAAGGTAACATCCTTGCATAAGTTCAAATAAAATGTATTCTAAACTTTTGATAAGACTTCAATTATATCTCTTATTTATCAAGTTCTTCAAGAATAACTCACGGTCTTCTTTGGGCAACTGGAAAAATGCACGACATAGACAATCATTTATGCTTAGTTGCACCATGGCATCGATCTTCTCCTCCTTAGTGAGATTGGATAGTTTCCCAATTTCATCACCAAAAGTCTCTTTTTCCTTCTCAAATTTTGTCATCACAGGCTCACTCATTATTTCTGCTGCTACTAAAATGTCTTTCCCAATTCTCTTTGCCACATCAGATAGCACATTTGCAATATTGTTCTCATTACTTCTTTTTCTTTTCTTGCCTTGATTTTTGTTCTCTGTGCCTAAATCAGGTGTACCCATGGGGGGGGGCAATGTTGGCCATTATCACTTTCATCCAAATCTTCGACATCAATATTTTCCCCATTTTGTTGTTGGTCATCCATGGCAGTTGTCATGTCTTCAGCATCTTGGGCGTTACTTCCTGTTTCCCGATCCTTCCCAAAGATAGTGCACAGGTTATTGAAATGTGGAAACTTCTTATTTCTCCATGACTCTGCTTCAGGATGACTCTATCATTATCACATACAAAAATATTAATAGCTCACAAATTAAATGATGAAATATATAAAATTAAATATTGCTTACCATGATGTAGTTGTCCCAAACAACTTTCTCAGCTTCAACACAACATGTATTCTCATTATATCCAAACCCACTAGTGCTCCCATGCAACATGTCATAAATTACATTGAACTCTCTCTTCAACACCTTTATCTTTGATTCAATATGCGGTTTAGCTTTTAAACCACAACCTGGTAGTCTTTGTTCAAGATCCTTTTCTAATGCAGTCAAAAAACTAGGTTTGAAACCATTTTCTGCTTTGTATTTCCCAGAAACAACCATCTCTAATAATGCCTCGATCAAAATTTTCTCCTCCTCTAGTGTCCAAGTTCTCTTTTGCTTCTTCTTTGATCTCCCTTCATCTATTCCTAGAGCTTGTTGTTGTTGTGTGATAGGTGGTACATGGCTACTAACAACAATTTGTTGACGAACTTGATTGACATTATCCATCACTAAATCATATTAATCATACAGTTAATATTTTAAATATGAAGTTAAGATTTTACCAATGTAAATAAGAGGGAAAGATAACAATACGAAATATTATAATTAATAAAGTGTGCTATATTGAAAAAATCACTACATTTTGAAAATCATCTGTTACAACAATATAAAAAGACATATCGTATCAATTCATGTTGGACCATTCACAAAACATTTGCTCAGATAAATTATCTCTCCAATTAGACCATTCATCACTGGGTTCCACAGTTTGCACATCATCATCTGTATATCCTTCATTTGCAACAACTTCAGGGACTTCTTCCTCCATTGGGTCATTGGAAATTTCTTGCCTAATAAAATTATGTAGTAGACAACAAGCAAGAATAATTTTATTTGCAATTTTGACTGGATAAAAGGATGGACTTCTCAATATTGTCCATCTTTGTTTTAGTAGCCCAAAGGATCTTTCAATAACATTCCTTGCTAAAGCATGTCTTAGATTAAAATGTTCCTTTGCAGTAGACGGTTGTTGACTTACTCTCCATTCATTCAAATGATATCTTTGCCCTCTATATGGTCCTAGAAACCCTTCTCTGTTAACATACCCCGCATCTACCAAGTAGTAGTTCCCTACAATCATGAAATACATTAGTAATGAATATTAATCAATAGTAAATATGTAATTGTTTTGAATTTTAGATCTATACCATGAGGAACACGAAACCCATTTGGCCTAGCCATAGCATCTCTGAGAACCCTCATGTCTGATGCAGAACCCTCCCATCCTGGTAGCACATAGATAAATTGCATATCTTTATTACAAACTCCTAGTACATTAGTTGCAATAAATCCTTTTCTATTCCTATATCTTGCCCTTTCCGCCTCTGGTACTCGCAGTTCAATATATGTGCCATCTAACGCTCCAAGACAACCCTATAGAATGAATTTAAATTAGCATATAATTTGTATCGACTAGTATATATAAAAATATATTATTCTTCCCTTACTTTAAACCATTTCCAGCGGTGGTCATTTGAATTATCAGATATTTGAACTGGTTTTTGGTACAATTCTCGATGTGATCTGACGACAGCATTTAACACCTCATGGAAGTAACTACTCACTGTCTCACCAGATCTAAAAAAGTCATCTTGAATTGTCCTATTCTTTGAATGGTGAGCTAAGATATACAAAAAAATTGCAACCATCTCATCTATGGTAGTGTTCCTACTACATGCAAGCTTTCCCACTGATGTCAGTAACAAACACAAACGTCAAAATGCTAGACGGTTCATTCTGAGCTTGTTAATACACTTCTTATCACTTTTATATATCAATCTATTGATAAGGCCACTTCTATTGTCATCATGATCCATTAAACTATATCGGGATCTTAACACTTTACGTTCATACATCCATGCAACTGTGATAATGATGACAATCAACATGAGAAATGATTCATGCACAACATGCATGAATAGTTTCTTATTCCTTGTAACTTTGTCTCTTTTTGACAAGCGTGCCATTGCTGCGATATACATGTATTTTACAATATAAGTAAATTTTTATGGATGATATCTCTAAATTTTATGACTTAAAAGATTATACATGTGATATAAATGTCAAAAATGTTTCTCAAAATATTTCTAATTTTTTGTGAAAAAATGATCATGTGGCTCAATAATAGTTTCTATTTTTCTATTGAAAGAAATAAACACATTAAAATAGAGAAAGACAGCCTTCGGGTGATAATATAAAATGAACCCAAATTCATATTGTTCATATTGATCTTGTCTTAGAAATATATGTGCAAGAAGTCATGACACATGTAGCATAGTACAAATGATAACAAACTTCTACTTAGCTTCATAACCATCTTATACAAATAATAACATTCTAGTAATTTTTTTTGCAAGATAAAAACTTTTATAATGATTTATTTTTCTTCTATTCAATGACTTACAATTGGGCGCAACTTTCTAACAATGTTGTTTTGAAGTTTATGAAATAGAAAACACAATCCGATTGATAATATTTGTAACAAGGAAGCATGTTAACATTTTGACATGTGTTGTTAATTTAAATTGGAGTAGAATCGCTTATTGAATGAATAAGGTACATGCTTGAGAATCATGTGATTGTACAGTTTAATAGAGATGGTAGTGGATTCCAACTTCTGTTCTAGGACCTGAGTCGGTCAGGATACGATGGCAAAGCAGCAATGGATACATTCAATGACGGGTCCAAGATGAACGGTAGCGTACAGGGAGACGACCTCTGGAAAATGAAAAGTGAGCTCTTCTTCCCAGCCGACCGGGCATTGTGCTGGCTTTTGCTCATGGGTAATGGTCCCCTTGTGCTGCTATAGATGAAGGCACATATAAAAGCTCACACACTCTAGGTTGAGGAGTATAGTCTAATGAGAAGTCAGCGGTGGTTTTTCATACACGATGGAGACAAAAGAATATGTGTGAAGAAATACGGGAATGAAGTACCACTGTTCAGGAAGCATATCTTCATTTATTAACACATAACAATATGAAGAAGAAGAGATACCTGTTGCCGGTTCCGAACTCGAAGAGAGGAATAGAAAGTATATAAATAAAGGATGATCAGCCGGCTACTGATCGTTGATGGAAATTTGCGCCCAACAAGCAACCGGAGGCGGAGAGAAATCAACTAGCTTCCTTGCCGCAGCAACAACGTACTGGAAAAGGGAGAAAAGTTCTTGTCAGGCTAAGAACAGCCGGAACAACCAGAACAAATCAGTTGTGCACAGTCGGAACAGCCGGAGAGATACGTACATGCCGGAAGTCAGACCATCTGCGAAGCTGGAGGTGTGCACAGGCGGAAACAACTGGAGGCGTCTTCCGTCGGTGTTCTGCACAACGACAGAATAGGAAGGCGCCGTCACAAAAAAAAAATCGTAAGTCGGGGTCGGCGGTCGATGGTCGGGGTGTTTAGGAATAGTTATACCACTCAATACCTAGAGGGGGTGCGGAACTGGAAAGTTCTATTTTGGTGGGACTCTTGTCCCACAGGGATTATAATCCTTGTGTCCTTTTTTCGCAAACAAACATGGGATTGGGATTAAAAATGGAATGTCAGTCCTATCCCATCCATAATACTGTAAACCAAACATGCCCATAGAGTTCAGCCAGGTATTGGATTGTACCAACCCTGAAATCACATCCATATTGCTAAGGATCCCATAGTAGCTGGGATACCTTTATGTTTCCCTTCCACTTTCATTATGGGATATCAATCCCTTAAATTCATAATTGAATATCACATCACCTTTACTAGTCATTATATCTTGGCCAAGCCATCATACTTATTCACATTCTTTATGTAATACAAATATTCCTCTTATCTCATTTAAGCATATTTAAAACATTGTAGCCCTTATTTGGCTATAAATATAAATCATGTATGACCAAGATTTCATTATTATTATAACCATTTTTTATTGTTATAATGTTACATGGTTCCCATTTCCCCTAGTTTATTTTGAACATTACCATTTCTTACATCTTATCGCCTCTCACTAGGCAACAACTATTCACATGGCTCACAAGGCCCATTAAACATCTTGTCACCTCTCACTAGGCAACAACTATTCACATGGCTCACAAGGCCCATTAAACATCTTGTCACCTCTCACTAGGTAAAAACTATTCACATGGCTCACAAGGCCCATTAAACATCTTGTCACCTCTCACTAGGATACAACTATTCTTTAGGTCATAAGACCTATATAATCAGTATTATATGAAACATCATAGCTCATGCTTAGCTATGCTCATTATCTCATGTTATTAGCATGGTTACAATATGGTTAGAGTTTCCCTTTATTAACCCATTATAGTTTCAAATCATATCAATACCCTTCATTAGGGTTAATGTTTCCCTTTTTAAGCCGACTAGGGTTTTCAAGTACATTCATCAAGAATTACAACCCTAATTCAGACACCACACATATTAGGAGTATCAATGTATACTCATTACATGAGTATTAAACAAATATAAATTTCTCTTTCATCCTCACTAGGATATTGATTACATCATACTCCATTAGGTTGGCTCAATCCTTCTCTCAAGGTACATTGGCCCATATTTATAAAATGCATTAAACCCTTCATGTCTTTAAGTATCATTTGACATAACACACTACATGTATAACTCAATCAAGTGTATTGGATTGAGGTGCTTCCTACATTTCGGGTATAGATGTGTAGGTATGCTTCCATATCAGTATAGAGGTGTATCCTCATTACCATACCGTGCATCCATATTGGATTACTCAACCTTAGGGGTTTGTATATCGGGTTTCACAATACCATGTTGAGTTTCAACATCATATCGGGTTAGGGTATATACTCAACACCATATCGGGTATAAGGTGTGTGCTTAATCCCATATCATGCACAAGGTGTGTGTATTGTCACTCATATCATCCATGAGGTATAAATTCATCACCATATCATGCTAGTGGTTTTGTTCATATCATCATATCGGGTTATCATATCAAGTTACCATATCAGATTGCCATATCGGGATAGCATGTCGGATTAAACCCTTATGCTCATACTCTTTCAAATCTTCATGGGATAATCCTATCATGTATTGATTGATAGTCTAGACAACTGGTTGAACCCTTCACAATTAACCCATTACACAAAATGATAGTGGTGTGGGGTTCCAAGGTATATCAGATTCCATATCACCATCTAGGGTTTCAACACCATATCGGGTATAAGGTGTATGTGTGCTCACCATATCTACCTTGAGTTGTACTTGTGGGTCACCATATAGTATGTAAGATTTATTCTCATCACCATATCATTCTATAGGTATATAACCATCACTATCTTGGGTTTTCAACTTCATATCGGGCTTAAGGTGTATCCTTCAACACCATATCGGGTTAGAGGTGCTTCAACCCAATATCGAGTTGAACCATGATGATGTCATTATCATAAACCTATAGACTCTTGTTCTTACTGTTCTAGTTCATGGAAAATAGTCCTTGGTTTCTACTTGAGCTCTTGGATTCATCAATTATGCAAAAAATTCTATTTGAAAGTAAATCAATTAGCTAAGGCAAGATTGATTGGTAAATAATAACATAATTGAGTTCAAGTTATATAACCCACCTTAAAAGTGACTTCAAAGCTCCAAGATCCAAATATTCACATTCCCATGGTTGAATATGAGCTTCAGAAAGGTCCAAGACTTGAGATCCTCAGCCCTATGCACAATACCTCACCACTTGAGGCCGATATCCCTCACATGTGGCCAATATCCCTCACTTGGCCGATATCACTTTGCTATGGGTGATATATCTTTTTTATGGCTGATACCAAGGCTCTATGGATGATAATACTTCAACTTTGCATGATACCAAGACTCTATGCACGATATCTAAGAGCAAGGGGTGGTAATATTCGAAAAATTCCACTAATAGGTGAAAGGAGTGGTATATATACTTGAGGTTCATGAAAAAGTGTGTGTATGAGGTGTCACCATTTTAAAGCTACTAGGTGCCACGTGTCCATTCATGGTTGACACTTGTCCTTGCATGAAATCACATTTATCTTGACATGCAAAACACTTGAGGATAATCTAAAGATGATATTTCGGCTATTAGTTATCTTGTTTGATAAGATATCTCATCTTTATCTCATAAATTATGCAAACCAATACAACTTTTGCAAGGAGCATCTAACTCATCATGGATCACCTCCTTGAGGTGCTTTTCCCATCATGGACAAGCACAAGAGTCTGAAAACCAATATGGGATCCCCTCTATGGATATTTGGCTGATATGCACTCCCATATGGACTCTACAACCCAATACAAGCTCAAATTAGGGTTTCTCATTCAATATTTTCTTGGTCTTTTTATCACCAAGAGTACCATCACTCAAATATGATTCAAACATGGTGCCTACTTATTTATATCTGCTCTAAATGATACTATTATGGAGTAGGGACACTCTAGAGGTGGTAATTTGCATATCAACCCTATATTTTGGGTAAATTACAACTTGTACCAAAATTGGTACACAAGGCACTAGCATTATTCAAACAAGTTCAAACTTGAAATTTAGGCTTTCCACAAGGCACCAACTTACACTCTCTTTCTTATGATGATAAAACACATGTGGTATGTTCAACATATGATATTGCAATATAACCCCTTATTTTGGGTAAATTGCATTTTGGTCCAAAACATGAGAACATTGCTCAAACATTTATTCAAACAGAACCAAACTTGAAACATAAGTTTGTTACTTGATAACAAAACACTTTAGAGAATTATATTAAAGTTCTAAGCAACTTATTTAGGCTAATCAAACATGGTTATCCCTAAACCCAGGTCAGGGATGTTACAAGTTATAAACCCCTAACAAGGATTTCGTACCCGAAATCCCAGATGAAGGAAGACAATTATTATTCATGCATCATATAATCAAGCCTCCTCATAACATCTTAATGTCATGGAGATGCCATAACTTTGACCAGCATAAAGTTACTCCATACAGGGTTATCATAGAATTTGTCATACATGACACATATTCCACTGTCCTTTTCATTAATGACTGTATAGTCAATTCTGTGTCAGGTAACACTTTTCTTAATCAGAGAAGCATTATACATACCTTATTTAACTAAAGTGTCAAACCTTACTGATTTGTCACCTTCTCAACTTACAACTTATGTGATAAGATTCTTGACCTTGGGAGTCTTCCATACTCCTCACTTAGTTCAACATTTCACCTCCAAGGAAAGACTAGAGTTACATTCTATCATCCATTTGTGACTACAAGTCTTATCATACTTCTATTGTGCCAATCTAGTTTGTTGACACAACACTAAACTTTCTTGTGATTTATACCAACTATCCTGTTAGCTATTTATTTTCTTATCATAAGTAGAGGCAACTTGTCAAAGAAGAACTTATCTCAGAGGTATCTCTAGAAGTTATGTATAAACTACCTCAATAAATATAGATAGGGATATTCTAAGGAATTATTTTTAGCTTGATAAGCTTGCTCCCAAAACGATTCTACAATTTTTCCTTCAACTCATACATCCTTATTGATGTCATGTTTATGTGGGGAATAAACCCCTAACATATGGTATCCATACTACAATATGTAACTAAACTAATCTCAATGTTGGCCCTTCTTGGTAACCAAACATTATTCATCTTATTAGGAATCATGTTCTCATTTCTCATATTATTGAAAGTTCTTGGATACAAGGAATCTTTACCTTGGTATCCATTATATGTGCCAAAAACACATCACATCCTCATCATTTCCACCCTCTGTTATTATTACCAAAACGAAACATATAAAAGGACCTTTCTTATCACATATAGTTTTGTCTTGGAACCAGAATTCAGAACTAACTGATACTTTTCAAAGTATCCCATTATAGATTACTTCTAATCTATGCATATCAAGTGTTATAAGACTTAATTGTAATGTTCCTGAAAGGAAAGAATACAAGGAAACATAGTCCTTCTTATCACCCCATCATTTTTTAGGGTTGTTTATTAAAGTAAAGAGGTTATCACCTTCCTTGAGTATTGCATGAACTCTCAATCGTTCATGTGTCATTCAATTTTGTTTCCTCTTAGGTTCCTTGCCATCAACATAGGAATTATAAAGATGATTGCATATCATCATCCCTTAGCATAATCATCATCCTGATGACTAAATATGGGCATTCCAACCTTTAGTTCATCACTGAACATTGTCACCTTTTATCAGGTTACTGTTACCTCTAAGTCCTCAGACCAAGGTATACATTTATACTAAACATCTTCTTTTGTTTACAAGTTGTTTGGTGATTAACTCAGATTCCTTTGTATATCAATTAGGATGTCGTAGAAATATCCTTGCCACATCTACTTCCTTATGATCTTTGGATTGTCTCAAAATGACTACTTGATTAGAGTAATCAGAAAGATAGAAATCTAAGAGTTCCATACTTACCTTGCCTTCAATAGATGAATACCTGGCCAGCGTATTCAAGAACTAAAATTAGGTAGTATGCATTTGTTTTATATTATGTTTCATCTCTTTAAGTTTTACTACTTAGTATCCCAAATTTTCTCTAGGTGTTTCTTTTACATCTCTTCCCTTTCTTCATGAAAAGAAATTTCAAAACATATAAGAGAATATTGGACTGAATATAGGTTATCATCCTTCTTATCTCTTCCTCATGTCCTCATAGGACAATTAAAGGAAGCTCAACAACAACCACCATCTTATGATTATCAGATAAAATCAAGAGAAGACGTATCAGGATGAAAAAGATCTATCTGACTGTCACCCACCATGGTCATCTACCACTTTAGGTTGACTCAAACATAGATTCTAGCTATTTCATGTTGTTACCTTTGCCTTTTTATACTATTGGGCTGTAAATTTCATAGCCATGTCGAGTTTGTCTCGGTTGTTGGGTCCTTTCCTCCCTTCTTTTTGAATAAAAGGGTTTAGTATGTTCAACATGTCCATATCTATAACATGTCTTGTCCTCATACCATACTCTTATCTGTCTTATTATTGATGTAGAAGCTAAGTCAGGAGTTCTTACAGGTGGAAAGTTAGGATTTTTGCCTTTACTTAGTGACTACTTCCCTAGTGTACTAGGCATTTATTGCACCGGTGGTACCAAAATTTTTGGTTTTTAGAACAACTAGGAAAGTGTCTCTAGAATTATAGAGACCTTTCCTTAATTCTCAGCTTATTGCCCCTCCTTGGGCATTGCAATCACAGATGTACTATCTGTCTATACTTATGATAGAGTCTATTTTCTTGCCATATGTTAACCCTTCTCACATTTTCCACTATTCCAACATGACTATGTCATTCAAGAACCCTTTTAGAACCCAAAGTTTCTGCATTGAGGGCTGGTAACCTAGGTTGTATTGCTAGTATCCAGTCCACTATATTCATCACTGTTGTCCTAACCTACCCAATAAGAGCATAAAAAGTAGGATTCTCTATCCTGATTGGGTCAAGATGGGAATTCTCAGGCACTCGTTCTTCTCTTTCCTAATCCCTTACACCTTCTCCTGGTGCAACAACATTACTCTTAGAAATGTGTTCCTCGTGTTATCCAGTCATTTTTAAACTTCACCCTTTCTTCTGCATAAGCAGAGATAACTATAGGATATACTGGAGGACACTAGAACAGACTCAACACCTTAGTCCTATGTCTCTGTAGACTCAGCGAACCTTAAGCTCTAATACCAAACTTGAAATGACCACCACCAAACCGATAGCCAAATCGTTACTAATTATGCAGAATAACCATAAGCAGCGGATTAACAAAAATCACTAAAAATTTAAAACCATTTTGCAAAGAGATCCATTTCCTGGAAAACTCTTAATGAAAGAACCAAAACTTTACATACATCAGGGTTCACATTGTACATACATTATACCATCTCATCTTGAGGATAACACATTATAGTTTCTTAGTCAAAACATATACAGAAGCAACATACAACCTTGAGGAATACAAGCTAAAATCTCAGATTGTTCATAAAACCTTTACGTACTAAATCCAAGGACCAGAGAGTACAGAGATGACACATAGGACTTCTATCTACAAGACACGACAAACAATACACTCAACTGGAGCTGTTACTGCTATCCCTACTATTGTTGTCCTTCCTTTGTAGAATGATCTCTACCTCCTCGTGCACATCCACCTAAAAATTGTGGATCCCACGGGGTCAAACTATTATCCCAGTAAAAGATATAACTCTCCGCCAACAATGTTATTATCACAGTTAAGCAGTATAAAACTGAGCAGAGGTTCTTCTATATTGATAAGCAAGGTTAATCACTGTGGATAAGCAAATTAGAATATTTATCATCTTTTAAAACATTTTAACTGTCTATGATAGAGCATTAAATCATCTATTCACTTCATAAGGAATAAGAAGAACATGTGTATCATTTACCCATCATATTATGCCAACATCTCAATCTTATCCTGTGATAATATTATCATGGTATGATATCCATGAATCATTCTCATTTCTATCTGTTGGGCTCATCCAATTTGCTAATTAGATATTGGATTATAACGATCTTGTAAGAGTTCAGCCAGTTATTGGATTGTACCAATCCTGATAGAGTTCATCCAGGTATTGGATTATACCAATCCTGAGATCACAGCCAGGTATTAGATTATACCAATCCTGATAGAGTTCAGCCAGGTATTGGATTATACCAATCCTAAGATCACAACCAGGTATTGGATTATGCCAATCGTGATAGAGTTCAGCCATGAATTGGATTGTACCAACCATGAGATCACAGCCAGGTATTGGATTATACCAATCCTGAGATTACAACCA
Organism: Alisma plantago-aquatica; assembly: GCA_963693085.1. Taxonomy (NCBI): domain Eukaryota; kingdom Viridiplantae; phylum Streptophyta; class Magnoliopsida; order Alismatales; family Alismataceae; genus Alisma; species Alisma plantago-aquatica. Next base: position 940,771,098 of record OY856411.1, read on the forward strand.
GGTATTGGATTATACCAATCCTTATAGAGTTTGATGCGATGATTTTGAGTCGCATTTATAGACTTGTTTTATATGTGTTTTATGCATTTTTTTAGTCATTTCTGTGGTTAATATTGCATAATTCATTTACTTTGGTCTATGATCATTCTCTATGTCAAATCTCTCTTATTTCAGTATTTTGAGCATAAATTATCACAATAATATATTTTATTCCGGCTTATGTGGTTTCGTGTTGTAATTTCAGGAAAAACAAGTATCTGCTACTGTTGATACCATCGACGGTGGTCGATACCATCGACCGGACCACAGGTTGCCAGCCGCAAGGACCAGAAGAAAGTCGATACTAGCGACAGGTATGTCGATGGTATCGAGGTACCATCAGGTTGTTGGCGAAGAGTGAGTCGATACTATCGACACATATGTCGATACTATCGACTAGTGGAGCTACAGTGATGGTAAAAGGACAAAACCGACGCCTATGAATGTCGATACCATCGACCCGTGTTGATGGTATCGAGTTAGCTTCAGTCGCGACAAAGAAAAGAAAAGAAATCCGGCCGATATAGTGCAGGGTCGATACCATCGACCTGTGTCGATGGTATCGACACCGTCAAATACATTTTTGCTCCAGATTGATCTAAATCCGACGGCTGTGGTAATTTGGCAACCTAATTTGGAGATTATACCTAATGACGGCGGCCAAAAGCAATCCATCACGTCATTAGCCGTTGCACACGTCCCGAGAAGGTGTGGAGAGAAGAACGGAGCCCAGAAGCACGCCCCAGTCGATCCGGACGCCAAAGAAGATGATTTCCACCACTGAAAGGCGGGAGAACGCGTATTCTACACCAAAGATCGCTTGGATCTTCTCCGTTCAGGGGTTTCACCACTCAATCACGTTTTTCTCCATGTTTTCCTTTTTCTACTCCACGTTTTGCTCTGAGATGAACATGTGGGGCTAATCCCCTTTGTCTTTAGGACCGGGAGTAGCCCGGGAATTCATTGTATGACAATTTTATCATAGAAATTCATATCTTATCTCTTAAATCCGTGGTATAATTTCATTTTCTCAATTATATTGTTATGCTTGATCACCATAATGATAATCCAATGCCCTTAATTACTTTGAAAGAAGAATTAATGTTTGAAAAGAGACGAAATTTACATTAATTAACAAATCCCTTGAACAAGGTGGTGTAAGGTTAATGGTGGATACTGAGAGATCGTTTTTAATGCACCTAGTTTAGGGTATAGGTTAATGAAACGACCGACACCAAACTGATAATCAAATTAACGAATGCGGAACCGATTAGCAGCGGAATTATCAAAAATCACTAAAAATTTAAAACTTTTGTAAAGAGATCTTTGAAAGATAAAAAATCTTTCATAAACAACATGATAGGTCATTTACAAACTGATCCATTGATACATCTCTGTAATAAACACATCTCGAGCATTACAACAAAACCCACCTTGTTAACTGTACAAGGTAAGATACAAAATCTCGAGGCATCATACCAAAATCCTCAGACCTACTGACTCCTAGGACCTGAGAGTACAGAGACAACATAAGACATGCTATCTATAAAACTAGACAGTCAATATCTCCACCTGAGATTCACTACTGCCCCTGATGCTGTTGTTGCTGTTGTTGCTCATTCTTAAATGGATTCCTTCGTCCTTGGCGTCTTCCTAAAAAAATAGAACCCTACGGGAGTGAGACAATTTGAATAATTTCCCCAGCGAGAGTTATAACTCTCCACCAGAAGCTTTGTTATAACATTTAAGAAACAACATAAGCAAAGTAACTTAAATCATTCAACATCAGGTTTGATAATAAGTAAAGTAACTTTTACTTAAGCAATCATTTCTTTAAAGAATATAAAGAACATGTACACTAAATATTTCGAACGGATCATTAATGTAAACAAGGTAACACCAATCATTGTTTTTCGTAGTTCAACCTAAGCAGATATGCTACGCGGTTAATTATGTTTTACAAACATTATTATTCCCTGCGGAGATGAGGTATACCGCTCATACTCCAACCGACCATTTATAAAAATCGCGTCGGTACCATACATAGGTCATCAAAAGAGACGGATTCTTATGACCTCATCTTCCTCAGTCAGTAAGAGGATTTACTTGCAGGACAACTTGTGTCTCTGCTGTAGTAGCTATCCAGGGTATTCTGGAAACTTCACTATAGAGTTACAGTGGAGTTCTGAACTCTCATCGTCATCGAAAGATTTCTTGTTTATCTCTCATCGATGTGGTATTAGTAATTTCTTCGGGAGATTTGTGTTACATCACCCGGTATGAATATATAGTGAAGGGTTGAAAGATTAAAGTACATCTACATCAATTCCTACACTAGGACGTAAGGATATTCGCATCCATATACCCCCATATACTCAAAAGTATATGCTCCAGGAGTTCCCTTAGGAAAACTATTTCACCATCATTTGGTCTCTGACAATGATGGATCTATGGTCAGGGCTCTACATGATATGATTATACTTGATTAGTTAGGTACATTCTAGCATTCTTTTAGCATCAAGCATGTTTCCAAGCATTAATCATTAGAACAACAGCTATAAAAGTAGAATACTAAATGTATCAAGTCTAACTCACAACAATTATCAATTGGATATCATTTCTTAACCATTTCATTACTAGGATTCAAGAATAGGGTATTCAAACCCTTAATTCATCATAAGTCATCTTATTAGCATGGCCTTGATGTTAATCATGGCTCTCACAGCCTATCAATCTTATATGATGTCACTTAACTAGGCAACATGGTATATCACTATTCACAAAGCTAATAACATGCTTCCAATGAATATGATATCATAACCTTTACCTAGATATAATCATCCTTTTATAAGAACCTACATAGTTAATTCAATTGACAACAATAAACATTTCATTTCCAGATCAGCAATTTATAAAGCAGAATTAACCTTTCAATTCAGGAATAGTACCTTCATGCTTACACTAAGGCTAGGTTCCCTTATTTACATCAATTAGGGTTATTAAATCCCTTTCTTTATGATTAGGAATAATGATTCCTCATCTCATAATTTAATCATGAAGATTCATGCTTAAAAGCATAAGTAGAGTTAGGGTTTACCCCACTCAATTAAGGTTATTGAATCCCTTTGTCTTATAAGGAATAAGAATTCTTATATTGTAATTTATTCACAGGGTTTCATACTTGAAAGCATAACCCAGGACTAGGGTTAACATACCCCATCCTTCATTAGTTAGGGTTTGTATTCTTTTACTTCAACATAGGGTTATAGAACCTCTTAGCTCTCGAGGCATAAAGATTTCTCATGTTACAACTTGTAATTAGGGTTTCATACTCAAAGGCATAACCCTGAATTACTCCATTTATCAGATCACCCTAAATTAGGGTTTACTATTCACGTTACACGTTATTACCCTAGAATTAGGGTTTACTATTCACTTCATAGTGAATTGAGCTCATAGCATCATTATATATGAAAAATTATCATCATTGATGCCCTCAAATTAGGTTAAGATTCATTAATCATTATAATTAGGATTTCCATGATCTTACCTTGATGGATCATACCCTAATCATGTACATTCTTACATATTGAAAGTATGTTACTTGATTCTCATTCATATTAGGAGCCTTCTCTCTCTTCTTACTACTAGATGATGTTTAAATCACTCTAGGTTAGATTAGGTCAAGTCATCTTTGATTAACATAGATTAAGTCAACCGATTATATTCATTAGGGTTTGCTTGATCAAGGGTTGTTATCTACTTGAATCCTTCAAGGGTACCTTGGTAATCTTCTTTAATAATCATAACATGGGTCAATCTACTAATCACTTAACCCCTTAATGTCTTTAGGTATCATTAGGATTTAGATTAAACAACCATTGAACCATCTAAGCCTTCAAGGCATTAAGCATAAAATGATTCAGGAACATGGTTATTCAAACCCTCAGATTATCATAACACTTGTTACCAAGTGACATATAAGCATCAAGTCATCTAACAACATGACCTTGATTGAAGCAATGTATATACTTTTCACATATCATTACTCTAAAAGATTATAATTGTTTTCAAGGAATATGACATCATAACTCTTACCTGGCTATGATCACCTCATAATATCAACCTGTATGACTTATACAAATAAGGACATGCATATATAACAATGTCAACACAATACCAAAACTTTTCAATTTCTTTATAGGACACCACGGTCGTGCAAAGTAAGGCTACCACGGTCGTGCAAGTTAAGGCTACCACGGCCGTGCTCCCTTACACGGTCGTGCTACATAAGATCATTCCATGATTCATATATATATATATATATGTGTGCATTCTAATCTTTCATTCTTTTAACTTGATTAGGTCACATCAACCCTTCAATCAAGTACATGCTACTATGGTTAACATAGTGTATCAAGCTATTAATCCTATAAACAATTAAGAATTCTCCCTTTAATTGGTTCTTATCACTTAGGTATTATTAGGGTTTCAACCTTCATTCCTTCATTGATTATCATTACTAATCATTATTGGATCAATAGAACATTCATCATCTTAATTCCCAAAGATTTAATCACATTGGACCTCCATTACATAAGGTATCCAATTAAATTAGGGTTTCCAATGTTGATTACTTCAATCATTAAATTCATGGAACCAAACATCAATTGGACCTATACTCATACCTCAATTGAGTTTAATAGGTCAACCTGCAACTGATTTGACCCTTAATTAACCCTCAATCGTTCATCAATTAGGGTTTGATTCAATTGAATTAGGGTTTGGAATCGATGATCCTTCAATACTAATCAATGTAAGACTAGTTACTTTGAAACCATAGAACCATCATCCAAATTGGGTATGACCTGACCCCAAAAGGTCTTGAGGTCGTTTGGATGACCTCCAAACGGTCTTGAGACCGTTTGTCCATCATATCACTCAAATCCAAGCCATCCAATTAAGGTTTGGATCATTGGATTGATCACCAAATCAGCATTGCATTGTATAACAACTTGGTACCTTTAGACCTTTAAACACCTAACCATACTCAAACCTAGACCTCCAAACGGTCTTGGGTGACCACCAAACGGTCTTGAGACCATTTGGATGGGCTCCAAATGGTCTTGAGACCGTTTGGCCCATCCATCCTTTGGATTCTAGTGAAAAATCATCAAGGATTGGTCTATCGAGTTGATCAACAATTCAGCACTTAATTGCAAAATGATTGGTACCTTTGGACCTTCAATTGATCAACTATACTTGACCCCAGACCTCCAAACGGTCTTGGGGTGACCTCCAAACGGTCTTGAGACCGTTTGGGTGATCCCCAAACGGTCTTGAGACCGTTTGGGCTAATCAACCCAAAATCTCAAATTAACTTGTTGGAATTTCAGTACTAATTTCAATTAGGGTTTGCCCAATTGATTAGCCTTCAACTCATGATTCCTTGAGCATTAACCCCTAAAATTCGGTGATTTATTAACCAAAATAATTAGGAACAGTAATCTCAAACGGTCCACGCTTGGTCAACGCACTCAAACGGTCTTGAGACCGTTTTCCCAAAAAGTTCAATTAAAACAGATTGATAATCAGCACTTAATCCAATTAGGTTTCCCTAATTGATTAGCATTCAACTCAAGATTACTTGGGAGTTAATCCCTCACATTTGTAGGGTCATCAACCAACATAATTATTAAAAGGAATCTCAAACGGTAAATGCTTGGTCAGCTCACTCAAACTGTCTTGAGACCGTTTGCCCAAACAGGTCAAGTTAATCAGGTTGAAAATCAGCACTTAATTCAATTCGATTACCTAATTGTTTAGCCTTTAACTCATGATTCCTTGGGAGTTAACCTATAAAATGTGTTAGGTCATTAGACCATATCATTACGAACAGTGATCCCAAATGGTCTATGCTTGGTCAACGCACTCAAACGGTATTGAGACCGTTTGCCCAAAAAGTTCAAGTTAATCAGACTGAAAATCAGCATTTAATTCAATTCGATTTGCCTAATTGATTAGCCTTCAACCTACGATTGCTTTGGAGTTAACCCCTCAAATTTGGTGGGTCATTATCCTACATAATTATGAACAGAAATCCCTAACGGTCAACGCTTGGTCAACACCCTCAAACGGTCTTGGAGACCGTTTGCTCCAACCGACCTTGTGAAACTGTTTGCCCTTCAAACGGTTTTGCAAACCGTTTGCCCCAAACCGTTTGGCCAAAGGGGGGGGGAACAAGACCGTTTGATAAAGTAACATTGGTAATCATGGCCATATTCTTCTACCTCCAGATCAAGGTCTGTTCTTCGTGGTTTTAGTTGCAAGAAAGCAAGGAAGAGTGGGAAAGAAGAAGAACTAAGTACTAATTGCAAGAACAAAGATATGCATAAGAAAGCAAAAGGTTTAGAGTTATAAAACCCGCCTTAAGGTCGTTCCTTGAGCTCCAAGCTTCCAAGCTTCAAGCCTTTAATGGTGTCTTGAGCTCCAAAGGTCGGCCAAGGGTGTTTCTCCAAGGAAAGGTTGGGAAAAGATGGCTAGAAAGAGGAAACAAGTAAGGAAGACCATAAAACCAACCTTGCACCATGAATGCCTCCATGAATCCGAGCAAGAAGATGACCAAAGCTTACCTAGAACTCCTTATCCGTCCTCCTCTACTCCAGAGCTCTGTCCTAAGTCGGTCTAAGAAAGGGGATAAGAAGGGAAGTGAAGGAAACGATCCTTGCTAAGTGAGAAAAGGTGTATATATACTTTGGGTGAAATTCCAACATAAGGACAACTTGTTTCTCCATTTCTCATCTAGGTCCTTCCCTTCTTATAAGCCACGTTTCTCCCTTCCATACTTAAGAAAAACTCATCTTAAACCCAAGGTCTAAAGGTGAAGAAAGCCAACTTTTTACTAAGTTGCACATATAGAAGGGTTATTAGGCTTATAACTTGATTATTTAATTTATAAGGGTTATCATTCTTATTTGATTATTCAATTGAAGTGCCCTATTCATCATTCTTACTCTAAATGATTCCAAGAGTCATAAATATACTCTAAAATGTGTATTTTACAAGTTTCATCCCTCATTTTGGGTAAATTGCACTTTACACCAAAATTAGGGTTTTAAGCACAAGGATTGCCCCACAAGCTGCATCTCAGTGCCCAAGCTTGGGGAACCAATCACACTTCATCACATTCACTCTTATGATGTCTCAACACTAAAGGAACATCTTAAAATGTGCAATTTGCAAGTTAACCCCTTTTAATTGGGTAATTTGCACATAGGTCCCTGTATTACAAAATAATATTACAACATTGTTCAAAAGGACAGAAAGGGAAATATATATTCCTCATAAGCTTTAATTACATTATCAACAGATAACCACAAGCATTTAATCACATGATTAAGAAAAACACCTGGGGTTAGTTCATAACCCAGGTCAGGGATGTTACAGTTACTACGACGGTGGAACCGACCTAGACATAGGTAGTGAATTGTACCACGACAGTGGGCAATTATGATTTCAGGCCACTACCCAGATAGAGAGATAAATTTGAATGACTGAATATAATTTAATACAATGAAAACCCACGGTGAAACCGCAATCCTAAAGATCTCATTTTGAATTGATTAAACCAAACATTTAATCGATTACTTTGTTTTGTTTTATTTCATTTTCTTTTAATTTTAACAACAACTTCCAACTCTTTAATCGGTCTAGCTGATTGCGAGTAGTTAGTAGTAGTCTCTGACAATTCACGTATCCCTGAGTTCGACTCGGGCCTCACAAAGGCCTATATTACATTGACGCGTACACTTGCGTTTCTACGCACGTAAAAAGCGTGTCAGAGTTCAGCCATGTATTGGATTGCACCAACCCTGAGATCATAGCCAGGTATTGGATTATACCAATCTTCATATTACGGCCAGGTATTGGATTATACCAATCCTGATAGAGTTCAACCAGGTATTGGATTATACCAATCCTGAGATCACAGCCAGGTATTGGACTATGCCAATCCTGATAGAGTTCATCCAGGTATTTGATTGTACCAACCCTGAAATCACACCCATATTGATAAGGATCCTATAGTAGTTGGGATACCTTTATGTTTCCCTTTCACTTTCATTATGGGATATCAATCCCTTAAATCCATCATTGAATATCACATCACCTTAACTAAGCATGATATCTTGGCCAAGCCATCGTACCTATTCACATTCTTTATGTAATACAAGTATTCCTCTTATCTCATTTAAGCATATTTAAAACATTGTAGCCCTTATTTGGCTATAAACATAAAACATGTATGATGATGATTTCATTATTATTATAACCATTTATTATTTTTATAATGTTACTGGGTTCCCATTTCCCCTAGTTTATTTTGAACATTACCATTTCTTACATCTTATCACCTCTCACTAGGCAAACTATTCACATGGCTCATAAGTCCCATTAAACATCTTATCACCTCTCACTAGGCAAAAACTATTCACATGGCTCACAAGGCCCATTAAACATCTTGTCACCTCTCACTAGGCAACAACTATTCTCTAGGTCATAAGACCTATATAATCGGTATTATATGAAACATCATAGCTCATGCTTAGCTATGCTCATTATCTCATGCTATCAGCATGGTTACAATATGGTTAGGGTTTCCCTTTATTAACCCATTGTAGTTTCAAATCATATCATTACCATTCATCAGGGTTAAGGTTTCCCTTTTTAAGCCGACTAGGGTTTTCAAGTACATTCATCAAGAATTACAACCCTAATTCAGACTCCACACATATTAGGAGTATCAATGTATACTCATTACATGAGTATTAAACAAATATAAATTTCTCTTTCATCCTCACTAGGATAATTATTACATCATACTCCATTAGGTTGGCTCAATCCTTCTCTCATGGTACATTGGCCCATACTTATCAAAATGCATTAAACCCTTCATGTCTTAAAGTATCATTTGACATAACACACTACATGTATCTTTCAATCAAGTGTATTGGATTGACGTGCTTCCTCCATTTCGGATATAGAGGTGTAGGTATGCTTCCATATCAGTATAGAGGTGTATCCTCATTACCATACCGTGCATCCATATCAGATTACTCAACCTTAGGGGTTTGTATATCAGGTTTCACAATATAATGTTGAGTTTCAACATCATATCGGGTTAGGGTATATACTCAACACCATATCGGATATAAGGTGTGTGCTTAACCCCATATTGTGCACAGGGTGCGTGTATGTGTCACTCATATCATCCATGAGGTATAAATTCATCACCATATCATGCTAGTGGTTGTGTTCATATCATCATATTGGGTTATCATATCAAGTTACCATATCATATTGCCATATCAGGTTAGCATGTCGGGTTAAACCCTTACGCTCATACGCTTTCATACCTTCATGGGATAATCCTATCATGTATTGAGTGATAGGCTAGACAACTGTTTGAACCCTTCACAATTAACCCATTTCACAAAACAATAGGGGTGTGGGGTTCCAAGGTATATCAAATTCCATATCACCATCTAGGGTTTCAACACCATATCGGGTATAAGGTGTATGTGTGCTCACCATATCGACCTTGAGGTGTATGTGTGTGTCACAATATAGTGCATAAGATTTATTCTCATCACCATATCGTTCTAGAGGTATATAACCATCACTATCTTGGGTTTTCAACATCATATTGGGCATAAGGTGTATCCTTCAACACCATATTGAGTTAGAGGTGCTTCAACCCAATATCGAGTTGAACCATGATGATGTCATCATCATCAACCTCTAGACTCTTGTTCTTACTATTCTAGTTCATGTACAACAGTCCTAGGTTTCTACTTGAGCTCATGGATTCATCAATTATGCAAGAAAATTCTATTTGAAAGTAAATCAATTATCTAAGGCAAGATTGATTGGTAAATAATAACATAATTGAGTTCAAGTTATATAACCCGCCCCAAAAGTGACTTCAAAGCTCCAAGCTCCAAATCTTCACATTCCCAAGGTTGAAGATGAGATTCTGAAAGGTCCAAGACTAGAGATCCTCAGCCCTATGCATGATACCTCACCACTTATGGTTGATATCCCTCACATGTGGCCAATATCCCTCACTTGGTCGATATCACTTTGCTATGGGTGATATATCTTTGTTATGACTGATAACAAGGATCTATGCACGATAATACTTCAACTTTGTATGATACCAAGACTCTATGCACGATATCTAAGAGCAAGGGGGTGGTAAGATTGGAAAAATTCCACTAATAGGTTAAAGGACTAGTATATATACTTGAGGTTCATGAAAAAGTGTGTGTATGAGGTGTCACCATTTTAAAGCTACTAGGTGCCACGTGTCCATGCATGGTTGACAATTGTCCTTGCATGCACTCACATTTATCTTGACATGCAAAACACTTGAGAATAATCTAAAGATGATATTTCGACCATTAGTTATCTTATTTGATACGATATCTCATCTTTATCTCATAAATTATGCAAACCAATACAACTTTTGCAAGGAGCATCTAACTCGTCATGGATCACCTCCTTGATGTGATTTTCCCATCATGGACAAGGACAAGAGTCCAAAAACCAATATGGGATCCCCTCAATGGCACCTTGGCTGATAGTCACTCCCATATGGACTCCACAACCCGATACAAGCTCAAATTAGGCTTTCTCATTCAATATTTTCTTGGTCTTTTATCACCAAGAGTACCATCACTCAAATATGATTCAAACATGGTGCCTCATTATTTATCTCTCCTATAAATGATACTAGGAGGGATTAGGGACACTCTATAGGTGGTAATTTACATATCAACCCTATATTTTGGGTAAATTACAACTTGTACCAAAATTGGTACACAAGGCACTAGCATTATTCAAACAATTTCAAACTTGAAATTTAGGCTTACCATAAGCCACAACCTTGCATCACTGTCTCTATTATGATGCTAAAACACATGTGGTATGTTCAACATATGACATTGCAATATAACCCCTTATTTTGGGTAAATTACATTTTGATCCAAAACATGAGAACATTGCTCAAACATTTACTCAAACATGACCAAACTTGAAACATAAGTTTGTTACCTGATAACAAAACACTTTAGAGAATTATATTAAAGTTCGAAGAAACTTATTTGGGCTAATCAAACATGGTTAGCCCTAAACCCAGGTCAGGGATGTTACATCGTTTATGTCCCGCTGTGGTCTAGATGGTCCTGTTACTGACATTGATGTCGTACTATGGGCTCCACTTGGCTGAAAACTATGACCTCTAGCCTTGCTTGACGTCCATTGCATCTGTGCATTGAACCTCTATGGTGCTACTAGTGCAGGAAATCTCGATTTCTTGAAACTTCTAGACCTATGTCCTTGGAACTGGGCAGGTACTTTTCTACTATTTGCCTCACGTTTCTCAATCACGGACCTCTTTATCCTCCTAACTGACTCAACAAAGGTGGTAAAACTCTCTCTATTCTCTAGAGCAACTATAGGTGTGGTTAACTCAGCATTCATACCCTTCTCAAAATACTGAATCATTTCCTCCATGAACTTAGCTTCATATCACTAATCTTCATCGGTCCTTATTTAATCCGCTCAAAATGCAAGATTTTCGCATCCAGATTAGTCTTGGGAAAGTATCTACTGACAAACTTACATCAGAATTCCTGCCATCTGACCTCAACACCAGGTCTTTTATCTTCTTCAATGGCCCACCAATGGCCAGTTCTTCCTTTTAAAAGGTACACAACAACCTAACTTTATCAGTTTTTGGGATACTAAGGATTCTAAAGGCTTTTTCCAGCTTAGTGAGCCATGAATCTGTCTGTTGGGTCAGCTGTACCAGCATATTCAGTGGCTCCTACCTGGCATAACTACTCAAAGGTCTTACCAGATCCATGTCCCTCATTGGGAATGGGTGCCCTAGCTGATGGTGTTGGCATCCGATCTGCCATATGCATCATTGTTGTCATGAACTCGCCAAAAAGTGCATCAAAGGCTGGGTTTTCAGACATGGCTTGATCAAGTTGGGGATTCTCAGGCACTGATTCCTCTCTTTCCTGATCCCTTGTGCCTCTTCCTAGTGCAGCAAAACTGCTCTCAACAACATGTTCTTCGTGTGCTCGAGCCATCTATCAGCTTTACTTCTTCTCCTATATGAGCAGAAGTCACTATAAGATAAACTAGAGGAACTAGAACAGACTCAACAACCTTAATCCTATGTCTCTATAGACTCAGTGAACCTTGGGCTCTGATACCAAAACCTTATGACAACCCGACAACTAAATTGCCACCAATAATATGCAGAATATCCATTAGCAGCATATTAACAAAAATTACTAAAAATTAAAACCATTTTGCAAAGAGATCCATTTCTAGGAAACTCTTGAAGAAAGAACCAAAACAATATATACATCATGGTTCACATTGTACATACATTGTACCATATCATCTCAAGGATATCATATACCAGTTGCTTTGCCCAAACAAATACATAAGCAACATAAAACCTCGAGGCATACAAGACAAAATCTCAGATCATTTATGAAACCATTACGTACTAACTCCTAAGGAATTGAGAGTACAAAGACGACACATAGGACTTCAATCTACAAGACATGACAGACAACACATTCAACCTGAGTTGTTACTGTTGTCCCTGTTTCCGTTCTTCTCCCTCTACAGTATGGTCTCTACCTCCTTTTCCGCATCCACCTAAAAGTTGTAGAACCCACGTGGTGAGACAAAAGTCCCAGCGAGAGATATAACTCTCTGTCAACAATATTATTATCACAGGTAAACAATATAAAACTAAACAAAGGATATTTTATGGAAATAAGCATGTTTAATCATTGTTTAATTGCAAAGCAAAGAAATAACATTGTTTAAGAAGTTTAACTATCCATGATAGAGCTACAGATCATCTATTTACTTTAAAAGGAATATGAAGTACATGTATAACATCTATCTAATTAAGATGTATAAAGGTAATGTAACATCAACCAATGTTTCTGTATTCAATCCTTAAACAAATATGCTACACAGATGATTACATATTTACAATCACACTTATGCCCAGAGGAGATGAGGTATACCGCTCATGCTTAACCGACCACCACTTAGTTGAAATCGGTACCATATATGGTCAATGGAAGAGCCGGCTGCCAAGACCTCACCCATCCCGGTCAGTACAAGACCACTGGAAGTGACGTCATGTCAAACTACAACTAGCTTGTCAGGGTATAGTGACATCTTCGCTAAAGAGCTACAGCCATAGCATGCACTCTCTATAGGGAGATCACATATCAATCCCAGGATATGTTTATCCGTCACCCCCATATATTCAAAAATATGCACTCTGAGTTAAACTTGTTTCACCATTCAGAAAATCCTGACACCGAATGGATCTATGGTCTGGGCAACTACATTATAATGTTCCATTTGATTAATTAGGTGTATTACAGTATCTTTTAGCATCAATCAAGTTACAAGCATGAATTATAACATATGCTACAAAGAAAGGTGTAATTCATTTATCAAGTACTTTTATAATCTTTGGAACACATTGAATGCATAACACTCGGTGTAACATCCCTAACCTGGGTTATGAACTAACACCAGGTGTTTTTCTTAATCATGTGATTAAATGCTTGTGGTTATCTTTTGATAATGTAATTAAAGCTCCTGAGGAATATATATTTCCCTTTCTGTCCTTTTAAACAATATTGTAATATTGTTTTGTTAAAAGTGGACTTATGTGAAAATTACCCAATTAAAGGGATTAACTTGCAAACTGCACATGTTTAGATGTTCCTATGATGATAATACATCATAAGAATGAATTTGATGAAGTATTATGGATTCTCCAAGCTTGGGCACCAAAAGGTAGCTTGTGGAGCCATCCTTGTGCTTTAAACCCTAGTTTTGGTATAAAGTGCAATTTACCCAAAACATGGGGAGTAACATGTAAAATATACCTTCTAGAATATCTTTTATGACTCTTGGCATCAATTAGAGTAAAAATGATAAAGGGGGCACTTCATTTGAATAAACAAATAAGAAGGATAACCCTTGTAACTAAATAACCAAGTTATAAGCCTAATAACCCTTCTATATGTGCAACTTAGTAAAAAGTTGGCTTTCTTCACCTTTAGACCTTGGGTTTAAGATGATTTTTTCTTAATTATGGAATGGGGAAACGTGGCTTAGAATAAGGGAAGGACCTAGATGAGAAATGGAGAAACAAGTTGTCCTTATGTTGGAAATTCACCCAAAGTATATATACACCTTTTCCCACTTAGCAAGGATCGTTTCCATCACTTCCCTTCTTATCCCCTTGCTTAGACCGACTTAGGACAGAGCTCTGGAGCAGAGGAGGACGGATAAGGAGTTCTAGGTAAGCTTTGGTCATCTTCTTGCTCGGATTCATGGAGGAATGCATGGTGCAAGGTTGGTTTTATGGTCTTCCTTACTTGTTTCCTCTTTCTAGCCATCTTTTCCCAACCTTTCCTTGGAGAAACACCCTTGGCCGACCTGTGGAGCTCAATACACCATTAAAGGCTTGAAGCTTGGAATCTTGGAGCTCAAGGAACGACCTTAAGGCGGGTTTTATAACTCTAAACCTTTTGCTTTCTTATGCATATCTTTGTTCTTGCAATTAGTACTTAGTTCTTCTTCTTTCCCACTCTTCCTTGCTTTCTTGCAACTAAAACCACGAAGAACATACCTTGATCTGGAGGTAGAAGAAGATGGGCGGGATTACCAATGTTACTTTATCAAACGGTCTTGTTTTTCCCCCTTTGGCCAAACGGTTTGGGGCAAACGGTTTGCAAAACCGTTTGAAGGGCAAACAGTTTCACAAGGTAGGTTAGAGAAAACGGTCTCCAAGACCGTTTGAGGGCGTTGACCAAGCATTTACCGTTTGGGATTTCTGTTCATAATTATGTAGGCTAATGACCCACCAAATTTGAGGGGTTAACTCCAAAGAAATCGTAGGTTGAAGGCCAATCAATTAGGCAAATCGAATTGAATTAAATGCTGATTTTCAACCTGATTAACTTGACCTGTTTGGGAAAACGGTCTCAAGACCATTTGAGTGAGTTGACCAAGCATTGACCGTTTGGGATTCCTGTTCATAATTATGTTGGTTGATGACCCTCCAAATTTGAGGGATTAACTCCCAAGGAATCGTGAGTTTAAGGCTAATTAATTAGGGAAACCTAATTGGATTAAGTGCTGATTATCAATCTGTTTTAATTGAACTTTTTGGACAAACGGTCTCAAGACCGTTTGAGTGCGTTGACCAAGCGTGGACCGTTTGATATTACTGTTCCTAATGATGTGGTCTAATAACCCACCAAATTTTATAGGTTAACTCCCAAGGAATCATGAGTTAAAGGATAAACAATTAGGAAAACCTAATTGGATTAAGTGCTGATTTCCAATCTGATTAACTTGAACATTTTGGGCAAACGGTCTCAAGACCGTTTGAGGGCATTGACCAAGCGTTTACCGTTTGGGATTACTGTTACTAATTATGTTGGTTAATAACTCACCAAATTTGAGGGGTTAATTCTCAAGGAATCATGAGTTGAAGGCTAATCAATTGGGCAAACCCTAATTGAAATTAGTGCTGAAATTCAAATAAGTTAATTTGAGATTTTGGGTTGATTAGCCCAAACGGTCTCAAGACCATTTGGGGATCACCCAAACGGTCTCAAGACCGTTTGGGGGTCACCCCAAGACCGTTTGGAGGTCTGGGGTCAAGTATAGTTGATCCATTGAAGGTCCAAAGGTACCAATCATATTGCAATTAAGTGCTGAATTGTTGATGAACGCGATAGACCAATCCTTGATGATTTCTCACTAGAATCCAAAGGATGGATGGACCAAACGGTCTCAAGACCGTTTGGAGCTCATCCAAACGGTCTCAAGACCGTTTGGTGGTCACCCAAGACCGTTTGGAGGTCTAGGGTTGAGTATGGTTAGGTGTTTAAAGGTCTAAAGGTACCAAGTTGATATACAATGCAATGCTGATTTGATGATCAACTCAATAGCTCAAACCCTAATGACTTTTCACTAGAATCCAAGGTTTGGTTGAGCCAAATGGTCTCAAGACCGTTTGGAACTCATCCAAACGGTCTCAAGACCGTTTGGAGGTCACCGAAGACCGTTTGGAGGTCTAGGGGTGAGTATGGTTAAGTAATTGATGATCCAATGATACTAAGTTGGAATGTAATCAATTGTTGTTTTGGTGATCAATCCAATGATCCAAACCTTAATTAGTTGACTTGGATTTTGATGATATGATGGGCAAACGGTCTCAAGACCGTTTTGAGGTCATCCAAACGACCTCAAGACCGTTTGGGGTCAGGTCATGTCCCAATTGAATGATGGTTCAATAGGTTCAAATCAATTAAACCCACATTAAAATGTGTTGAAGGGTTATTGATTCCAAACCCTAATTTGATTGAGTTAAACCCTAATTGATGGTCAATTGAGGGTCAAGTGAGGGACAAATCAGTTGAAGGTTGACCTATTAAACTCAATTAAGGTATGAGTATAGGTCCAATTGATGATTGGTTCCATGAATTCAATGATTGAAGGAATCAACATTGGAAACCCTAATTCAATTGGATACCTTATGAAGTGGAGGTCCAATGTGATTGAATCTTTGAGAATTAAGATGATGAATGCTCTATTGATCCAATAATGATTAGTAATGATAATCAATGAAGGTGCGAAGGTTGAAACCCTAATAATACCTAAGGGATTAAGAACCAATTCAAGGGAGAATTCTTAATTGTTTATAGGATTAATAGCTTGATACACTATGTTAAACATAGTAGTATGTACTTGATTTAAGGGTTGATGTGACCTAATCAATTTGAAAGAATGAGAAATTAGAATACATATATATATAAATATGAATCATGTAATGATCTGCTGTAGAACGACCGTGCAAGGGAGCACGGCCGTGGTAGCCTTAACTTGCACGACCGTGCAAGGGAGCACGGCCGTGGTAGCCTTACTTTGCACGATCGTGTAAGGTGGAACGGCCGTGGTGTCCTATAAAGAAATTGAAAAGTTTTGGTATTGTGTTGACATTGTTATATATACATGTCCTTATTTGTATAAGTCATACAGGTTGATATTATGAGGTGATCATAGCCAGGTAAGAGTTATGATGTCATATTCCTTGAAAACAATTATAAGCTTTGAGAGTAATGATATGTGAAAAGTATATACATTGCTTCAATCAAGGTCATGTTGTTAGATGACTTGATGCTTATATGTCACTTGGTAGCAAGTGTTATGATAATCTGAGGGTTTGAATAACCATGTTCCTGAATCATTTTATGCTTAATGCCTTGAAGGCTTAGATGGTTCAATGGTTGTTTAATCTAAACCCTAATGATACCTAAAGACATTAAGGGGTTAAGTGATTATTAGATTGACCCATGTTATGATTATTAAAGAATATTACCAAGGTACCCTTGAAGGGTTCAAGTAGATAACAACCCTTGATCAAGCAAACCCTAATGATTATAATGGGTTGACTTAATCTATGTTAATCAAAGATGACTTGACCTAATCTAATCTACAGTGATTTAAACATCATCTAGTAGTAATAAGAGAGAGAAAGCTCCTAATATGAATGAGAATCAAGTAACATACTTTCAATATGTAAGAATGTACATGATTAGGGTATGATCCATCAAGGTAAGATCATGGAAATCCTAATTATAATGATTAATGAATCTTAACCTAATTTGAGGGCATCAATGATGATAATTTTCATATATAATGATGCTATGAGCTCAACTCACTATGAAGTGAATAGTAAACCCTAATTCTAGGGTAATAACATGTAACGTGAATAGTAAACCCTAATTTAGGGTGATCTGATAAATGGAGTAATTCAGGGTTATGCCTTTGAGTATGAAACCCTAATTACAAGTTGTAATATGAGAAATCTTTATGCCTCAAGAGCTAAGAGGTTCTATAACCCTATGTTGAAGTAAAAGAATACAAACCCTAACTCTACTTATGCTTTTAAGCATGAATCTTCATGATTAAAGTATGAGATGAGGAATCATTATTCCTAATCATAAAGAAAGGGATTGAATATCCCTAATTGATGTAAATAAGGGAACCTAGCCTTAGTGTAAGCATGAAGGTACTATTCCTGAATTGAAAGGTTAATTCTGCTTTATAAATTGCTGATCTGGAAATGAAATGTTTATTGTTGTCAATTGAATTAACTATGCAGGTTCTTATAAAAGGATGATTATATCCAGGTAAAGGTTATGATATCATATTCATTGGAAGCATGTTATTAGCTTTGTGAATAGTGATATACCATGTTGCCTAGTTAAGTGACATCATATAAGATTGATAGGCTGTGAGAGCCATGAGTAACATCAAGGCCATGCTAATAAGATGGCTTATGATGAATTAAGGGTTTGAATACCCTATTCTTGAATCATAGTAATGAAATGGTTAAGAAATGATATCCAATTGATAATTGTTGTGAGTTAGACTTGATACATTTAGTATTCTACTTTTATAGCTGTTGTTCTAATGATTAATGCTTGGAAACATGCTTGATGCTAAAAGAATGCTAGAATGTACCTAACTAATCAAGTATAATCATATCATGTAGAGCCCTGACCATAGATCCATCATTGTTAGATACCAAATGATGGTGAAATAGGTTTTCCTAAGGGAACTCCTGGAGCATATACTTTTGAGTATATGGGGGTATATGGACGTGAATATCCTTACGTCCTAGTGTAGGAATTGATGTAGATGTACTTTAATCTTTCAACCCTTCACTATATATTCATACCGGGTGATGTACCACAATTCTCCCAAAGAAATTACTAATATCGCATCGATGAGAGATAAAAAAGAAATCTTTCGATGACGATGAGAGTTCAGAACTCCACTGTAACTCTATAGTGAAGTTTCCAGAATACCCTGGATAGCTACTACAGTAGAGACACAAGATGTCCTGCAAGTAAATCCTCTTACTGACTGAGGAAGATGAGGTCATAAGAATCCGGCTCTTTTGATGACCTATGTATGGTACCGACGCGATTTTTATAAATGGTCGGTTGGAGTATGAGCGGTATACCTCATCTCCGCAGGGCATAATGATGTTTGAAAAATATAATCAGCCGCATAGTATAACTGCTTAGTTTGTACTACGAGAAACAATGATTGATGTTACATTGTTGACTTTAATAGTCTGTTCAAGTTTCTAGAATACATGTTCTACATATGCTTTAATGAAGTGATTGCTTAAGTAAATGTTGTTTTACTTATTACCAAACCTGCTGTTGATATTTTCAGTTACTTTGCTTCTGTTATTCCTTATATGCTATAACAAAGCTTCTGGTGGAGAGTTATAACTCTCGCTTGGACAATTATTCAAATTGTCTCACTCCCGTAGGTTTCTACTTTTTAGGAAGACGCCAAGGATGAAGGAATCCATTTAAGTATGAGCAACAACAACAACAACAACAGCATCAGGGGCAGCAGTGAATCTCAGGTGGAGATATTGACTGTCTAGTCTTATAGATAGCATGTCTTATGTCGTCTCTGTACTCTCAGGTCCTAGGAGTCAGTAGGTCTGAGGATTTTGGCATGATGCCTCGAGATTTTGTATCTTACCTTGTACAGTTAACAAGGTGGGTTTTGTTGTAATGCTCGAGATGTATTTATTACAGAGATGTATCAATGGATCAGTTTGTAAATGACCTATCATGTTGTTTATGAAAGAGTTTTTATCTTTCAAAGATCTCTTTACAAAAATTTTAAATTTTTAGTAATTTTTGATAATTCTGCTGCTAATCGCTTCCGCATTCGTTTAATTTGATTGTCAGTTTGGTGTCGGTCGTTTCACTCGGGATCTCAGTCCCTTATCATATTCCCAGGAATTCTCATCCCTTAACATTATCATCATCATGATTTCTAGATCTGGGTATTCAAACCCTTAGTTCATTACTAAACATTATCACCTTTTATTAGGTAACTATTACCTCTAGGTTCTTAGACCAGGTATATATTATACTTATTGCACAATTATTTCACATGGATCACAAGGCCCATTTAATCTGTATCATATGAAATATCATATCTCATACCTGACTATGCTCATCATCTCATGATACGTGCATGGTTAGTATTTTATGATAAAAACAATATCAATTACATATCATCACCATGCAATACAAGAGAAATACAACCTTCCCATTATTAGGGTTAGGGTTTCCCTTTCAAACTGACTAGGGTTTTAAGCCAATTAGGTTTCCAAGAAAATTAGGGGTTCAAGTTCATATTATCAAGAATCAAAACTCTGATTCATAGCTCCACATATATTAGGAGTATCAATGATGCTCATTAAATGATTATCACACAAAGTATGAGTTTCTCTCTCATACTCACTAGGATATTGATTAAAACATACTTTATTAAGTTGGATCAACCCCTTTCTCAAGGTACATTGGCCTACATTTATCAAAATGCATTAAACTCTTTACATCTTAATGTATCATTTGACATAACACACTTCATGTGTTACTCAATCAAGTATATTGGATTTGAGGAGCTTCCACCATATCGGGCAAGAGGTGTGTTCTTGCTTCCATATCGCCCAAGAGGTGTATGCTTGCTTTCATACCGGGCAAGAGGTGTGTGCTTGCTTACCATATCGTCTAAGAGGTGTGTGCTTGCTTCCCTATCGGGAAAGAGGTGTGTGTGTGTCACCATATCATGCATGAGGTGTATACTCATCACCATATTGTTCTAGAGATGTTTGATCATCACCATATCATTCTAGAGATGTATGTTAATCACCATATCATGCATGAGGTGTATCCCTGATCACCATATCGTGCATGAGGTGTATCCTTGATCACAATATTGTGCATGAGGTGTATACTTAATCACCATATCATGCATGAGGTGTATCCTTGATCACCATATCATTATATATATGTTTGATCATCATATCATGCATGAGGTGTATGTGTGTGTCACTCATATCGGGTTGCTCAAAATTAGGGTTTTGCATGTCGGGTTAGACCTTTATGTTCATAACACTTCAAACCTTCATGGTGTCGGCCTACCCTTCACCATGTGTTAAGTGATAGCCAAGACAATTGGTTAGTCTCCACCAAACCAAGTGTACAATTTGATAGGGGTGTGGGGCGCCAAGGTATATCGAGTTTCATTTCACCGTATTGGGTTTCATCACCATATCGGGTTAGAGGTGCTTCTACCCAATATCGGTTTGTGCCATGATGATGTCATCATCTTCAAGCACTAGAATTTTGTCCTTACTATCCTAGTTCACAGACAACAGTCCTATGCAATTATTAGAACTCATGGATTCATCAATTATTCAAAAAAACTCAAAATTGAAAGTGGATCATCAAATATAGCAAGATTGAAGGTGAATAATAATATGATTAGGTTCAAGTTATATAACCCGCCTCAAGAACAACTTCAAAGCTCCAAGATCCAAAGATTCATGTTCCCAAGGTTGAAAATGAACTTATCACAGATCCAAGGAATCACCATAGTTAAGAACTTGGTAAAGAAGAAAAGAAAGAAAGAATCACAACCTGAGATTCTTACTTCGACCAAGGTTGAAGATGACCACAGCTTCACCTTAAGATTAAGGCTCAAAATCCTCCTTGATCCTCAACTTTTATGCATGATATCAAAGAGAAAGAGGGTTGTAGGATTTCAAAAATTCACTAGTAGGTGAAATGAGTGGTATATATAATTGAGGTTCATGAGAGAGCGTGTATAAGAGGTGTCATCACCTTGTACTAATAGGTGCCACGTGTCCATGCATGGTTGACACGTGTCCAAGCATGAACACATATTTATATTGACATGAAAAACTCTTGAGTATAATCTTGGGATAAGATTTTGGCCATTAATTATCTTGTTGAGCAAGATATTTCAACTCCACATCACTTCATTCACAAACTGATACACTTTTTCTAAGGAAAGTTGTAAAAAGATATCCATCACCTTCTTGAGGTGCTTATCCCATCATAGAAAAGGCCAAGAGTTGATAAAATGATATGGAACCTTCTCTATGGTATAGGCACTCCCATATAAGCTCTACAACTCGATACAACTCAATTTAGGGTCTGAACTATACACCTCTTCTTGGTATTTTCATAATCAAGAATATCATCACTCAAAAATGGTTCAAACATGGTGCCTATTTCTTTCTCTATCCTCTGAATGATGCTAAGAGAGAGTAAGGACACTCTAGAGGTGGTAATTTACATATCAACCCTACATTTTGGGTAAATTGTAATTTGCACCAAAATTGGTACACAAGGCACAAGCATTATTCAAACAAGCTTCAACTTGGAATTTAGGCTTTCCACAAGCTGCCCCTTAGCATCATCCTCTCTCTTATGATGCTAAAGAATTTGAAGCATGTTCAAAATGTTTCATATTGCAATATAACCCCTTATCTTGGGTAATTTGCAATTTACACCCAAACTATCATATAATGCACAAACAATTTGCAAATAAGCTCAAACTTGAAAATTAAACCCTATGAGAGTCTTAATTACTTTTCAAAAGATTAAAAAAGTTTATAAATACTTACTTAAGAAAAAATTCTAGGTTTATGGCATAACCCAGGTCAGGGATGCTATAATTATCAACCCTAAATAGGGAATTCATCCCCGAGATCTCAAGAGAAAAGAGAAGGGTACTTCCTCCTCATTTCTTCCCCTAGCTCCCATGTGGCTTCTTAAATGGAATAGTGATGCCAGAGAGCTAGGTATACTGGTAGTGTACATGCATGTTGGAAAGGGCTATCTGATTTGATGGAGCCACCCTTGTGCTGGTAGCCATGGTTGAGAGCTAGGTGTACATGGATCATTTGGGTCTACACTGAAATGGGGAAAATATTATGAGGTCATATAGTTGATCCTTGATGAGGAGTTAAGAGTCTAAGTGGGGGATATTGTAATGTCTCAAGATTTGAGGCCTTAGATGACATGATCTTAAAAGGAATGATTCGACTACCCATATCACCAAGGTGAACCTCCTTTTTAGGGAACCCATCACTAAAGAACTCTGTAGTTAAGCATGCTCAGATTGGAGTAGTACTAGGATGGGTGACCAGTCAGAAAGTTGACCCTGACTTACACGTGAATGAGGACAAAGTGTGTAGTTAAGGCTAGTGGTGGTTTGTGGGGCCATTCATCATTCTTGAAACTCTACTAGAGCCTTGGGCAGTGAACCTGAGTGTTACATTGTGTCATAGATTTTGGATGAGAAACCGACGACTATGTATTTCTCATTAGTTTCAGCAAACAACCAATGACTATGTCTAATTTAATAGCACATGTAAAATAGACTTTTCCTCAATCTCTATTTGATTTCTCCCCCAATACCTAGCTCTGGAGATTTCTTAGTTGTCGCCACACTACTGATCGTGTTGCTGCCTAATCACTATTGTTGTCCCAATCTCTGCCTCTGCCATCCTCTTCCACCACTCTACCACTAGAGTTTTCTAGCTGCTACTCTTCCATCCACCACTAGACCTCTTTGTTGCTTCACCACCAAGCTTGGAGCTTGGACGCTGACTGTCGCTTGGAGTATCCATACACATTTCCATATGTTGGAAAGTAATTGATAGTGTAAAATAACATCTAGAATACAAATGAAATGTCTCTCTGTGTGAAGCATCATAGGTCATCACACCTTCTCCTAAAAGTTTCTTTAAGTTATCAATCAAAGGTTCAAAATACACATAGATATCACAGTCAGGTTGTTTAAGACCCAATATCAACAATGACATCATGACATATTTTTTCCATACACAACTAGGGAGGACGATTGTGTACAAAAATCATAGCAGGCCAAGTGCTATGTTGGCTTCTCAATGTGATGTATAGATTCACCCCATTGGTACAAAGCTTGAGTCTTATATTCTTGGCTTCTTCACCAAATTTAAGATACAATAAATCAATCTTCTTCAATTGTGGAGAATCAGATGCATGTCATAGGATCCATCATTATATTTCTTTGCCTCTACATGCCACATTAAACTCTCTACATCCATGGTATTGGAAAACAAGTGTTGAAATCATGGTATTATAGGTAGATACAACATCACCTTGGTAGGAGAGCTAGTTTTGGACTTCCCCAAAGTTGTCATTTTATACCTTGACACCCCACATTTTGGACAATCTTTCAAATTGATATAGTCCCTTTGAAATAACACACAATCATTTGGGCATGTATGTATCTTCTTATCCATCATTCCCATTGGTGACAACATTTTCTTTAATTCGTATGTTGAAATTGGAAGGTCGATGCCTTCAAGAAGTAAATTATTTCAACAAAGACAACAATGACGTGAAGCTTTTGTTGCTACATCTATTGTTAGGCCCTAACTTGTTAGCTTACATGGATTCCATATAGCTCTGAAAAAGGCTTCTAGTTGACTACTTGTCTCATCTTGCATGACCAACCCATATGAATTGCTAGATTCACAATCCTCCCATCTCAGATGTGTTCTACTAGAATATTTTGTTCTGTATTACATGATGAACTTGAGATTCCACAACAACTTGTGATTCTCATTGTTCTCATTGTACCCTTGTTGTTGACCTCAAACATTTTGAGTTATACATTAGCTCCCACTGATTCTTTAGGAATTCAGTTATCCTATTAACAAAACAAATTTGATATGGGAAAGGGATTAGTAATGTTCAACTATCATGGTTTATGAATAAACCTTCTTAAGAAACTACTTTCTCAATATACAATTTCAACACATCACTCAACTTCATAAAAGTAATACAACCTAAGTACAACGGTTCCTCAACATCATGCATAATGTTTCTAAATAAGAAATGTGGACTGGTATGCTCTACTCTACAATTGTCTTGCATCGCATCAACCATGTCTACTTAATCAGGTCATTCACATCTACATCATTGTCGGCATTTTTTTGTTCAACACAAGTACTGCTATCAAAATCTACTGATCTCATAGTATGAATCTCTCCATGCCATTACCATTATGTATAACCTTGTACAATCCCATTGCACATGAGATGGCTTTTTATTGCGTCAATAGTGTCGACTTCAAGTTGTTATTGCAATTCCTACATGAACAATAGAATCTATCTCCAAATCATTTCCTATGTTCCTCCACAAATCTTATAAATTGATCAAGACCAGTAATAAACTCTAGGGTGTAGTGATTTGGAATGGACATCCATGATCTATCCATTCTATGATTATATAAAAAACATGTGTTGGATCAAGTGTTAATCATTTATGGTTTAAAAATATGGGTTTGTCATTTAGGTTTTATCATTTAGAGAATAGGATTTAGAGATTAGGGTTTGTCATATTTGGGTTAACTAGGGTTGAGATATTAGGATTTAGGGTTTCTGGTTTATAAATAGGGTTTAGGGTTCAGTAATGAATGTGTGTACCACCTATCCAAACACCTAATCTCACTAAGTGTATAATGTGTATTCAGTTTTTAAGAAAATTTCAACTGCATTCCCTGTAGTTCTCTATGTACACCGATGTAGATGGGAAAATATCCAACTACATATGTACTTAGAGAAGAAACGGGAAGTATTGAGGAAACAACTTCAAAACTAAATGCACATTATGCACTTACATTCTAAGTGAGATAAGTGTTCAAGAACAATCCCAAACTAGGGACTATCCAAGATTTACTCCTAATGAGTAAATCTCAGATGGGTTTCTAGGACAACAAAATACATGTATTTTGTCATTCCTATACATATGATCCTTGCTTCATCATTAATATCCTAGGTTTTATGTAATTAGATAGGCATAATATTCAACATTTATATGAAAATTTCAAAACAAACTAAACAAGCACCATTCATGCAATTTCCATAGGAAGACATTAGGGAAGTAGTAGTAAGGAAGCACACATATAGGAATACATTAAAACTATATATGGTATATATACTTTAGGTTAATACCTATGATTTTAGTCTAAATTAGGTTAATTTAGGGAAAAAAATTATCCATAAACATGAATGTACTTACAAAGCAAACAAGCATGTAACATCACTTAATTTTATTCATTATTCCATTTAGGTTAGTTCATTCATGCATATATATATAACATAACGAGGCATATAATAAATGGTCAAATTAATGCATAAGAGGTACTAAAAATCATCTTATCATCATTCATTCAAGAAAAAAGAACCAAGTCAGTAGACATTTACTAAAAAACCAAATAGAGAACAAAAATGTACCTAAATGGTAGGTCAGGGTTAGACTATAAGGGAGGAAGAAGCAACTCTGGTGGAGGCAGAGAGCGGCAATGTCCAAGCTCTAAGAGGTGTCTCTAAGCATCATAGTGTAAAAGGATCCAAAGCATGCCCTATATGTGAGGAGAAAATTCATTCAATACAACTAAAATATGGCGACAAGACTGTATATCTTGGTCATCAAAGATTTCTCCTGAAAGATCATCCTTACCAAAGGTTGTGCAAAGCATTCAATGGATCAAATGAGAATGGAGTGCCCCCAAACCTCTATCGGGGGAGGTTGTTTATGAAAGAGTAAAAGTCTTTGTCAATGCATTTAGTAAGAGATCACAATGTACTATTCCCACACAGAGTGACAAATCTTTATATAAAAAGAGGTCAATATTCTGGGATCTTCCTTATTTGGATTTCTTTGGTAGTTAGGCATTGTATCAATGTCATGCATGTTGAGAAAAATATTTTTGATAGCATCTTTGGTACTCCATTGAATATACTAGCTAAGACTAAATATGGCATCAAATCCAGAATGGACCTACCTAAATCAGCATAAGGAAAGAATTAACAACAGAAGTTAGTAGTGATCGAAAAATATATTTACCTCCTTCTTGTTACACATTGTCTAGATAGGAGAATAGAAATTTTTACGAGTGCTTTCTTTATGTTAAGGTACCACATGGATACTTTTCCAATATCCATAGAATTGTATCAATGAAGGATCTAAAGCTAGTAGGTTTTAAATCTAATGATTGTCACACTCTCATATAGAAAATATTGCCCATGTCTATTCGATCTTATTGCCAAAGCATGTAAGATTTGCAATCATTGGGATTTGTTTATTATTCAACACTCTATGCAAAAAAAATCTTGAGAATCTAGAAAAGTTACAAAGAGAAGTGGTCATTACGCTGTGTCATCTTGATATGTATTTTCCTCCTTCATTCTTTCATATCATGATACATCTTGCTGTCCATTTGACTAGGGAAGTGAAAATGTTGGGACCAATTTTCTTACATTAAATGTATCCTTTTGAAATATACATGAGTGTTTTTAAAGGTGATATTTGAAAATCTATTAGCTTGAAGGGAGTATTATTTATGGTTATGTGGCTAAGGAGGTTATGAACTTTTACAATGACTTTCTAAGTTGTAATGAAGCTCATGGAAATAACAAGAATATTGAGGACTATTCCGGTGAAGGGACTTTAGGAGCACGAGTGAAAGTAATCATTTGTGAGCTATGGGAACAAGCACACTTGTATATGTTATACAACATAGATTAAGTGAGTATTTGTATCACCAAACATACCAATTTCATTAAAAAAAAATCCTTGAGCCCATTCAATGTGGCTTGATAGAGAGCATAATGAGACACTTATTAGGTGGTTTGAAGATAAACTCTTACGTCAACAATCTTAAACACCAAATAATGTTGTTGAAAATATCAAATGGCTTGACTTTAAACCAAAAATAAATATTATACCATATGAAGGGTTTAACATAAATGGATTTTCATATTACACAAAAAGTCAAGATGATAAGAGTGTCATTCAAAATAGTGGGGTCACCCTTCAAGCGTCTTCATTGTATTTTGTTAGTGCAAAAGATAAGAGTCCACGTGAAGCTAAAATGTCATATTATAGTGTCATTGAAGACATATGGAAGTTTGACAGCATAGACTTTATACTTCTAGTCTTTAGGTGTAATTGGGTTGATAACACCAAAGGAATTGTAGTGGATGAATTAGATTTCACATTAGTGAATTTCAAAAATATTGGTGAGAAGGGTGAACCATTCATAATGACATCACAGGCAAAGAAATTATTTTATATCGATGATCCTGCAAATGAAAAATGGACGTTTGTTTTTCATGGTAAAAGGTAGTTCATTGTAGATCCAATAGATGAAGAAGAGTACTATGACAAGTATGATTACTCCAGTCCATTCTCAGTTGGCTTGCCAACACCAAATGTTGAAGATAACACTGACTTATATGTGCACAGAGGTTACACAAATTGAATGGTAATTGATCCAAGATATGATCAATACTAGAGGCATGCAATTTATCTTTTAAATCTTAGATGTGCATTTTACACTTTATCAATTATGTTTCTTTGTTTCACTATTTTTTTTAAATGTTAATGGTATTCTTTTGATGGCGTCTGACGATGAGAATGATGACCATGAGGATGATTACTATGAGGATCAGCACTATGATGATGTGCATTGTGAAGATGACACTGGTGTGGTTGTATTGTTTTATTACATAGATGTGCATTTTACAATTTTTATCATATTTATAAGTTACATCTTTTATGACTTATATGTGTTTCTTATCAATTTTAGCATGGTAGGGATGTGTACCATGAGGATATTGATGAGCTTGCTGAGGAGAACCTTGAGTGTGCATGTTCAAGAGGTATTACCATGAGTAAACGTTAGTAGAGAAAAGGGGTAAAGGACCAAAGTTGGTCATTGAGTTTGATGATCAAAGAAATCCTATGGGGAAGAATTGTTGTTCCTTTATGCAATATCTTGGGGTTCTTACACATAGCTAAGTGGATATAACAGTAGAATCTTGGCATAAAGTTGATCATGGCAAGAAAGAGTATATATGGAAGGACTTATGTGTGATATATTCTAATTTTTAAACATATTCACAGTTCTATTATTAAGAATACTTCCATTAAGTGTATGAACATTTTTAGAGGATATCCGACCTTAATGAAAAATCACATCGTAAAAAAAATGTTGCAATGTTGTTGGGGGGGGTACTATGAAATTATAGGACAAATCTTATAAGAGAATACATAATGGGTGAGAAAAAGAAAAAGAAGAAGCCATCCATTAAGCAATGGAAGTATCTTGACGTGAAGGTGTGGCACATGTTTGTTGATTTAAGAAAAACTGATAAATTCATGGTGTTAAGCCTCCTCATGCAGAATACATTTTTTTTGAAGTCATTGTATTATGTATTTAACATATGTTTTGGATTAACCAAGCTTTGAGTGATGGTAACAATAAAGGTGTGCGAAGAATGTGTATGGCCATAAGTTGGGTCAAGGTGTTTATGTAAGGCTTCACCAATAGAGGTTGGAGGTGTCTTCTTCTCAGTATCCTACTCATGGGACTGCTGAGTCCTCTACCATTACTTCACCTCTACCTCACCATGAGTAGTGGATAACTATGAGGTAAACCCAGTCTGGATAAATACCCAACCTGCAATCGCTAAGATGGATGCAAAAATGGTAAAATTCAACCCACAGAGTGTGTGTTCATCTTTAACCTTGATTGTTATAATTTACTTACCAATTACTATTGATGATGATTAATGAGATCTCTACGAGTAACGGAAAGAATGCAAGTTCATCCATGAGAGAACAAGGGATGAATTGACAGTTTCTCTAGGTAATCTAGAGCATCCTGGGCGCGTTAGGGCTGTTGGAACCGGTGTTAGTATAAGAGCCTTCTTTTGGCCATCAGTGCATAAGAGAAACTATGTCTAGAAAGGATGATTCTCAAAAGAGAAGGTACAATAAATTATTGCAAAGGGCATAGAGGAACCAATGAAGTGGTATCATGCTTCTCATTCAACTCCTCATGAAATGCTTGTGGTTCCCCATTCTTTATATGAGGTGGACCCCCCTACAATAGAGGTAGTTGGGAGTAATCCCTTGGACCTACCAGCTAGCATGTCCATTGTAAGTTTTTTGTGATATAATAGTCTTTCAGAATGATTTCTATAATATGTTTGTGTTCAGGTATACATATAAATTTTTTAGGGGTTGAGGCATGCCATCTTTTACTAGAAAGATATGTCATTATATTGGGTGTGGCCTACCCATGCCTTCCAATTGACATGATTCATTGTAATCCAATGTCGACCGACGCGGTTCACATGACTCCACGACTTATCTATGATTCTTAGAAACATACTACACTGCCATATGGACATCTCAACGACAAGAAGATAGGTGATGCAGAAGGCGGTGTGGTTTCATGGTCCAAAGTGTGAGTTGTCTATATTGATGTATGCAAAATTTACATTACGTTTGTATCTATATTAATTGACAATTTATATGAGAATATATATATATGTAGGACATAGCACCTAAGAAACCCCCTCCACTTCATCCTCCACTTCCTTCTCAAGATATTTGATTACCTAGTTGGCTTGCAAAGGACATATTCGACTCGCTAGGTCCTAATTGTAGGAGGTTTCCAGTATGTCTAGGTGACTTTGAAGAAGGGTCGTCTATTATGGTCCATATTAAGAAGGACGTTGCAGGTCAAGCTATGATACTAGTATATTTTTACAAGATGTAGTGGAGATGTTTACTTATGTTGGGTTGAATATATCTATGATAGAACTTTCGATGGTGAGATTTTATGGATAAATAGCTTGTTTTGTATATGTTGATCTATTTTGTTATATATTAATGTATACATGATATACGTTTTGTAGCTACTTATGTAGGGTGTGTACATAGTTCAAACTGGTCCATGTGGCATTTCTAGTTCTATAATTGACTATCTGTGTGTATAACGTCCTAATATGTGAACCCAAAAACTGATCTACCACATTTAAACATTTTGGTAATACGAGAAAGAGTGAATTTATCTCCTTTCTATGTTGAATAAGTTTTAGTTACTTTTCTTATAATTTTGACTTAAGAATTACATTTCATTATGGATTTTGAGTTTTTTTGTTTGCCTTCTTTTCACCCAGTAATAATCATTGGGTGTTGTTGGTAATTATTCCTGAGATGCTAACAGTGTATTATCTAGATTCTAAGGGTGAAAAAGTAGACGGTGGGTGACACAAAATAAAAAGGCATTATTCACATGAATTTTTTTATTCATTAACATATATCAATTTCTACATCATTAATTGCTTGTCTATTTATTCATGCAATTCAATGTGTTACATTAAATTTAGGGGTAAAAATAATACAAAAGAGTTGGAGGAAAGGTGGATAAGGAAAACAAAGCATTAAGTTCAAAGAATGTTGAGGTAATTTTTCTGACTCCAATGCATATTTATGCCAACTATGCTTACTTTTATTTATTAATGTTTTGTATGGCGGTAAATTTATAGTGCATTGTACAAGACAATGGTTGGGCATGTGAATATTATATGATATAGTATATGAACCTAATCATTAAAAAAGATGCATTTGACATCCACTACATACAAAGTGTAATCTATATATAGTCTTGATCATCATAAGTAAATAGTCTCATTTGATAATATAAAAATATCAAATTAAATTCTTTAATTATGTCATTCTCTTTGCAGTTTTTTGGCACGACAGAGCCCTATGCAAAAGAAGATCTATATTATAAATGAGAACAATGGGCACATGTCTTTGTTAAGGAAGTAAACTTTAAATTTGATTGGGATTAATATGTGTTTTCTAAACTTTGATGTCACTATTTCTATATACTTGTGGTGGTTATGACTTGGTGAGTGAATTATTGGTGCATATGTGAATGATGAATATATACATGTGTGTGAGTGAATGTAAATATGAACGAATACAATGAGAATTGTGTTTCTACATGTAATGAGAATGGAATCGGTGCATATGTGAGTGATGTATATATACATGCGTGTGAATGGATGTGAATATGAATGTATACAATGAGAATTTTATATGTACATGTCACGAGAATGGAATTGGAGAATTGATCTTATATGTGGGTATATTTTGTGTTTGTTATTCCAGGTTTTGCATGTGTGTTCGTCTTTGTTAAGCTGATCATGAGATGGAACATCTAGTCATAATGAACTATAGGTTCTACATCCTACCGAATAGTCAAACAGTAGGTCTACACACTTACTATTTTAAAAAAACATAAATTTGTCGTTGGTTGTAATCACAAAACTAGCATTATAGGTCTTAATCGTTAGTTTTCAAAGTAAAACTGACATTATAGGACTGCACTGAAATGGTGGTGTCAGGAAACACAGTCCCTAGCACAGACGTGCTACCAGCTGGTGTATGGCGTTGGTTTGGGTGTACAAATCAATGACTATGTTTAGTTGTATTGTTAGTTACAATAGTTTCACCAACAACACATCTCTAAACAATGATGTTTTTTTTACAAACCAACAACATAGAAACATTTATGAGTTAAAAAGTTTACCTGGTATGGCAGCAAAAAAAATTCTACAAACTGTCGACACAAAAACATTTATCAATTAAAAATGTTACCTGGTATGTCAGTACAACATCAATTTTTGAACAAAAACCAATGACACAGATTGTTAACTCATCGGTCTGGTCACTAGTTTCTTTAATCATATAAACCAAGGTTGGGTCAGTGTCATCAGTTTACACATTCCCAAAAACTCGATGTTGTAGGTGCATAACTATAGTGTTGCACCCTTAGGTGTCAGTGCAAAACTGACATTAGAGGGCTGTTTTAATTGACACTGGAGGTGGTTACCGTACTAGTGATAGAAAAAGCACATGAACAATTTTAATTGTATGGTAGAGATTAAATATCTAGTTCTCAAAAACATGAGGACCCTTATGGTCTATTGAATTGATGTAGGAGGATAGGTTTTCTCAATGAGTATAAGACTTTTAGATATGCCCTCATAATAGTGTGATGTGTGAAATTAGGAGATAGATGCTCCAAGTGTAATGTAGGGTAAACCCTTTGGAAGCTATTGAGGGTAAGGTTGAGTTGGATAGAACTTGGGGGTATTCTGAGGAGCAAGGAAGGGCATGTAGTGAGAGGTTTCCAGTGGCCTAGTATAGCTTTTGTCTCTTTATAAAGCAACACTAAGGAACATGATATGGAGTTTTAGACTTTACGAGGGTAGGGAGTGTAGGAGTGATGATTGAACATGATAAATCTAGACCTACAATAATTTGGCATGTGTAGAATGATTTCCTCAGAATCTATAAAGAATCAATAAAAAAGTGTCTTATATTTTATTCCTACTCAACTAGAATCAAATATTGATGTACATTAGACTAATAAACTAATGCATGGACTCATTAGTTATGGAACATGTTTACTGACAATATTCCTTCTCTACACTAGTAGAGATTCTTTCACTACTAAGAGGAGGTTAAATATTAAGACCGTGGCGGTAACATAAACATATTCTTATGAGGTATACAAAGATTGAGTCATTGATTCATAAATATTGAACTAATATTATGATTTACATCTTTGTTGCAAATATTTCTTCTACAATTTCATACACAAGGACTCAAAAAACAATGACTTTCCACCCAAGTATGATTTTTTTTGATAAAACTAAAAAATGTCATTCTCTTTTGGTCTGATATTTTCCCTTGTTATTACTTGATAAAGAGGTAAAATTTCATGGTAAAAACATTATATATAACTTCTATGGATATCAAACCCAAAGGTGATGATAGATCTAGAATATATACTTCCTAATTCCTACTGACAAGAAACCATTTTGTTGCTTTTCTATCAATTTCTAGTTCTGATTTTGTCCTTAATAATTTTTCCTATATCAAGATAGTCAAAAGTATATGAGAAATATAAACATAGAATCATGAACATTTTGTACGTTGATCACTTTTAGTTGTACTAATATTGGTTTGTGCCTACACAGATATGGTATGGATGAATGGAATATCCCTACATTTATGGTAAACAAACAAAGCATATGGATATACATGATTAGTCATGTGTGTACTTAGCATTTTTTGAGATGGTAGAGTCTATTTTTGGGTATATAATAGACTAAAATTTTTACCTAAAGGTCACCAAGGTCATACTACAACTATAATATAAAGGATTACATCCGCTTGACAATTGACAATATCAACTAAAATAGTGTCTTATAGATCATCTTGTATACAATTTTCTTCATATAGATTATGTAGCATGCATATATGTCATTAAGGTTTTCCTTCTGAATGTTGAGGTGTCTTTGTGTGTCTGATTAACATAGCATGTAGGAGACCCACATTGAAGCAAGGGTGAATATGTACCAATCCATTTGGCACTAAAAAACCATAATACATGACACTAAATTAGTCTTTGAACTTGGTTGATAGGTAGTTATTCAAACTACGTATTTTCCTATCTTGTACAACTTTATATAAGATAAAATAAAAGGGCAAAGGAGATTTGGTTGGGTAAAAAAAGGCTTTGAAGACCTCATGGTGGCCTAATCCATTTCAAACTTCCCTTGTATTTTATTTAACATTAACATTATAATGTGCACTATAATTATGCCAAGGAATTAATGTCACCAATTATAATGATCTTCATACCTATTAGAGTATTTCTTGTGTCGCATTATATGATTCCACCTCTCAGCATATGGTTCCACAATTACTATAAAACCCTATACACCCATTTGTTATGTTATGAAGTAATTAAGGATGATGGATTATGAGATCAACATGCATGCTAAAGTGCCTAAAGGTGAGAGACAAGAATCAATAATGATATACCTCACAATTTGCTCTACACTTGTGGGCATTTTGTACAATATCCATAGAACCTTCCTAACATACTTGAATTTGTTTTTGTAACAATGTATGTTGAGGGAGAATTGCAGTGAGATTTACATTGGTGTAGCTTTGATTTGTCCAATCAAACAACAAGATATTATTCAAACATTGAGAGTGGAAACCATTTGATAATGTGCTAAAGATGGCCACACAAAATTTCTTTGGATATTTAATCCTTCACAAGAGACAAATTTAAAAAGATCATCACAAACAATACCATGACAAAAATCATAGAAAATTTATGTACGACAGTGTGCAAGATGATCACTAAAGTTGTTAATGTGTCATATTATCGAGAGAATAATATTTAAATTGGGGTACACATGGATCGTGGTTTGAAACCAAAGATAGATCTATACTTAATAGGTGATATGGAAAAGTCAATGTGTCAATGGGAAAAGCATGTAGGCAATAGTGTGCATGGTGGGAGTGTAGAGAATCTAGAGCAGCTCATTATTGCAGAGTTAGAACACTTACAATGCATTTTTGGATTTTTTTGTAGTGAGTGTCTTACAAAATAGAACTTATCTTGTGGGTGATAGAAGGCATGTGTGACAACTTAGATCACCAAGTGGATGGTAATACATTACATATAACCATGTGTGATGTAATGAAGTTCATGTAGTTACAAATCCAATGTTGACCATGAACCTAGATTTACCCTAATTTTCACGTGATCTTACCATATTGTCATAATTGTGTGATGGATTAAGTTAGGATACCAATGGATTAAGATATATCTCTGATATAGTTCAATTTGCACCTTGGCTTCCCTAATTGTAAGATTCCTTGGAAGTTGTGGACTTAACTATAAATAACAAGTATGAAGATCTAATCGCAAATCATGTGAAAAGTGTCTAAACATGAGTTATACTTCATAATCAAACTTTTTTTAGCCTTGAACTCAATTAGTTAAGATACAACTTCAATCATACTTCACATGAATATTGTTTGCCTTGATTTGCAATTTCATCTACCTTAGTTCAGGGTCGATGAAAATTCTAGGTTGATGGAAGTTTGTGGTCGATGAAGCATTTGGGTCAATGAAAAATTTGGATAGGATGAAAGTCATTGGTCAATGAAAGATCTGGGTTGATGAAAATTATGAGTCAATGAAAGTTCTGGGTTGATGAAAGTTTTGGGTCAATGGAGTTCTAGGTGGATGAAAGTTATGGACCTTAATTAAGGGTAGTTTGGTCATTTGCACCATTTGTATCCTATATAAACCCCTCCCCGTCTACCTATAGGAATATCTGGCACCACCTGTGTTGCTAGAAACATGAAGGAAGCCATGGAGGTCATTGAAAACCCATTGGAGGTCGACGGCCATAGATGGGAGCTTACAAATGGATGCATGTAGATGCACATGGATATATGTCAAAGATCAATCATCTATATAGTGTTTTCAAGATTTCCAACCTTGTTACTTGCATAAAAAAGTAAGATTATCCCCCAAGTCTCTTATTTTCCTTCTTATCTTCACACATTCTCACTCTTCGGTACAATTCTATGGTTTTACATGGTGGTAACTTGCTCATCCAGCTAAAATACCTTGTTTTCTCCTCTTTTTCCAGTGTTTGCCCTAGATCCACCATGGAGGGGTCATCTTGGAGATGGAAAGTGATCTTGGGCATGGAACAGAGGCCCTTTGTAGGTGTACTTGTTGTTCCTCACCTCATATGTTTCTATGGCCGATCTCATGAACTTCAATGGTGGAACCCACCCCATTTAGCTAAAGAAACTTTCTTTTTCCTCTCTTTGATCTAAAGGAAGCTAGATCTTACTTGGATCTTTGGTTTTGGGGATGTTTGAGAGTTGATCTATGACCTAGAGGCTTTTTCATTTCTATCTTAAATGAAGCTCGATATCATCACCAAGTGATATAGCATTTATTAACATTTTCCCCTACTTGTACATGCAAATCCTTAAGTTTTCTTTATTATATCCTAATCTTGCTCT
Organism: Alisma plantago-aquatica; assembly: GCA_963693085.1. Classification (NCBI taxonomy): domain Eukaryota; kingdom Viridiplantae; phylum Streptophyta; class Magnoliopsida; order Alismatales; family Alismataceae; genus Alisma; species Alisma plantago-aquatica. Next base: position 940,807,958 of record OY856411.1, read on the forward strand.
ATGATCACTTTACATACTACAAGTTGATTTCTTGAAAATAGCTCTAGACAACTAATAGGGAAATACAAAATGTAATGTTCTTTTTAACCTTCTAAAAGTGATCCTGATGTTAATCTTTTGACCACTTAAACATATTTGTGTTGAAATCCGAAATACATGTATAGTGTTACCAAAAATGTTATCTTCATGGTATCTTGATGCCACATGATGTAAAAATCAATATAAAAATGATTATTACTTTTTAGGACTTGATATAGAATGATATTAAGGCTCTTAGAAAACTATTATTCTGGTGAAATTTCTTTTGAGATAGACCTATAATCTCAAACTAACCCATCTATTGTATGAGATTGGTCCTTTTTATGTGTAATCTTGTATTTGATGTAACTCTCACATACATTTGAATTTTAAGTATAAATTTTCTATGGTGGCATATTGTATTAATATGAGATGGAATTTGGAATTTTATATGGTGTTGATATTTTGATAAGGTCTTATTCTTAGTATGGCCTTATGTGGTGAAATTAGCCTTTCATGGCCAACAATGGTGGTTTGTACCCTCATGAGTAACTTAAGTTACATTGGGAGTTGTATTATATATCCTCAAGTAACAAATATTTAATGGACTCACAAATGAATCAAAAGGTAGTAATCAATCAATAAGCATAATTATAGTGAATGTACATGAAAAACAAATCATAGGGATAATTAATAAAGTGCATATGGTGTAACTCGGAAGTTCTAACATGTGAGTTTTAATAATGGATTACAATCTTTATGAGATAACATGGTCCTAGTTGATTAGTTATGTTACTCATATTAACACCTATGTCTTTAATTTATCCTTTCTCTATGATGTTAGGGGATCTAATAATTATGCCATAAAACATGATAATAGAAGATATATCTTGGAATGGGATATATACATGTATGCTTGATGACTTGATGTTGATACCTTGAATGCATTTGTGTGGATGTCATACTTGGGATGATGGCAAGGACCAATGGTAAAGATTAATTCAAAATTGAACATGGATGAAGAATAAAATGATACATAAAATGGTGAAATGACTAAGGTAGTAAAATGATGTGAGCTTATGGGTTTTACAAGCTTGTCCTCAAATTATGATGTATACCTTATCATAATCAAGTAGACTCCAAAGTATACATGTAATCATAATTTGTTGACTTGAACTAGTCCTCCTAAAGACTATGAAATATGACAATCCCTCATGACACCCTTACTTTTTGAAAATGATGATTAATCATGTACGTTGATCATGTATTATCATATATGATGATTATGGAAACTTTTATGTATTGGATATTGTCCTATATTTTATGATACTATTTGAACATTGTAAATTAAATATTGGAGGAAGAAATATCCTTGATATGCCTGCATTAAGGCTGAATGCTCCATGACTTGATATGTTGGGCCTTCTTGTGGCTGAGATTGATAAGCTTGGCCTTGTTGTGTAAAAGATGACTACTTGCATTCTTATATGGTGGTTTGATGTATGTTATTGCATTTAATATCTTCTCTAATTATCAAACTCGATTAATGTGTCAACAATATATCTTTAAATTGTTTGGAAGTGTTTGATACAATCGAAATACAATCAATTTCATTAGTTAATCAAGTTTATCCCTAATCATATAATGTCTTATAACCATAAAGATATTTCAGTGGTAGAACTCATTAATAGTGAAATGAACTTCCTTGTATCAATCATATTGTGAGAAGGAGTTGAAAGTTGTACATTTTTTAGTATATTTGGGTGATGGGCGGGTTTCATCTATCATCCTAACTTCATGGTGTTCGAGAATAGTTCTGGTTGTGCCTTGGTTTATATGTGATCCAGAGCGGTTGTTGTTGTAACTCATATTTGAGGGTTGAATATCATATATTTGGTGTCGCAGTGTGTTTACCCAGGACAGACCAAGTTTTTACTGGTATGACAACTATGCCCCTACTAGTCATTGAGCCATTTTACCGCTACCATTTTTCAGTTGTACTGACTATGGGGAAGAGATTTTCAGAAATCCAATAATCCTAGGATCTTATATGGGGATGATTGCAATTTTGTAGTGTTCAACTAGTAGTTTGAGTGGTACACCTCAAACTATCATGACATAATAAAATGCTTAACCTAGCCATGTCCTATATCTATGTAGATTTAAATTGTGAGTCTCATGGATGTGAACTTGTATTCCATTTACTTATTGCAAATATTATATATGTTTCCTACTCAGTACAAGTAGGCATATGGATCAGGTATAGTTACAAGTATATCCCTTTTTCTACTTGATAAGTATATGTCCATTTCAAGAGAATAGGAACTTGATGATATATACTATGTAGAGATAGTAATTATTGAATAATCTACGTATAGACAATCCTATTATCATATAAATGTCAGAAAAAAGTATGTTAGCATTTTCTATATCATATGGTTGGGACTTGGTTCTCTTATTGTGATACACTGATCACACAAAAATGAGATTGCATAAAACTAAAATGCGGAATTAACACTAATCATCTAGATTACCAAAAGCATGGAAACATTAAAACTGAGTACTTATAAATTCACAAGCAGAAATATGTTACATTGAACTCTAAAAACTATGCCACCTATATCACATATCATGCCATCAAGGTGTATATATCACTGTACCGTGGTCATCTTGCCACAATTTTTTTACAAAGATAACATATTCATTATATACAAGCCATACATTTAAAACCATGACATACTTCCAAAACCTCGTATTGATGTACAACACCTACAAAACACCCCCGAAGGACCTGAGATTATAGGAACGACATATAGGACTCTACTATAAAATACTTGCAACATATCCAACTTTCAACAACTACTGATCTTCCTCAACCGTAAGATCTCTAACTCGTCATGCATGACCACCTAAAAGATGTGGAAACCCACTGAGTGAGACCAATGTCCCAATGAGAGATATAACTCTCTGCCTACAACTATTATTAGCACAGATGGGTATAGACCATAAAGGTAATACTATTAATAAGATGAGTAGATTCAGCTAAATGATATATGTAAAACTGATAACATATATTAGGCAATTCAACAAGCTACAACTGATCAACATAACATCTTATACCATTAGAAGGAGTATGAAGAACATGTATAAAAGATAATAACTAAGAAGTATAAGAAACAAGGCATATGGTCATCCAATGTGAGTTGTCTTCAACCCTAAGTAGATATACCACATGATTGTATTACGTCTTTATTATGCCGTAAGGATTTGAGTTGTACCACCCAAATCCAACTAACCACTACTAAGCCAAAATCAGTTCCATATAAGATCTATGGAAGAGTCAAACTCCATGATCCCACCCACAACTATCGGTCAGTATGAGAGACAACACAGAGAAATAACAGGCAGCTGCCAACAACAACATATTGTCAAGCTAAAAATAACTATACCGCCTTGGTACAAGTCACATTGCTAAAGAACAGGTCACACATGCCCATTTTATCCGAGGCATCCTACATTTGTACTCACTGTTTCCTTTCACATATCAAAAAATCTAAGGTATGGTCGACAAGGAGTGGTTCAAGTGGTCAAGCATAGTGTCCCCTAACAAAGGGACCCGAGTTTGAGTCCTAGTTGTCGTCTTGATTTACAACCCTCTCAGGCGTTCGACCTCGGTTACGGGAATCGAAGAGGGGGAAATATTGCCTCTCTTAATCCCAAAATCCAAGGTATGACTACAGTCATCCTCCATAACTTGAAATTGTTGATGCAAGGATATATCATTGACTTACACCCCCGCATATTCAAGGATATGTGCTATGAGTTTCCCACATGAATTACTCATTTTACCATCCAGTAAGTACTGATACTAAAATGGATCCATGGCACAGGGAAACTACATGATTAGCATTTCACTTAATCAATTATACCGATTGGATGTCTTTTAGTTCATCAAAAAGTTACAACATACAAATCCTATATAGATTCTACAAAGATAAGGGTAGATTACAACTACAGAAGATATAAAACATATGAGGTATAAGCTTATCACATGATCACATGATATCACTGCCATACAACACCGTCATCATTATCACATCACATTGGGATAACTATCCCTCATCACATCACTAGAGGATATCACCTCAAACTAGACACAAAGCCTCTTCCAGGTCACAAGACCCAATCACATAGTTCTTCACATCATCATTATCTCAACATGCCTCATAAAGGATCATAATCATCACCCTGTGTCATACATAAAGTACCACAACAATCACAACCTATAATGTGCATTCGACCTACAACATTAGGGTTACACAAGTAGGAGAGAGAAAATAATATATTGCATGTTGTTCATTAAAGAACAATAAATAGTTACATCACATGCCCAGCTTAGGGTTAGGGTTTCTCATAGATAACTTATTAGGGTTTCCTGCCCCACACTCAACATCAAACCCTAGGTACATAACTTCCCACATCCTTGGAACATATTAGGGTTAAGCATTATTATTATGATCAACCAATCATTTCAAACAACAACATGTATCAACCAACATGAATTAAGGTGTAGCGACCATCACCTACTCACACATGTGTAGCGACCACTAGGGTTAACACATGTAGTGACCTTCAACTTCATGTGTAGTGACCATAATGGATCAAGGTGTAGCGACCTCCAAGGATCAACGTGTAGCGTCCAACCAAACTGAATTACATGTAGCGAACAAACATGTAGCAACCTCGACATCAACACCATCTATAGAGACCTCAACCTTGTAGAGACCACATGAGTCAACACATGTAGCAACCATAATGGGTTAGGAAACATGTTGTGACCAAATCAAAGTAAATCACAAGTAGCGACCCAAAATAGGGCTCATGTGTAGCAACCCCAACCAACAACTTATGTAGCGACCAAGGGTGACCAGGGTTTGGATTATGGCAACCAAACCAGAACCCTAGCACACCATCAACATGGTAATATAAAAATCATAGAACCAAGGAAGCATGTCGATCAAATCAGATGCTTAGCATCAAGAATCTCAAGCATCTCCAAGGTGAAACTCCTTGAAAGAATGATCATCAAAACCCTCGAAATGACCATTTCCAAAATTAGAAAAGAAACCATGCTAAGAGAGTGAAACCAAATATCCAACACATGTACACAAGAACAAAAACCTCCATCTAACATATGATGTTTGAACCATAAACATGGTGATAAAATCAACATTCAAGGTGCATGTAAGAAACAAAAGCTCCACTATCACTTAGATTTCAGGTACATGAATTACGGTTAAGAGAAAGAGCAATCTATACAAGAATACTTCATAATCTTAAACCCTAAAACAAGATAGCATCATCTAAAAACTTATGACCATGTTTTAGAGATAGAAAGAGCAATCTATACAAGAATACTTCATAATCTTAAACCCTAAAACAAGATAGTGTCATCTAACAACTTATGACCATGTTTTAGAGATAGAACAATAACATTTAGGCAAGATATAAGAACAACAATAGAAGAGGGGAAAGTTATACAACCCACCTTGAGGTGAAGATCAACTCCAAAGCCACGAGCTCTAAGAGAGAGAAGGAAATACCAAGCTTGAATCAACTCCAACTCCAAGAAATATCACCTCAAGAGAAGAAGAGCACACAAAGGTCAAAGGAATCTCAAAATAGAGAGGGTAAAAATCCTAGGACGAAAAGAAAGAAGACAAAAGGAAGAGGAGAGCTTCATCTCACTAAGTAATACCATAGTTAACCAAAGTGTCAACCTCTACAAAGAGAATTCCCTCAAGATATCCTCCATGGTAACCCATAGTTTAATGGCTAAGACAAGAAAAGAGAGGGTAGGGTTCAAGAAAAATGAGATCAAAGAGAGATAAGCTACTTACCAAGATCAAACATCACCAAGAACCAACACAAAGAAGATGATCAAACCCTATATCACCACATGCAAGGAGAAAGCAACCACCTTCTCCAAGATCAGCACCTCCACTTGCACCACCAAGATCAAGGTCGAACACAAGCAAGAAGAGAGATAAAAGAGATAATTGCATGTGAAATCAGGGTTATATATCCAAGGCTAGGAGAGAGGTAGAGGGATATCAGGTGTCAATATATTAGAGAACCTAAGGACACATGTCCCTTAAAACCACGACCATGCAAGCACTCTAGATATGCATGCATCAAAATAACATTAAAACCAAGGGTTTTTAGCGACCTCTAGGCCACTCAACCCTCCTTCAGTCGAAACAAAACCAAGTGTAAACATAGTAGCAACCGCTACTCTGTGTCACCCAAACAATAGGTCGACACACACATCAACATAAGCAAACCCTAGCGACCACAACCAAGGACAGGGCACCTAGGTCACTACAAACCAACAAAAATAAGGTGCATCAGTCAAAACACTCTCAAGGACACTAAACACATCGGGCGCTACACTCAAGGTTCAACATCTCAAGCATCCATGCAATCCATGCAAACCCTAGCAACCACAACCAAGGACAGGGCACCTAGGTCACTACAAACCAACAAAAACAAGGTGCATCAGTCAAAACACTCTCAAGGACACTAAACACATCGGGCGCTACACTCAAGGTTCAACATCTCAAGCATCCATGCAATCCATGCAAACCCTAGCACCCACATGTGATGCCAACTCACCAACCAAGGTTCAACAAGGCACCCCTAAGAATAATTCTCTCTATCATGATGCTAAATCATGTGAGGCACAACCAACATGTGACAAGTTGCAAGATAAACCCTCAACATGGGTAAATTGCAACTTAGTCCAAAAGCTACACATAAATAGCATAACTAGCTCAAATGTCAACCAAACTGGACCAAACTAAAAACATAAATGTGTCACTTGTTATTAAGGTGCATCACATGATTAGATAAAGGTATAAGCATCTTATTAAGCTAAACAAGAAAGATCAACCTCTAAGCTAGTCAGGTGTCTTACAACCATAAACCCCTAACAAGGATTTCACCCCTAAAATCCTACGTGAAAGAGATAGATACTTCCTACACATATCATCCTCCAACTCCCACATGGTTTCCTCCACGCCATGATGATGCCACAAAAACTTAACCAAAATGATATCCTTCTTCACCCTTTGGTCTAAGATCAAAACAGGACCCTCCACATACAACACGTCCTCTTCTAACTCAACCTCCATGGGCTGCAACACAAACTCTATGTCTGGGTGACACTTATTCAACATGGGCACATGAAACACCAGATGCAACCTATACAACTCAGGTGGCAACTCCAACTTATAGCCACCTTCCCAACACGTGCCACCACAGTGTAAGGTCCCATATACCTGGGAGCCAACTTACCATTCTTCCCAAACCTTAGCATGCCTATCCCAGGAGAGACCTTAAGGTACACCTTATCCACCACTTGGAACTCCAATGGACTCCAATGATTATCAGCATAAGATTTCTTCCTGTCCAGGGCTGCCTTCAACTGTTGTTGTATCATCTTCATCTTCTATATCATTTGTTGTTCAAGATTAAGACCCAAACACTTATATTCACCCATTTCATACCAACACAACAGAGACCTAGAATGCCTCCCAGATAAAGCCTCATATGATGTCATATCGATACTTCAATGATAACTATTTTTATATGCAAACTCTATCAAACTAAGATGTACATCCCAACTACCCAAAATTGTAAGACATAGGGTCGCAACTAATCCTCCAACATTTGTATAGTCCTCTCAGACTGTCCATCTGTCTGCGGGTGAAATTTCATACTGAATCTGAACTGTGTACCCATGGTAGGATGCAAACACTCCCAAAAGTAGTTGGTAAACTTAGGACCTCTGTCTGACACCTATCATAATTGTGATAGCATATAGACAGACTATCTCATCAATATATACATGTGGCAACTTCTTAGTTGTATACATTGTCTTCACAAGGAGCAAGTGCACAGATGTGGTCAACATGTCTACTATCACCCGTATGGAATCATGACCTTTGGTTGTTCTAGGAAGTCCAACCACAAAGTCCATCGTGATATGATCCCATTTTCACTGTAGTATAGGTAATAGTTGTAAAGTCCCTATAGGTTTCTAATGATGTACCTTAACCTGCTGACACACGGGACACTTCTCCACAAACTCAGCCATGTCATGCTTCAACCCAGGCCACAAATATAAATATTTCAGATTATGGTACATCTTGGTACTTCCTGGATGCATGGGTTACATCAAAGAGTGAGCCTCTTTAGGAACCAACTTCTTCAAATTATCAACATTAGGCACCACTGCTCTATAGTGGTAACAGAGTGTCCTATCCTCTAACTCATGTAAGCCATCACACTTCTCACTGTCAATTTTTGTGTAGATATACTAAATCTTAGTACCATCATGATGTGAATCTCTTATCTTCTATCTCAAACTATGCTTCACTTGTAACTGGGCCAAGAAGCATGCCAACAAAGAGACCTCCAACTTCACATTCATCTAGCAAAGAGACATTATCATGTCTCGCATATGACACCCCAAGGAACATAATTACAACTTATTAATAGTTGATGATGAAGAAGACTTCATGCTCAAAGCATCACCACCATTTTCACCTTACTTGGATGGTAGTATATTGTGCAATCATAATCTTTTATCAATTCCATCCAACATTGTTGTTGCATATGCAACTCCTGCTTCAAAAAGTTGTACTATAGATTCTTATGGTCAGTGAAGATCTGATACTTCTCACCGTAAATGTGGCATCTCCATATCTTCAAAGCATGGACCACAACAACAAGCTCTAGATCCTATGTCATGTAGCTATCCTCATGTTTCTTAAACTATCGTGAAGCAAAAGAAATCACATTCTTATCTTGCATCAACACGCAACCCAAACCATTCTTTAACACATCACAAAAGATGATATAGCCTTTACCTTGTTCTTGCAACACTAGAACTAATGCATCATTTAGCTTCTCCTTCAAAAGATGGAAAGAATGCTAAAACTTGTCATCCCAGACAAACAATACACCTTTCCTCATCAACTTCATTAGGGTAATATGACATTGAAGTTCTTGATGAACCTCTTATAGTAGCCTGCCAAACCAAGAAAACTACAAATCTCCATCGGTCTTTAGGATGCTCCCATTGTAGCACTGATTGAGCCTTCTTGGGATCCACATGAACGCCTTTAGATGATATCATGTGCCCTAGAAAAGACACTTCCTTCAGCCAAAACTCACACTTACTTAACTTGGTGTACAACTTATGTTGTCTCAATATGGTCAACGTCTATCGTAGATGCTTCTCATGTTGTTGGTTGTCTATAGAGTAGATCAATATGTCGTAGATGAACACAACCACAAACTGGTTAAGATAGGGCCAAAACACTCTATTCATTAGGTCCATGAATGTTGTTGGTACATTGGTTGGCCCAAACGGCATAACCACAAACTCATAGTGACCATACCAAGTCCTAAAAGCTGACTTGGGTATGTCATCTGCCTTGATCCACAGATAGTGATATCCTAACCTCAGATCAATCTTAGAAAATACAATGACACCTCGTAACTGATCAAACATGTCGTCTATCTGCTACAAAGGGTACTTGTTATTGATCGCCACCTTGTTCAATTGTCGGTAATCGATGCAACCTCATAGATATGTCCTTCTTATTTACAAGAAACATGGGAGTACCCCAAGGGGAACTGCTCAGTCTGGTAAAGCCCTTCTCAAGTAACTCTAGTAACTACTTCTTCAGCTCTTGCATCTAAGTTGGTGCCATCCTATATAGTATTTGTGCTATCAGATGTGTACCAAGAACCAGATTGATCTCAAAATCAATCTCTCAGGGTGGGGAACAATGGGAAACACATTCTCAAACTCACAAACAACATGAACCTCCTGAAACTAGGACTCCTCACCTTAGTATCCACCACATGTGCCAAAAACACTTCACAGCCCTACCTCATCAGCCTCTCCATAGTCATAGCTGATACTAGACATGTCAGAAGAATCTTCCTATCTCCTAGGATGACCCATAAAACATCACCATCAAAGAATGTCACCACCTTGGAACTATAGTCCAAAACGACCCAAAGTACTTTTCCAAGGTATCCATCATAAGGATTATATCGAATCCGTGCATGTCAAGTGGTATAAGGTCCACTTGAATGCTATGTCCTGAGAAAGAAATAAAGAACACATGATGGACACACCTCTCACAACTCAGTGAAACCAACTAGAGGGTTTTGTATAAGGAGACTATCACATCTATGACAGATAAGAAAAAAAAACTAGTTATCAATTCTCTAGTGATAAAAGAGTGTGTCACACCAGGGTCAACCAAAATAGATATAAAGTAGAAAGAAGACAAATCAGAATGAAATAAATCCATATGACCTGTCATGGCATGAGGGTTGACTACTCGTTTTGTGTGATTCAAAGCATATAATCAAGCCATTCCTATTGTCACCCCCATCCTCTGTTGGACTACCCAGATGAACCAGCTTGTGACTCCTAACGGTGTCCTCTACCTCCACCACTTCTAAACTTCTATCATTGAGAACCATGTTGACTTTGTATCAGCAGTTGGGTCACCTCCTCATTCTTCATTAGGCAAAACAACCTTGTATGCCTGGTCTATCCACACCTGAAGAAAATCTAGTTCTCATACCATGGCCTAGAGGGCCTTATCACTAAAACTAACACCACAATGTAAGCTCCTGCCGACAAAAAGCTATAGCCTTTACCCTTTCTCGGCAACCACTACGACTGAACAACCAACCTCTTCTATGACTGAGATGTTGAAAACCTAGACTTATTGGAGCCTCCAGATTATTGACTCTGATACTATGTTAGTCTCTTCTTGGTGTTATCTTCACACTTCTCTATTGCTGACCACTCAATCTGCCTAACTAACTCCATAAATGTGGTACACCTCTCTCTATCTCTAAATCTGACACCGTCATTGTCAACTTTGAGTTCAACCCTTTCTCCAAATGTCTGATCCTCTCCTTATATGTAGCAGCCACGTACACGCAAAAACCTTAGAAGCTCCATGAACTTGACCTCATACTTGTTGATCGTCATAGATCCCTGTCAGATCTTCTCAAACTGAGAGATCTTTTCATCCAGGTAGGTCTCCGTGAAGTATCAGCTCACAAACTTATTGAATCTAGGGCTCTAGAGGGTTGAATAGAGCTTCAAAACTTGCAAAGGAATAGTTATACCTTCAAATTATATCAGTTGAAACCAAATGCTTAAAGTGAATTTGAAGTCCTATCTAAAAAAGCATAACAATGATGAGAGATATTGAAACAAACACTTGGAAAAGGTGTTTAGAGTGGTTCCAATCTCCAAACTAGGAGACTGTATGTCCACTACCTAGAGAGGTCAACCTCTATGACTTGTAGCCCATGTATAGTTATATTCCATTACAAGACATACAAGAAGACCATCTTACACCCAAGGGATGACCTATCCAATAGCTAGTCTTCTACCTTGCAACATGTCTTACCCACTCTTGCAAGCAGCTCGATTCCTTCTCCTATGACATCTCCTCCTTGAAACAAGTCTTCATGCTTGAAGATTTACCCACCAAGCTCCTTGGATATTATGCCTTGTCCTTCTCCTTCACTTAGAGAACATCTTCACATCTTCTTCAGCCTTGAAGTAGAACAACAACTCCTCCTTCACTCAGAGAAGATCACTTCAGCCTTTGCTCATGGAGAAAGGGGATTAGGAAGTGAAGAGACGGAGAGATTTATAAGGTAACAATGAGGTAGCTCTCTTACAACATGTCTAACTCACTCATAATCACGAAATTCTTTATAAATGAGAGATAGAAAGGGGTTCAAAGGGTTTTTTTACACTCAACTGTAGTAATGACCAAGGATAGCATGATTGAGCAACCTTAGAATGAACTCTAAGAGGTCTTATTTATAGTTGGGGGTGTTCCTTTGAGTGTGGGATCACTAAACAATGAAAACTAGCCTTTTTGCAACTTACAACATACATATTTTTGATTCTAACAACTCTCCAATAGGTGGAATCACTTTTTCTGCATTTTCCATATAATATATTTGGTCGAGTTTCAATAAAGGTAACTTGACCGATCCAATATCTGATAAAGACAATTTTTAAATGATCGGTCAAGTTTGTCCTAGGGTAACTAGACCGATTCACTAAAATTAACTTTGGACAAAAATTTGGTCAGTTGAGTTCAGTGAGTGTACAACTCGACCAATCTAATAATTTCCAAAAATCTATCACTGATCGGTCGAGATTCAAACTCGATCGATAAAGTTGTGATGAATATTCCAAAATTATCTTTAAGTGATCAAATGATGGAATTATGTGTCCTTGATTTTTTCTCATCTTAGTTACAAGCCATATCAATACAAATGATTACAAAAATATTCTAAGGTGGTTTGGAGTGTTTTCCACAATAGTTCATTTGCATTGCTTTTGACTTGAACTTTGATAAGCTAAGGCTTGATGAAATTTATCCTTTTCATGTACCTAATACCTAAATTTTGTTTCAAACAAACATATTAGATACATATGAATGGAATGGGTAAGTCATTATCAAAATATGGACAATGTATAACTCTCAAGTCAACATTCTCCCCCTTTTTGGCAATGACAAACCATTCTTCAACATATTGAAAAGGACATGTAAAGTTATAGCTTAGCATTGTGAATTGCAAGGGAATTCATAATTTGAACAATGTGAATTGATCCCCCTCAATCTATGTTCACTCTTACATGCATAGTTAGTATTTCTACACAAAGCTATATAACATGTATACTATATGGTCCTTTAGCAAGTCACATGGTAAAACATATACTTAGACAAGAAAAGGATCATATAGACAATGAAAGCAATATGGTTGAGCTTCAAAAAATCTCAATATTCTCTCTCCCTTTTGGCATTATCAACAAGTAAGGAGGTAGAAGAGCATAAAAACATGTCTTCTCCAAGCACAACCAAAAACATGTAACTACACATAGTACAAGCCAAAACTGAGATGAGAACAGAGAGAAGCAAGCAACCTATGTCATAATCAAAATATGGAAAGCATACCAATGAATCATACGATAGAGCACACAAAGAGTTATGATATATAGGATTAAGATTACAACACATTAGCATGTTCTCAAAACAAATACAAACCAGAGATGAAAGAAACATGATGATAGAAATAGTACAACTCAGATAATGTGCCCAGATGTCTTTAGTACAAAATAGTCTAGAAAGATATATATGATGAACGTATAAAGACTGAAACCTAAAATATCTAAAAATCTAAGGTATCGAAATCCAACGAGTCATCATCAGCTATGGGTTCGTAGTCCTCATCATCATCTGAAGGTGCAACAGAGATAGTAACAACTTCATCACTAGAGGAACCAACAAAGCCGCCAGAAGAACCATCATTAGGGATGTCATCTTCCGTGGGCTCCTCATCATCAACAACAACTTCCTCATCAGCCTGGTCGGGCATCTCCTCATCAATAGAAGGACCAAAACCGCGATCGAGTCACAACGCATTCTGCTCAGCCCAAGACATGCCAAGTTCATGCAGCTCCTGGGCCTGAGGGAAAGAGGAAGCAGAAGTGCCAAGGCTGGAAAGCAGGGTAGCAATGGGGCCACCAAGCAGAGGAAGCACTCCAGGGGTAGGTGTAGGGGTAGATCTACCAATAGGAGAGGGTGTAGCAGCAGGTGCAGGGGCCAGGTAGAAGTGACTACATGAATAGGAAGCATAGTCACCTCCAGAATAGGGCTGGTAGGAGGGGTAAGGATGGATACATGATAGTTTCATGGTGGACATGATTTGGTAGAGGTCCTGATGCAGGTACTCCTAAACTAGTAGGTTGTACACTTGTTGATGCACCATGTAACCCATGAGGGCTTCATTAGATACACAAAACAAGGCATGGACATGTTAGGATGGTGGTGGAGGTGGAGGTTCCTAGGTGGAGGTAGAGGATTCAAGTGTGATGTAAGAAGATGTAGGCAAAAAGGTTTTCTTATTGTGGTCTTTCTGATACAGACTCCTTTTCTTGAGGGTTTGTAGTGAAGATCGTGAAAAAGATACTTCTCAGCCGCACAGGTGAAGAGACCATAGATCAGGGATGGGTAGGGTGGGTGTGTACCTCAAGTATTCTTCCCAGAGTCAAAGCAGGTCATGTGGTGGAGAATGCATCTAGAGCACTTGACTTCTATGTTTTTAAAAATATAGTACATAATCACTATGGTATTCTCAGCAATTTCAGGTTGATTCTTTTTGGGGTGAATATTGCAGTTGACTACCAGAGCAAGTATGAATTTTTTGTGACCCAAGGAAGAGGATGGTATGGTGGACTTCTTATAGGGTGTATGAGGATTCTTCAATAACTTATGAATATCAGGGAGAGTAATACAATAGTGCTTGTAGAAAGACTCAGGGTCAAGTAGGTCAAAATACTCAGGATAATCTTTCCTCCATGTGTCAGTGACCTTAGTACCATTTAGAAAAATGTTCAAGGTATCTTCTGAGATAGAGAAATTCTTACTAGAAATCATAGAAGTGATAATCACTTGAGTATTAGGAGGGGGTACGAGAGAGACATAGTTCCATGCAAGATTGGTGTAAAATTCATAGACCAGTTTAGTGCTTGTAACGGAATTGTGAAAGTAACGACGTTCGACACTCATAGCTCCTAGGAGATGGTCGTAGAGCAACTCATCTACCTCATCTATCATCTCTTATTTACATGGGTGAGGCTCAAACAAGTCACTGAATGAAAAAGGGTTCCTAGGAAGGAGCTACTTATACCTATTTGGAACTTCAGTTGAAACAAAGAATGTGTCATCATATGGAATGAGGTGTGAGTTGGAGGATGATGATGGAGCTCCAGCAGGTGCGACCCTCTTTCTTCTATTTAAGGCCATGAAGGCAAAATGGAGAAGATTGAGTATCCGAACAAGAGGAAACCACCACCAAAGGTCATCTAACCACCTAGGGCGGATAGGAAAAGGTGCTAGGTAGGTCAAACAGAGGCTTGCTAAGGCTAGGAGATTGAAGACCAAACCTAGGGTTGAGGGTTTATGGGAGTCAGAATAAGAATTGGTCGACTTTTCTCTAGTTTTGAGGGATAATAGTTGGCTGAAACCTATTTAAGAATTGGTCCAGCCCAGTCATCGGTCGAGTTTTAAGGGAGAGAAACTTGACGAAATTACTTTTTGCATAATCCCTCGGCCACAGATCAGTCAAGTTGGCAACTCAACTAACACAAAGTTTGTCCCAAACATAGAAATTATATATTCTAGCCATTTGAATGCTAATTAAATTTATTTTTCTAGTCTAATTTGCATTTTAGACATATTAAGGAACATATCACTCATCATAGGGTACTATTTTGTAATAAAACAGTCATTGTGAAAAATACCCAAAACAAGCGAAAAATAAGGCACAAGAACATGATATTTTAGCACTCTACAAAGCAAAGGTGATCAATACATGATCAAAGTATATAGGATAGATGATAACTAGAAAGATGGCATTTTAATATCATTTAAAGCATTTATGAGAAGTTTAGATCTAATAAAATTAAATTTCTCTATATCGATTTAGTAAAAATGCCAGCCAACTAATTTTCCACGTCTACATGCATGATATAAATATCCTTCTTGGCAATGTGATCACGAAGAAAATGATGATGAACCTCTATATGCTTGGATCTACTATCCAATATAGGATTGTAATATAAATTTATTGCACTAGTATTGTCAAAGAAGGTAGGAGAAGCATCAAAATAAATGTTGAAGTCTTGAAGGATTTGCTTCATCCATAGATACTAGGCACAACAACTCCTGGCTGCAATGTATTCATCCTCGATAGTTGATAGAGACATTGTGCTCTATTTCTTGGAAAACCAAGACACCATGCATGGTCCTAGGAGGAATCAAGTGCCACTTGTACACTTTCTATCAATCAAGCATTCTCCGTCATCAACATCACTATAAGCAGTAAAAGTAAAGTCCCTTGACTTAGGATACCATAGTCCAAAATTTTGAGTTTTGTCTAAGTATCTCAAAATCCTCTTAACAACTATAAGATGTGATTTCTTAGGATTTGATTGAAAGTGAGCACACAAGCCAATGCTAAACATTATTTCAAGTCTAGAGGCAGTTAATTAAAGTGAACTTCCAATCATACCTCTATAAAGCTTCTCATATACCTTTTCACCTTCTTCATCTTTATCAAGCTTGGTGGTGTTTGACATGGGGGTATCCATTGTCTTGGTATTCTCCATCCCAAAGTGCTTAAGTAGTTCACTTGTGTATTTTCCTTGGTTGATGAAGTTCCCATTCATTGTTTGCTTGAATTGAAAGACAAGGAAGAATATAATATCCCCCATCATGCCCATCTCGAACTCACTCTACATAAGATCACTAAACGCCTTGCAAAGATCAAGATCAGTTTTGCTAAAATATCTTCAACATAAATTTGAATAATAAGAAAATTGTTAGAAATGTGCTTTAGAAACAAGGTAGAATCTACTTTGCCCATGATATAGCCATGATCTAACAAAAAGTTTTTTAGTTTCTCATACCAAGCTCTAGGTTCTTGTTTGAGACCATAAAGAGATTTTTGCAATAGATAATCATGGTTAGGAAGATCATCATGTTCAAATCTCGCGGGTTGTGTAACATACACTTCTCCTCAATTATACCATTCAAAAAAACACTTTTAACATCCATTTGATATAGAAGGAAATTCTTGTAACTAGCAAAAGCAAGCAACATTCTAATTGACTCAAGTCTAGCTATAGGTGCATATGTTTCATCAAAATCTATACCTTCCTATTGATTGTAACCTTCAACCACCAACCTTGCTTTGTTTCTTACCACCTTGCTGCTTTTATCCAGATTGTTGTGATAGACCCACTTTGTGCCAATGATCTTTCTATCACTTGGTCTTGGAATGAGAGTCCACACTTTGTTCTATTGGAATTGCTCCAATTCTTCCTACATGGCTAGGATCTACTCATCATCCCCAAGAGCTTCTTTGACATTCTTTGGCTCGAGTTGTGAAATGAAGGTTCTATTAGCTTGTTCTTTGTTGTAGGCAGTTTGTTTCTTCACTCTTTCAAAGGGGTCACCTATGATGAGCTCTTTATGTTGATTCTTTACAGGGGGTTAGATCCTTCTTTTCTTCATCTATCCCTTCTTCTTGAGTGGCCACCTCTTTTCCTTTTTGAGTGATGTTGAGTTCCTTTTAGATAGGAATTACTTCATCTGCAACATCATCATTAGCAATATCCTTAGAAATAGAGGGGTAAGTCTCAATAAATTTGACATTAGTATATTATTCTACTTTAGATAGATCAACATTATACACTCTATAATCCTTGCTAGTAGTGCTACATCCAAGAAGAAAAACCTCGTACAATTGCGGGTCAAACTTGTCAAGAGAATTTTTTGTGTTCAAAACAAAATAAGGACACCCAAAAATGTGAAAATACTAGATGGAAGGCTTCCTACCACTCCATAGCTCATAGGAGGTTTTCTTCAAAGAGGGAAGTGTGAAAACCTAGTTTTGCACAAAACATGAAGTACTAACGGCTTCAGCCCAAAACTTCTTTAGAGTCTCATACTCTAAAAGCATGGTCCTAGCCATTTTCTATAGTGACATGTTCTTCCTCTCTACAACCTCATTTTTTTGAGGTGTTCGAGTTGAAGAAACGTTATGTGCATATCCGGACTCTTCAAAAAATGTTCAAAAAGATCATTTTCAAATTTCCCCCATGATCACTACGGATAGAAACAATGCGGCACGAAGCTTCATTTTCAACTCATTTGCAAAAGCTAGAGAAAATATCAAGAGTATCACTCTTAGAAATGAGAAAGAAGGTCCAATTATATTGAGAAAGATCATCTACAATAACAAGACAATACTTGGAACCACGAATCTAAAGAGTTCCCATAGGTCCAAATAGATCAATATGGAGAAGTCCAAGAGCTATCTTGGTACTAAGGACTTCTTTTGATTTGAAGGAGGACTTGGTTTGCTTTCCATATGTATAAGGTTGGCATTCTCCATCCTTTTCAAAGTCCAATTTGGGAAGTCCCTTGACCAAGTCATTTTTTATCAACTTCTTCAATTGATGCATATTTACATGACCTAGCCAATGATGCCAAAGAGAAATATCATTCAGATTGACTACAAGCATCTACCAACAACACACTTAATAGATTCAAGAAAAATTACATAAAAGTTACCATTCCTAGTTCCCTTATATATGACATTGCAGGTGAGGAAATCTAGGAGCAAGCATTCAAAAGAAGTATAAAGCTGAAGGTAACCATTATCACATAATTGACTAACACATATTAAAATGTGATGTAGGCCATCCACAAAGGGAATATTCTTTATGCACAAGGATTCATCTACATCACCCTCACCTTTTACTTTACCTTTCTTGTTGTCTTCAAAAGTAACCGATCCTCCTTTCTCCTTTGTGAAATTGTTAAAATGGCTTATATCACCTGTCATGTGCTTTGTGCACCACTATCGACAATCCATTTTCTTTTTTCTTGCAATAAAGGAGAATGTTGGTTCCCTACTAAAACTTTGGGATCTGGTGTTAGCTTGGGGACCCATTTCATCTTTGGTTTGGTCACCTTAGGCTTGTATGGACAATAAGTAGAATAATGATCATCAATCTTGCAATGAGAACGAATCATAGGATTCTTTTAGCTAGTATACTCTCCATGGAAGAAAGGAGGTTCCTTACTCTTTTTCTTGCCTTTGGCCTCACTCTTTCCCTTAGGAGCTCTCCCTACAAATCCCAAACCACTAGTACCACTTTGTTTGGTAGAATGATCAAGGATTTCATTTAGGGAGTTCTTCACTTTGAGGAATTTCTATACATAGGCTCTAAGTCTATGATTGTCATCAGTAAGAGAGATAATAGTAGCAGACAAATTAGAAAGATCATCTCTAGCATGTAACAGGTCGGCCTCTAGACAGAGGGATTTAGTCAAATATGAATCTTTTTTAAGAGTAATAGAAGCAACATCATTACTAGGAAAACTTGGTCTAGTGGATAAGTCACTTACTTGAGCAAGTAACCTATTATTTTCATATTTAAGCATTTAAATTTATTTGAGATAAACATATCTCTCATATCTAAGAGCATCACTAATAAGCTTAAGTTCAACATTTTCAGTTTTAAGCAACTCAAGCTCATCAAGGCACTTTTGGTCATATTCCTTAAGAGAGGCAATATTCTTAAGATAGACACCATTCACTACTTTAACTCCATTGTAATGAAGATCGATGTCAAGAAATTGTCCTTGCAAAGAATCAATTTTCTCAAGATGAATCTTCTCATTTTGCTCATGAATAATATCAAGCTTAGCATACAAGTGATCAATAATTTTACCCAATCTCTTCTTTTTAGATTTACATTAGGAATAAGAAGAACGAGTAGCATTAAGCATGTTAATAAGAGTTTCTTTGGATAACTCATGCAAACATACCTCACTTACCTCACTAATGTCTTCACTTGTGGAGGCCATGAGGGCAAGGTGGCATTCTCCATTTTTATCGGAGCTTGAGCCACTAGAGGATGATCCTTCCCATGTGGTATGAGTTGTATATTTGTTCCTCCACTCCTTTTTGTTCTTCCTCTTGTATTTTCTATCTTTCTTGTAATCTTCCTCCTTCTTGGAGCTACTCATGTGGTGGACTTTCTAGCCTAAGGACATTTACTCTTGTAGTGTCCTTTTTTACCACACTTGTAGCACCTTGGAGTAGATGAGGAAGATGGATTCCCTTTGTAGTGCTTTCCCTTGTAGAATTTGTCTTCATGATCACTAGGTACATCATCTTCACTAGAGGAGGAGGGAGAGGTGCGTCAAGAAAGCTGTTGTTGAAGAATGAGAGCCTCCACTTGAGCTTTAAAAGCACTATCTTTGATCTCCCTTGGTTATTTTTCTTCTTTGTTTGCCTCCTCTTCTTGCATGTCAAGTATTAGCTTATGAGCTTATAGATTATCCATAAGCTCCTTGGTTGGAAGATCACCAAGACTTCTTACTTCTTCTATAGAGGTCAGCTTTGACTCCCATCTCTTTGGAAGAGACCTTAGGATCTTTGAGTTGATTGCTCATCTATACAAAGTATGTCCCAAAGCAGCTAGGTCGTTGATGATGATGTTGAATCTTGAATACACATCAACTACTACTTCTTTCTTCCCCATCTTGAAGTTCTCTAGGTGGCTAAACAACATGTAGATCTTTTCCTCCTTCACTTGCTTTGTGCCTTCATAAGTGATGCACAACTTGTCACATATCTCATAGGATGTGTCCCATGAGGAGATGTAGTTGAACTTGGAAGGAGTGAGGGATGCATAGAGGATGCTAATTACTTTGGCATTGAGCTATTCCACCTTTAGAGATGCTTCATCCCAAGTAGCTACAGTTCCATCTGGCTCCTTGTAGGGTGCAATCATCACTTTCCACATGTCAAGGTTCATTCCTAGAATGTAAACCTACATCCACCGCTTCCAATAGAGGAAGTTGGTATCGTCAAAGATCAGGGGGTGCATGGATAAGCCTCCCTCTAGGTTTAGGGAACCAATTAGGTTCTCACCCATCTTCTCATCTTGTAGGAGAGTTGTTGAAGAAGATCCTTGATTTGATACCACTTGTTGGATCTAGGGCTCTAGAGGGGGTGAATAGAGCTTCAAAACTTGCACAAGAATAGTTAGACCTTCAAATTATATCAATTGAAACCAAATTCTAAAAGTGAATTTGGAGTCCTATCTAAACAAGCATATCAAGGATGAGAGAGATTGAAACAAACACTTTGACCAGGTGTTTAGAGTGGTTCCAATCTCTAAACTAGGAGACCTTCAGTTTACTACCTAGTGAGGTCAATCTATAGGACTTTGCAACCCATGTATGCTTAAATTCCATTATAAGACATACAAGAAGACCAACTCACACCCAAGAGCTTACCTATCCAAGAGCTAGTCTTCTACCTCACAACAGGTCTTACCCACTCTTGCAAGCAGCTCGATTCCTTCTCCTAGGACATCTCCTCCTTGTAACAAGTCTTCAGTCTTGAGGATTTACCCACCAAGCTCCTTGGATCTTCTGCCTTGTCCTTCTCCTTCACTTGGAGAATATCTTCACAGCTTCTTTAGCCTTGAAGTAGAACAACAACTCCTCCTTCACTCAAAGAAGATCACTTTAGCCTTTGATCATGGAAAAAGGGGATTGGGAAGTGGAGATATGGAGAGCATTATAAGGTAACAATGAGGTAGCTCTCTTACAACATGCCTAACTCACTCATAATCATGAAATGCTTTGTAACTAAGAGAGAGAAACGGGCTCAAAGGGGTTTTGCACACTCAACTATAGCAAGGACCA
Organism: Alisma plantago-aquatica; assembly: GCA_963693085.1. Taxonomy (NCBI): domain Eukaryota; kingdom Viridiplantae; phylum Streptophyta; class Magnoliopsida; order Alismatales; family Alismataceae; genus Alisma; species Alisma plantago-aquatica. The sequence goes on from OY856411.1 coordinate 940,829,401, forward strand.
AGGATAGCATGAATGAGCAACCTTAGAATGAACTCCAAGAGGTCTTATTTATTATTGGGGGTGTTCCTTTGAGTGTGGGATCACTTAAGAACAAAAACTAGTCATTTTGCAACTTGCAATGGACATATTTTAGATTCTAACAACTCTCCAATGGTT